>JALPQD010000387.1:1769565-2138381 GCA_023101885.1 Typhlomys cinereus | reverse complement strand
CGTGTAAGACGGCTAGGTGAAAGTGGGGTCACCTGTGTTTTGGTTCCTGGTAGGCGGAGCCTTGATCACATACGGTTACGAGTATGAGAATAAGCAAGGAGGACTGTGAGGTGGTCCATGGTGGTTACTGAATCGCGCCGTGATTCTTCCACACACCGCCACACACACACACACCACCACACACTCGCCATTATAACAAATAAATATAAAATGTATTATTTATTATAAGAGTAGCAAAGAGAGAAGTCTGGTGTGTCTTGTGTCTGTGTGTTTCCCGTGTGAAGGACCAAGGGTGACTTCCGGACTTCACGTAGATACTTTCTCCTCCCTTTTATTCCTTCCTTGGATTTCAAGGCCTCTGCCTATGAGTACCAGAAGTGCAGGCCGATGTTTCTACCTGACTTTTTTACATGGAACCTAGGGATCTCACAATCAGGACCTTCTCCTTGTGAGACACGAGATTCCTTACCCTTGTGAGACCGCTCTCCGCCCCATTTTTGCTTTTTTAAAAAGCCAATACATTACCAGACATTGAAATGACACTATGGTACATCTAGGCATTTTCCAAACCTCAATGCCGCTCTTACCTTAACAACTAGTACTGTGCATTTTAAATAAGATTATTATAGTAAATTGAAAAGAAAATCAGCTTCTAAGGTCTATTAAAACACACTAACGCAATTTCGTAGAAACTTGCGGTGGTTATCAAGTTGAATCATCATGCTCGGAGTCAGAAATGAGTATTTGTGAGGGTAAGCGAGTTTTTTAGGGTTCGAGTTGTTGCTCGGTGACTAGTCAAGACGCCGTTTGGATGAGGGAAGACTTTCTTGAGCACTTAAGAACTAATGACCACCTATCTAAGATGGAAACTTTACAAGGTGGTGGTTGTTGACAGGGTAGAAGAACTCACCAGCGAGACATGAGGTTAAAGGGAACGAAAAACAATTTTTCCCCCCTTGGTTCTCTTTGTATCTGGTCTACCACCTGATGTGTGGCCCACATTCAGGGTTAGTTCTCGCCACTTCCACTTAATGTAATCCGAGAAATCCTCATAGACTTTGCCCGACGGGTTGATCTAAAGTCGATAACGTCTCCTCAACAGGTAGGGCTTGCAGGTGTCCTACTCAAGGGTTGAGTCTAGCATTTGAGCATCGCAATACATATTAGCCATCACACCAGATCCCTGTTGCGTTCTTTGCTTTAGAATACTAGAACGTGGAACCTTCCCATCAATAAGGACCCCAGTTCCCACGAAGCCCACAAGTACGCCCTGCTTTCTTTTCGATTGCCAATCTGAGTCATAAGACCAGTGTGGGGGAGGGGCACAGCTTTATTCCTTTCCCTTTAGTTGGGGAACGTACAGACACAGAATGGTAACTTCCACAAACAAAAGATTTAAAGGGGAAGCCAAAATGAAGCCGATAGGAAATTTATGAAGGGACATTGTAACCCTGATCTTAAGCCCAAGGGTTGATGAAAGGGAGACACTCAAAAAGAATAAAACTTAATTCAATCATGGTTTTGGGAGTCTTATGGGAGATTCACAGTTAAAAGTCTATACAATGGTATATATAGGACATTGGTAGCTCTCAATTTACATCTTTAGGCATTGCTTAGAATGCCCCCCAACTTTAACCTTGGATGAAAGTTGGAAATAAGATTTGTCATGAGATATTGTTTAAAGTTAGCAATAAGAGGGGAGTGGTAAAAACAAGGTTGTAGATCATTTCAGTTCTAAGTAAACATGGATTATTTAGTGTTCTTGATAAAATGTCTTTTGGAAAACACATATGCTCATTGGGCAGTGTGGACTTTAACAGTGGTATCTGAAGTTACCTGCCTTTATCAGCAGAAAAGGCAGATGAGAACCCAAGATGTAGAACTCCTTTCCCTTCCCAAGCTTTTCTTCCCAAGTCCCTAGAATTTTCTCAGTCTTTCTAGCTTGCCTCAACCACCTCTGGGCTGAGAGTGTAGTACAGTGAGTGTTTGCTTAGCATGAGTTCCTTAGTTCAATCCCCAGCATTGTCCAAAGCAAACAGTAATGAAAGAGAAGTTGGCAAGATAGCTCAATGGGTAAGATGTGTCTGCACACAAACCTGGTCACCTGAATTCCATCCCCGGAACCCACATAATAGAGAAAAACCATTTTCAAAAGTTGTCTCCTGACTTCCACTCATGGGCAGGGCACACATGTGCCTGTTCCTGCGTGTGTGCTCTCTCTCAAATAAATAAACAGATCATAATCATTAAGCATAATAAGTAAGCACCGACAAAAAGCATTTGTAAGAGAAGGAGGGGTTGACACAAGACAGGGCCACTGTAGCAATTTCACAGCCTTAGGAATGAATTCATTGCAACCATCTCAGAAGCACTCATTTCCGTATGAAGAAGACATTCAAATAAGTTCTACAGTAAGTCCAATTAAAACACAATAAAAGAGAATCTTTTTTTGGTAGTGGAAAGTTCCTACTTTATACAACATAAATGGAAGAAAGACGCCAGTGATTCAGGCCATCCATCAAGTGGTGTATTTTAAGCCCTTACTCTGCATTTCTGATTCTCAGTCCAGTCTAGCTGGAGTCTCAAATTAGGCCACTTATGCCGCATTTCTTAACTTAATAATTCTCTCAGTCAGGAAATTTGGGCTGACCGAAAAACATTCAGCACTTACACAAGCCCATGGCAGCTGTGTGAGCCATCAAGAAGCCATCAAATAACTGGCCAAGAAAGTACAGAAGGTCCATGTGGATTTTGACTCAATGCTGAATACAGTTATAAGAGTTGGAATTAATGGAACGCCATGCTGCGAGAAGAAGCCTTCGGTATGTTGGGCAAAACATCCAGAGGTTAAAATCTGAATTGATAGGAAGCAGAAGAAAGTCATTTCCACTATTGCTACAATAGCCGGGAAGCATGACCAGGTCACTGAGCAGTCTGGGATTTGACTGCTGCTGTTTAGCATCACTCACAAGGTAAACAGAGAGCAATTAATAGGCTTCTCTTCCTTAGAAAAAGAGAAGTCAGAGGGTCCATGAAAAGAGAAGTCTTTATTGAAGTGATGGGGGCCATGATTTGGCCTTGAGGTAAGAGAGCCTTCAGGTAATGAAGGCTGTAAGAAGGAAGAGACAGCCCCCATAGCCACGGGCAGCAGGGTGGCAGAGCCGAATCTGCGCAGAAAATCAAGGGAATGAAGGGAACTTTTTCAGGGTGGGAGAAAGTTTCACATCCTGTGGTACAGACAAGCACCAGGGGCCAGGTAAACACTGGGCTGGGCAGAAGGGGAAGGATGCTGTTAAGTGGAGGAAGGGAACTTCTGGAAGCTTCAGGGGAAAAAGCTTGGAGACCTAATTTCTGTGAGATGCAGCTATCAAAGCTTTGATCTAACACTCTCCTACCAAAGGGCTTCACATGCAGGTTCCCAAGTGTCTTCACATTTAGCCTGAGAATTCATTTGTTTGGTTAAAGCATTTATCTTCCTTCACAGTCCCTTTTTAAAGTGTTTAGTAGCCTCATTCCCACAGGTAACATATTAAGCTGTTTGGCATAAGAAGGTTATCCATTCATTTCCTTTTTCTTCTTACTCTAGGGACACATATATTCTGTGATCCCTTGAAACCCGGAGCTGGAGGTGAATTTCGAAGATATATTTTCAGAAGCTGAGGCCATGGCTCAATCAGGAAAGCTTTCCTCTCACAAGCACAAGGATCCGAGTTCGATCCCCAGCACTCACCCACATGAAAAAAGGAGAATGTTGGTGCATGCTTCTAAAGGCCAGTGCTAGCGAGGTGGAAATAGGAAGATAGCTGGGCTACTTGGCCAGTCAGCCTTGCTGAATCCATGAACTCCAGGTTCAAAGAAAGATCTTGTTTTAAAAATTAGGTAGAGAGGCCACTGAGATACAACATTCAATGTCCACCCCTATTCTCCATGCACACACATGTACCTGCACACCAGCACATACCCACAGAGATACACACACACACACACACACACACACACACACACACACACACCATTTAAAAAGTCAATTTTGTTGGTCTGGGCCTATTGCTACCTAATTTTCCAGTTTCTCAACTAGAGAAGGTCTCTGAAGCTCCAGTAAATGATTCTTTCATGACCTTCCTAGCATACTAGGGCTCTTTCAGCTCAAGCTTTGCTTGTGGGAGTGGAGGATCCAATTCTGGAAGAAGTGCAAAAGAAAAAAGAGCCACACACCTAGGAGGGAGGAAGGATAAACACTAGTGTTCTGACTCCTTTTATTTTGGAAGAAGATCAGTATAGTACGTCTGTTTAGGCAGAAGTTGTTGACTATAAAGCAGGAAAACTTAGGTTGATTTATATGGAATGAGATTTTGATCAATTAAATCTGCTTAATGTCTAATTATCTCTTCTTGTTCCCGCTTAACAAATGTCTCCTCCTCTTTTTAGTAGAGGACTAAAACATTTGTAAACTGTTATCACACCCCTGCTTAGTGAACATTTAACAAAGACACATTTTAAATTCCTTTCATTTTTTCTTGTAATTCAATCCTTCTTCCTTATGAATCTTTCTATTTCCAACTTTTGCTGGAAGTTTCCTCTCTTCCCTCCCTCCACTCCTTTTCTTCCTTCCTTTTTCTTTTCATCTCATTGTGGAATTAAAATTCTCCAGTTAGAAGGCCTTTGTTTTGAGTCTGGAGTTGGTTACTTATTTGAGTGGAGTTTTTCTGTCACTCTTTCAGCTTTTCTGCACCTGCAGAACTGTTAGAAAGTTCTTTAACACTCACTACAGTATAGCCTGTAATAGTTACTCTTGTGTGTTGCTGTGAGAGAACATTCAAAGTCAAGCAACTTAAGAGAGAAAGAGAGATTCATTCAGCTTACAGTTCCAAAGAGGAGATACAGTCCTTCACCACGGAGGTGGCAGGCCTGGCTGGATGAAGCTGGAGTCATGCCCATCTGTGAGGCTGAGAGCTGCCAGACCACTTGCTGCAAAGGCAGACTCCTTTGGGAAGTTAGGGTGGGACTAATCCACCTCAAGGCCCACTCCTTGTGATCACCTTCCTCCAGCAATGCTCTGCCTCTCAAAGTTACCATGACCTTCCCAAACACATGAGATTGTGGGGACACATTTCAAACCACGACAAGTCCTTGTCCTCAGATTTTAATGTGGGTTAAAGTCACCTGGAGTTATTTATAAAAGCTGAATGTTGGGCTGGAGAAATGGCTCAGTGGTTAAGACTCTGCCTCCCAAGCAGAAAGTCCTGAGCTCAGATTCCAGGTCCCATGTAAAAACATCAGGAAGAAAATGGCAACTTGCACTTCCAGGCCTAGTGGGCAGAGCCTGGGAAATCCCTGAGCCAAGCAAAAAGGAGGTGGAAGCAATCCAAGATGATTCCCGAAGTCACCCTTGGTCTTCCACAGGGACACACAGTGCCTGCCCTCTGGCACACATGCACATACACACACGCTAAATAAATAAAGGTTAAAAATCATTTAAAAAACCTGAATGTTCTGTATTTCATTCTCCTTATATTAAGCAGTAATTTCTTAACTGTCTTTCTTTCTTTTTTCTCTTTCTTTTTCTCTTTCTTTTTCTCTTTCTTTTTCTCTTTCTTTTTCTCTTTCTTTCTTTCTTTCTTTCTTTCTTTCCTTCTTTCTTTCATTTCTTTCGTTCTTTCTTTCTTTCTTTCTCTTTCTTTCTTTTTCTTTCTTTTTTCTTTCTTCTTTCTTTTTTTTCTTTCTCTTCTTCCTTCCTTTCCTTCCTTTCCTTCTTCCTTCTCCTTCCTTCCTTCCTTCCTTCCTCCTCCTTCCTTCTTCTTTTTCCTTCTTTTCTTTTCTCTTAGAGCTTTGTCATGTAGCCCAGACTGCTTTCAAAACCATAGTATCATCCTACATCACTCTTCTGAGAATTTAAATTGCAGACATGAGCCATTGTTTGGTAAGGAAGTTAGCTATGGGAGGGACTGATCAACAGGCCCGATATGGGAAATAAAAAATAGGTGAACCTGCTCAGGGTAATAAAACAATGTGAAGATGGTGATGGTGGGCTCTTGTGGTTAAGATGTAAACATAGTGGTTATATTTGATTTCAGATGGGTGAGCTAAGGACCCCTACCCTAATAGATGCGAAGAATAATACAGTGTAGTCCATGACTAGCCAGGTCACATCAAAGCAAATTCAGAGACTTCTTTGCCAGGGAGGCATGCATACAAAGTTGTCAGCTTTTGCTCTAGAACACTTTTCAACTTTAGGAGTATTTAAACATCTATGGCATTCTTGTATCTTATACATATCCTTAGAGAAGACTGGACTTTGAATAAAATGGGCTTGCAAGAAGTGTTCACCCAGGGAGAATTCACAGGCAGGAGACATTAGGGAAAGGAGATTTATTAAGTCCTGTGCCTGGTAGGGTGAAGATATCACTGCTTGGCTCAACCAGCTCTTTTCCCAGAGTGTTGTCATGGTTTGAATGTGAGCTGTCCCCCACAGGCTCATGTATTTGAATCATTAGCTGATGCTAATATTTGGGGAGGTTGTGGCTGAAGTCATATCACAAGGTGTGGGCCTTGAGGTTTGATAGTCCTGCCCTGCTTCTGCTAGCAGTCTGCTTTTGTAGTTTCTTGTTCTCTCTGTCTCCATGATGTCTGCTATTACTTGAGCTGCCTCCAGCTTCTACCACCTGCCATGCCTTTGCCACCATGCCTGTTCTGCCGTGATAGACTCCCCTCTGGAACCATAAACTAACATAAACTAAATAAATCTTTTCTCCCTCAAATTGTGCATGAGTGCTGTTTTACAGCAACAGAGAAGAGTAACTGCAACAGTGTGTTCTTGTTTCTTTGCTTGCTCCAATGCTTTCGCCACAGCTTATTTTACTACTGTGTTCCTTCTGAATTTTTTTCCTTCTGGAATTCCAGAATTAACAACTGCCACTGGGGTTGAGACCAGAAGAACCTAGAGACTTCCCAATGCACCACCACATCTGGCCCTCTCCCCCAACTTTTTTTAACAGGCACTCACAGGTGACCATGTTACAAAGGATGATTCAGACAACCTTGTTTAATAATCATCTCTGCTAGTGTACTGCCACAGGTGGTGGTGGTACATATGATTATTTCAGGTTACCTATGATGATAGAGACATTACACAGAATCCCACAAGGAAGTTTTACCTTCTGAATTCTTTTTTGTTTCTTTGCTGCAAGTTTATCTTGATTGTGTCTCTGACACATTCTAATTAAACTTTTTAACAGAAAAAAGCAGACCTCCAGGCCACAGGCTATTTAACTAGATTTCGAGAACATTGTTTTGTTTTCATTATGTTTATTTTTTTTTACACTTGCCTTCTATTTATAGCAAATGACACTGGTTTCCATTTCCTGTAATGAGATAAACTCTTCTATTGAAATAAATAAGTAAAAACAATTCAAGTTCATTTAAGGAAGAAACACATTATGTAAAAATAGTAAAAGTTATATATATATATATATATATATATATATATATATATATATATATAAAACAAAAAATACAGTGGAAGGTATTTTTGTGGTGATATGGATCTGGGGTTTTGGGTTGGTTTTCTCCACAAAATAATGAATTCTTAAGTGGGAAAAGAGTTCACATTTATTTCTAAACAGAAAGCAACAGGACTGGAAGGGATTCTGGGAATCCCAACAGCTGTCTGAGGAACAGAAAATCATGCCTTACAAGGTAGACAAACAGCTGATACCAGGGTTCTTTCCAGGTTCTTGTGTTCCTGAGGTGGAAGAATGACACATGGAGAGGGTTCAGGCAAGATTTATTAAGTGAGAAAAAGAGAGGAATTTGCAGACACAGAATTCTCTAGGGGCAAGTGAGCCGTCTGATGGCTAGCAGGGTCAGTGGTACTTAGAGGGTTAGGCACACCCTGGAAAAATAGGACCTTTCCTTGTTGGATAGTTTTAGTTTCTTTAAATCTGATTGGGGCTTTTGATTTCTCTATGTCTGATTGGTTCATTCATATTGAGGGTCAGGGGGTGACTGAGTTGTTTCTCTTGAGAAAGTTAATTTATCTGCATTTGACGAGCTCATCTGCATATCCTTGCATAAACAAAGGTTTGGGGGAAGCTGGTGATTTTATTTCTTTTTTTATATATATATAATTTATTTATTATTTCCGCTCATACAAACTTAATAGATACACCGGTCCTCTCCCTCCCTACACCCCTCCCTGGACCTCCTTGCTCTCTCCCCCCTTTTCCCCTTCCTTTCCCCCCCTCCCTCCTTCCCCCCTATCTCCCAGTGCCTCCTGGTGATTTTATTTCTTCTTTTTAAATTTTTTTTTATTCAATTGTGCATGTGTGTGTATGTGTGTGTGTGTGTGTGTGTGTGTGTGTGTGTGTGTGTAGAACCACGGGTGAATTCGGGAACCACCATGGACCGCCTCCACCTCCTCCTGGTTTACTCTGCCCTGGGATTCACAGGCTCCGCCCTACCAGGGCCAGAAACACAGGCTGCCCCTGCTTCTGCCTGGCGTCTATATGTGGGGTCTAGGATCTGAACTCAGGACCTTCTGCGTGCAAGGCAGAGGCTTAACCCCTGAGCCACCTCTCCAGCCCTATGGTGATTTTATTTCTATGGGGGATTAGAGTCAGCTCCTGCAATTGGTAGGGTGTGCTCCTTTAGGATAATCTCATCAGTGGAGGATGACCTTCAAAGACCTACGCATCCTGACTATTCTGTTCTTTCCTGCCTACGAAAGAGCTATTCTATTGATATTCCTAGCCTAAAATTGCTTAATTCTCACAGCTACATGGCAACAGAGTTGGAGTCTTCAGAGGAATGGCCGAAAGGCCCAGAATACTAGGAAACCCATGTTTAGTTTTAGAACTTTAAACAAAAAGCACCAAACAGATGGAGAAAGAAAGCTCAAAGAGCACATGGGTTACATGGCAGTTCAGTAGTTTCTGCTTCCAGTCTGTGTCTTGCTGAGAGAAGTGGCTTTTGGAAGCAAGAAGGCTCAGACTTTCCCCCTCTATTCAGTATATTACCACATGGGTCAGAGTTCCTGTGGAGAGGAATCCTGGCCAGGCGATGGACAAATCCAACCAAGTAAACTTAAGGAACATGCTGTAGGCCCCAGTACTCAGACTCTAGGTTACCAGGGGGACTGGAAGTGGAGTCTAGTCCCTTAAGAGTGGCATTCTGATATAATGAAATTTGTGATGATTCACAGAAATCTAACTTGAGACTTCCCTAAGTTGTACCTATAAATCTTAACGTGGCTATTTTTAACTTAGTTTTTTTCTGAAAAATCTGTTGTTGCCATCAATATTTTCAAGTAAATCCCTCATTGAATTGTTGTCTCTTGATGTTAACTTCAAATTCCACTCCAAATCAGTAAAGTGCTTAGTTGTGACATCACTTTTTAAATTCAGGGTTTGCATGAATATTGTTAGAGCCCAGATGAGATGCTACTTGGGTCATGGCCATCTGCAACTGTGTCTCTCCTACCCTCACACTTGATTTTGTATACATCTGTTTACCAGTCCCAGGCTGCCAGGCTTCAAGTTACCAGGGGCTACCAGTGGTATATCCTGTTAGTTCATTAACTTCCCATTTCTTCCATACCACAAGGTCACATACTCCTTCCCCTCCTCCTTCTGTCCTGGAATCTGAGCCTGACTGCAAGCATTACTATGGGCTATTGTCCTAGTTACTTTTCTTTCTGTCATTGTGAGACAACACTCACACACAGCTTAAGGGAGAAAGGAAGATTTATTTGGCTTATGGAGGGGAGATAGAGTCCAGCACAGTGGAAAGGGTGCGGTGGGAGGCAAAAACTGGAGGCCCATTCAGGTCATGACAGTTATTCCAGAGGCAAAGGAAGCAAGAAGCAAACTGAAAGGGTGGGGCTACCAACCTCAAGGTCTGCTTCCTCCAGCAAAGCTCTATCTTCTAAATGTGCTACGACCTTCCCAAACATCAGTATCAACTAAGGATTCAAACATATGAGGCTGGATAATTCACATTCAAAATGTAAAAGCTACTCACTCAACTAAATGACATAGAACCTCCCACTTTCTCTATCTATGAAAAAAGATCTTCATTCTGCCACATGGGGCTGAACTCTCCTTAGACCCCTACCATTCTGTCTGAGATGTTGGGGCCTTAATGTTTTCATTAGAATAGCTGACACGCTGCCTCTTCATGTCATTATTACCTCTTCTACAAGTCCCGTTCCCTTTTCTGCCTTTTACTGTCCTAGTCTTTGGACTTATGTCTCTGGTCTTCACTGAATATTTCCCCTTCCCTCCCTCAAAGGAGAAAACTCATGCTGTTTTCCCATCTCTTGTCTGTTTTTACTTCTCCTTGACCTTCCAGCTATGGTCTGCAGGCTTGATATCTGACTTTGTACTTTCGTATAAAAACATATTCTTGAGGTAATCCTATGTGCATATAACTCAGAAGGAAATAGAAGATATTCTAGGATCTGAATTAGAATGTCTGAAGGCAAATAACCAGTGGAATTAGAGTATACCCCTCAAAATATGCCACTTTGACAGGAGAGTTAGTTTGGACCAAAATTGAGACCAGGTAGGCAAGAAATTAGACTTGAGGTAACCAAGGAAACTGCAGCTCTATGCGGTAGCTGTCTCCGGAGCTACAGAATCCCCTTGGTGGTTAAAACATTCTCAAAGTTGCACTTACATTCTTCTCACTGTGTCAGAAACTAAGGCCTTGGGGGACCTTCCCAATTGTCACAGATTCAAACGATGGAGCATCTGCCTCCTCAAAAAGCCCAGGTTCATTTAATATCATTTACATTTTGGTTTTACCCCTCCCCATGGGCTTTACAAGAAAATTATGGGAAGGAATAGCTCAAAAGGGAGATTTGTTACTTCTTAGTTTGAGAGAGACAAAAGGATTGTTTCATCTACATAAATATGCCACCTACCTCATAAATATTCACATCCCCTTACAAACCAGAACACCCCAGAAGTCCTGCTGTCACCATGCCTTTGGTCAGTCTTTAGGGTTTATTATTGTCTGGCCTTACTTTGCTAAGTAAATTTTTGCTTGAACTGTCTGTGTCTGTCAGCTGAATTCTTTCCTTTGAGAAGATAAGAACTGAGGAGAAACATTCATTCAGTAGCAAAAGCAACTGAGGACAAGCAAATATAGGAAGAGTTCTCTGCCCTTTCTATAGCCTGTCTAACAGCAGGACATGAAGTTCTTTTCGTCCTTGTTCCAGAAGTGAAGAGCAGTCATCACTGGAAAATCATTGAGATGAGCTTGAATAAACAGACCTCACAGGTCTTACTGAAATAACTCTTATCTTCCATTAGGTTTCTAGCTATTTCCTCCATGATTCATCATCCCTTAAAACCCAAATCATCTTTCTTTTGTTAAAATTGTTTAGATGTCCTCAAGTAACCCATTTTTTGAGTTTCCTTCCTTCTCTGTGAACTAACTACCATGCACATAGACATGAATGAAAAAGTGTGTGTTTCTCCTGCTAATCGGCCTTTTGCTAGTTTAATTCATAGATCCCAGCTGCAAAACAAAAAGGTACAGGAAACAGTCTTTTCTTGCCTATACTAGCATTCATTGAGCACTTATTAAGCATCATGTATGTACTGAGCTCAGAGCTTTGTGCTCATTATGAGATGTCTTCACTATACCCACTGAGGTGTATGTTAATGAGTCTACTTCAATGAACTTTTATTACATTCTGTGCATGAATTCTACAGTTTCCACAATGAGTCTGTGATGGTACGACAATGATTGGACCTATTTTATTGAGACACAGAGAAGTGAGGAAATTGGTTTCACCAGAGTTATCAGGACCAGAGCCTGGACCCTGTCACCCTGCCAAGCTGGACTCCCCCAGCAATCCTCAATAGGCCCATTAAACAGACATGTAATTGTGAAATGTAGAAAAAAGAGTGTGCTTACACTGGTCCAGTAACCTCTTCCAAATCCATCTTTGGGGTCCTAACAGGATCTGTGGTTTTAACTAGAAAGCAAGAGATATGCACAGCTAAGCAGTCTCAATTAAGATGTGGTCCCACCCATCACTCACCCATCATTGTCTACTTCAGGCTGTTCAGAAAAGTGGCATGACAAGGTGTCAGGCCTGTGTGAAATCTCTTACTGGAGATGGGTTCCTCTTTTGGTTGGCATCAGTCTTTAGCCCATTCTGTCTCTTAGCACAAGAATCCTGGAACAATTGCAGTGGTTTCTTTCTTTCTTTCTTTTTTTTTTTTTTTTTTTGTGAGGTTGCTTCCATTTGCATCCAGGATGCTGGACTCCAGAGCCAGTACTGTCTTCAGGCTAGCTGCTATTTCAGTTTTGATGATTCTGGGTCTTAGACAGGAAAAAGTGACCTGCTCTAGACTACATGGCTCATCAGTGACAGAACTGGGATTTAGTTTGACTCCAGGGCACACGCTTTTAGCCTTTAAGCTATACTGTCTCATAAAACAATGGGCTAATAATTTAAAAGAACAATAAAGCAATGCCATATGGAAGGTCAAGGCAATGACATGTTTAGCGCAGTATTTCCAGAGTTATGTCTTTTTTTTTAATCCTAGGAAGAAAACTTTTCAAATTTGCATTGCTTTCAAATATCTCTAAGAACTGATTTTTTTTTCCTTTGTCAAAAACAAGGGCAAATAGTTCAACACCCAGACCTTGCAATGCTCTGGGCAAGTTGTCTTGCTGCCCTGATGTTATGGACATACTGGATTTTCTTGTGTCCCAGTTGCTGTTTTATTGACAGAGGTATTGATAAAAGAAAGCCCTTTGCCCAGATGGATTCTTTGGCTTTAAATTGGTTTGAGTAATGGACGTTCCCTTTAGAAAGTTAACTCCTTTAGTAGCAAAAACCATTCTAGACCAGCCATGTTGGCAGCCTATTCCAGTTCCAATCCCCACAACCTAATTAATCATTCCTTAAAGTTTGGATTTTTGCCTGAGGGGGGAATTGATACCAGGGCTGTTTTCATTTAATGTTTCCCCTCCCTTCTATTACGTGTAGTAAAGGCTGGGGAGGTCCCAGATTGAGACCCACACTGTCATGGCAGTCATATTATAGGTGGGAAGATCCTTTAGGGGAGGGCATGTGGGCTTTTCAAGAGTTGTAGCCACGGCATCGACTTACATCTTATGGGCAAACTTTAATGGTGGAAGGATGGGGGCAAGGATGGCAATGGAGAGAGGGGGAGGACTGTTCAAGAGTAAAAGGAGTTCAAGAATGGGTGAGGATTTTCTTGGAATAGTGTCCTGCCCCCTTTACTGTGCTTAAATGAGGTTTCTAGACATGCCATGGTGTTGCTGATAAATGACAAGCAAACAGCTTAAAGGAACAAAGGGTTTATTTTCTCTTACAAAGTTCTGGTTACAGTTCATAGTCTAGCTTGACGGGAGAGCACGCACCAATACCAGGGCTGAGGGAACTGGCCACACCATCACCACATAATGCCTGAGAGATGGACAATCCTTACTTGCTGGACCAGCATTTCTGGCCAAGTGAATAGAAGGATGCCAACTCTCTCGACCAACTCTCTGTGATTTATTCCAGGACCTAATCCCACCCACCATAGGCTGGGCCTTCCCCATCAGCTAGACAATCTCCTTCGGGTTTGCTCTGGGCCTAACTTAACCACTAATTCTATAGAAATGTGCCCAGTGCTCAAACCATCAACTGTCAAGTTGACACCTGTGCCTAACCATGACACATGGTATCTCATGCATGACAGGAGCACATGACTTTGCAGAGCTTGTGACATGTAGCTGAAGCTTCCACAAAGGGAAGGAGAGTTGAGGTCATCTCTGTTGGTTCTCCGTGGTCTGACTGGGATTGGTCTTGGTTTGGGTCAGTTGAGCTAATGTATGACGCCCTGTAGGTGCTTCAGCCTTTGACCACCATGCAATTGACTTCTTTCACTTCAGGCAAAAGAGCCTGCTTCAAACAGAAAGTAGGCCGCAAAAAGGGGAGCATTTTGACCTGCTGAAAGAGCAGGTGTGGTGAAAGGAATGGTAGTGGTAGCAATTCCTGGAGCTTCATGTGTCAGAGCGAAGTGAAAATGAGAGACACTGAATGAAAGGGCCTCGGAAACCAAGACAAACATACTGCTGTAGGCAATTTGTTGGTTTTGGTTCAACTTCCATATGTTATCTGTGCTAGTTAGATACGGAGGCGGCGTCAACTTGACAATTGAAGGCTGCGCTGTGGGCATGTGTGAAGAATAAGAGTTAGGCAAGTCTTAAACAAGCATGAAGGAGACTGATTGATATGGGAAGACACAGCCTGGAGTGGGTGGGACCATTTCCTGAGCAGGTGGATAAGATGAGGGAGCTAGTTCAGTAGTTGAGCAGGCTTCGGCAGACTTACAGTCCGATGATGAGGTTTGCCCCTTCTCAGAAATTCCCGTGTGGCAGTGCCCTAGGCTTCTGGTGTTGGTATAAACTTTCCTGCCAAGCTGCACTATGAGCTGTAGAAGAGGATGATGGGCCAGTCTCCCTTAAACTCTTTGGTCATAAATTTATACAGAATATGCAGGCCAACTGCAGCATTTTCCAAGCCTGATCTCTCAAAGAGAGGTACTATCTGTCTGAATTACTCCTTATCTGGGCTGTGGCACAGAAAGTATCCATGAGTCGTATTCAGGTTAAGCATCAAATTGAGACAGTTCCTATTTCCAATCCTGAAGAGGTTTTTAAGTTCCTGCTCTTCTTGAAAACCAAGTGCATATTTCCCATTTATATAATAGGCTATATAAATCTTCCTAATGAAACTGAACAGTACTTGTCTAATACCATGCGACAGGATTCCTTTAGCCATGTTCTCATGGAGTCACAGAGGACAGAATAATTAAAACTCCTTGCAGAGTTTAGTTCTTTGACCTCTCATTAGTTTCAGCAATATAAATTGTCATTTGTTAGAAGCCTAATTTCATTATTAGCCCCTCTGAGCTTACAGCGTACATGCAGCCACATGGACTCTGCATGGCTCAGAATGCGTGCTGCTAAAGATGAGAACCCAGGCACAAATTCCCTTGTTCCTGTGTGTTCGTGAGTTAGTCAGAATGGAAGTGCTTAAAGCAAGGGAAAGAGGCCCTTTGCTGACATCCACAGACATAAGTCTGAGAAAAGATCCTCACTGGGCATTATGACTGGTTCGTTCTAGAAGCAGCTCTGTAGGTGAAACACAGGGGAGAAGAAAAAAAGGGAGTATTTGTGTCCCTTCAGTTTTATCATTAAAAGCCTTTGGTGTGTCACATTCCTCATGTCACCCTGCACAGGGAAGTAAAAAATGACACACTTTCTCAAGACACGTCAGCAAATGATTGCAGAAACTTCTGCAGGCAATTGCAAGCTCGCTCCTTCTTTGTCTCTCTAGGTTGGTATTCCAGTCCCAGCTTTTTAATTAATTCCTCCATATTGCTACTAGGAAGCTTTGTAAGTATAGTCAGGCTGCTTGCCAAAGCCAGTGTCTTTAAAACATACTACTACTACTACTTTTTTTTTTTAAAGAGCAAGCACAATTCAAATTTTGAGGAAACAGAAAAGAGAAAGATTATGGAAATGACTACTCTCCTTAATACTTGACCAACATAAGTAACTGAAAGAAAACAAAAACGTTACTAAAACCAGCTTCCGTAGCTTCCAGTACACTTCAAAAGATGATGTAAGGTCACACAATTTTTTCCAATGTTCCCAATTTTGAGATCACTTTTGATAAAATAGTTGGTTTGAAAAATAGAGGGGAACTTATAGTAGAGAGTAGAGTCTTCCTTAGTCAATTTCCACTTAATGAGTTTACTAATTTGACAGTAAGACTCAGTGACCAATCGCCATGATGTACTAACTGGTCACTATTAATAATATGCAATGTGATTAGAAGTGTCTAATTGTCCCAGACACTTTTGCTTCCGCTCTTTGAGTTGTACACTTACCAGAAAATTAGTTGAGTTTGTTCCAAATCTATTTATGCCAGTTGTACATAATAATGTTAATTGTGTGATTTAATTAGTATTATGTAAACTGATGAAATCTGAATGCAAAACGAGTTGTTGCTTGAATGAAAGCTAGGATGAATGCCTTTGTAAATCTCAGCAGAAGCAGTGTTAAAAATATCTGTCAAACTGGGCGTGGGTGAGGGAAAATAAAAGATGGGAGGAACTATAACAGCTTAGATTCTACTTGTAGATTGCTTCACCCTTTAATGCTTCATTTAATTGGAAAAGTTCAAATACTAAAGCAAGAAAGTATGCTGTCATTAACATGATATGCTCATCACATAGCTTCAACAATTATTATTACACGTCTAGTGTTGTGTCAATAAAACCTTACCAACTGTATTAATTTGATCTTCCTGTTGCCAAATGAACGTAAGATCCAAACAACTTAGGGGAAGAAGGCATTTCATTTTGGTTTGTGATTCGGGTTATAGTTTCATAATACAGCTTGGCAGGAGAGTTCATGATAACATCAGAAACAGAGGTAATTGACCATACTACATCGACACAAAGAAATGAGAGAGGAACATACTTTCTTACTTGCCGGTCCGCCAATTTCCAACAAGCTCTCTTTCCATCTTATTCACCTCTCCAGAGAATGGTTCCAACTACCATGGGTTGGGTCTTTCCACATTAATTAGATAATTGCCCACAGGTTTGCTCAAGACTTTCCTTAACTACTAGTTTTCTACAGATGTACCCAAAAGCTCAGCCTTCAATTGTCAAGTTGATGTTTACAAATTACTGTCACACTCACTCTTCTGCTGCAATTATTTTAAGCAAATATCAGATATCATATCATTTAGCCTTTAAGGTCTTTTTTTAGTTCCTATTCTACTTTAAGGGAAACCAAACTGGAAATTATTATGAAGGTAACTTGTCCAAGAAAGGTAGCATAAAACTTAAAAAGTTAGGAAAATGCTGAGCAGTAGAAAAAGTTTCATGGGAAAAGGATTTTCCATGAAATATGTGGCATATAGGCACCCAGAAAGGGGAGAAGTTACCCTCTAAGTATCTTGCTGATCAATATATTTGTTAAATTTTGACCTTTAAGATGTGAAATATTATAATGACTTGTTTCAATTGTCTTGTTTGGCTAGACAAACAAGTCCTATTTAGTAGATTAAAAGAATATCATGTAGCTTATACATTACCAAGAATACTGTAGAAGCTACCGGGGGAAAGAAACAATCACAGGCCCCATTAATGCATGAGATCTTTAAGTTGATATAAAAATCACCATGGCAACAGGTGACCACCAGTGTGATAGTGGAATGAGTATCAAGGAGACAACCAACAGCTTTTGAACTTAAGACCTGCTTGTCAGAAGGGAACACATTCTTGTTACTGTAAAATAGAAAAGGAACCTAAAAAAGGGAAGGAAATAGAGCAATAAGAAAAAAATTACCAATAAACCTATAGGTAGAAAGACAGTATACCTAATTGCTCTGAAAATAGCTATTATTATACCCATTGATTGGAAAAACACACAATTCTAGCCTAGAAGTCTTCTTTTACGACAGAGGTAGATCAACACCCTGAGGGGATGCAGTGTAGGGCAATAGAAGAGCAGTGAAGTGGATAGCAATGGCCAGCCATAATGAAGAGTACCAGGGACTCAGCAAGGCTCACCAAAAATTAGACCAACCCAATCTCCCCATCCTCAGGCTTTGGAAACCTCACAGAAGAGAGGATGGTGAGATTGTAAGAACCCAAAGATAGGAAGGTTCACCTCTGGATAAAACATCCCACTCAAGGTAGGACTAATGCATCTAGGAACTACAGCGAGACTTGTCCTTACCAGACCCGCATAATGACTGACATACCAACATACCTCCATAGACTATCAAGGAACTCAAGAGAGATTAGAACATACAGTGGAAACCTTGGGGACTAGAGCTGAACGAGTGAAGGGAAATGTTCCTATCAGTGGGGACGTCCGAAGAGAGGCAACTTGGTATGCCACAGAGACCTGAACCACCACCAGAGTAGACAAGGCAGAGGGAACCCTGGGATGCATAGAAGATGACAGGTAGGAAGTTGGGATTGACGGAGGGATGGGAGGGAGAGATAATGGAGAAAAGCAAGGATAAGTGCTCAATACACTTTTAAAAGTAGAAAAAAAAAGTATAGACAAACCAGAAAGAACCCTGGGGTCCATAGAAGCAGATGGGCAGTAAGGTATGAGGGAGTGGGATGGATTAATGATGGGAAGGGAGGAGGATGGGTAGGAGGGAAGATGGAGGGAAGCAAGAATAAGTACTCAATATGCTTGTAAAACTAGAAAAAAAGAGAATATAATGAAAATGACAGTGGTGGGGTAGGTTAAGTGCCTGCAGGCAAACCTGGTGACCTGAGCCCATGTGAAGGAAGGAGAGAATTGACTTCAGAATGTTGTTCGCTGATCTCTTCATGCCATGTGGCATGTAGGCACCTGTTCTCTGCCTTTCTCTGCTCCCCCCCCAAAAAAATGAATAGATAGTTATAAAGATAGACAGATAGATAAAATATATAAGAATGATAGTGATGATGGACTGTGTTTGACATACTGAGAATTGGTTACATATAAGGGAACCATAAACCAGCAAATGAATAATGCCAGGTTTTGGAAACTTAATCTCATTTGGGATGAGAAAAACTCAGTACCTTTGATATTCATTTTATTTATAAAATCATCGATTTGAAAACAGCAAAGATATCATGTTAATTGAGCTATTTGGAGTTCATATTCCATTTCTTTCAGTCTAGTCGTTGCTGCTCACAATGTTACAAGGGTCACTCTGAATCAACCTTTGACACACTTGCCTGGAGCAGGGATGGGACTTCAAGATGCCAGTCTGTTGGCTAAATAATGTCAAGCAATTGTTCTTTCTCAAGAATTTTAAGTATGAAGCAAAAATTTAATGGTGAACTTAAACAGCTACATTGGCTGAACTGGGGCATATGCAACTGGAGGAATTCAGCTGAGATAGAAAGAGATGCAGAAAAGAGAGGATTTTTTTTCCTCCCAACAGAGACAGAGTGTGTTTTCTGATTTAAATAAATTTCCAATTCCTTGGGTTCTGATTGGACTCTGCTGGTTGTCTTCGGATATCCATGGATTTATTTAGTGCATTCTTATGTTAAATTCCTTTTTATTCGAGATTCCTTGAGAGGACTTCTGCTTCTTGAAATAATCACTGAGAAACAGGAAGTCCTCAGGTACACAAGTATGAGTAGAAAAGTCCGAAAGCATGGATGAGAAAAGCCACTACTCGGAGTTTAAAGCAAATATAGAAAGGAGCTAGGAATGCTGGCAACAAGATCCTCCACATGTGTATACATATCCACCATTCCACGTGTGTAGAGAATGTATATTTGCCTATGTAACATCAGCTGATGCTGATGCTACCTACAAATCATTCAGAACTGTGGTGGCTCAAGTCTCTTGATTCACATGCAATCCCATACAGGAAGAAATAATTATCTATCTATCTACTGGTCACACCAGACTTATGGTGGAATTCTTTTATTTTATGCTTGTTTTTACTGCAGTGCTCTTCCATTGTTTTAAAATTGCTCATGAGACTGAAAAAGAGCATTTTTCTGTTGTTATTTTTATTGAATTCTCTGTGAACCTATTCCATGTTGGTGACAGAAGAGAAAGTATTTTCTATACATTTATATTCTGCTCATATATATTCAACACCTACTATTTGTCAAGTACTTTTGCATACTGATCTTATTTAACTTTTTTTTGCAAAGTCTTTTACACATGAATAAGTTGAAACAGAAAAATTAAATGCTTTCACCCAAGTGGCTCAGTCAGTGAGTGGCAGAACGTAACAGTGTTTCTTACCATTGAAAGGTTGTTTTCCTTTCCTTTCCTAATGTGAGTGCAGTAGCATTGAATGCAAAAAGTAATGGGAGATGCAGATTTAAGATACGACTAAGGGTTACATTCTGTCAAGATGAAGAAATAATTAGTGACACTACAGATAAAATTCCTTTGATATAATATTCTGTTCATTTGCTACTTGGTATTTTTTAAAGGGGACTCTTGTTATCCAGCAAAATGTCCTTTATGCTAAAGAGTAAGAACATATCTTGGTTCATTTGGGTTAGTTTGGATTTAGATCATGAGTAAATTTAAATCTCCCTTGATTACTTTCAGAGTCAGACAGCACTGTCCACTTGACTTGCATTGGAGTCTAGGAGACACACCATTGGGTATATCTTCAAGTGTCTTTCCAGACAGGTTTAACTACAAAGGAAGACTCGTCTCCTAGATGTGGTGATACTATGTCATGGACTGGGATCTCAGAATGGATAAAAACAGGAATATGAGAAAGGAAGCTGCACATGAGCATTCTTCTCTCTCTGTTGCCTGACTGCAGAAACATTGCTCCTGCCACCTACCCTGCCCTGCCATGATAGACACTGTCCCTTTGAACCCTGAACTGCCATCAATCCCTCTTCTTAAGTTGCTTCTTGTTAGGCATTGGCAACAGCTGTGAGAAAAATAACTGGCATTCTGATCTTAGCACTGTGTTTTTCTCATGAAATTCCCTGAGTGGAAATGTGAGAAAGTACTGTGTAAGTTCACAACCTTAAGGTCTCCCGTGGGAGGCACACTTGGAAATGGATTTGGGAAGTCTGAGTTGGAAGAATTTGTCAATATATCAATAGAAAAAAAAGCCTTCCTTCCATGGACACACCTCAAGAACATGTCTTCCCGTGCCTAGATCTCTGTTACCCTCTTATGAATTGAATAATATGATTTATATTAGCTTGGTAAGCCTCTCCTAATTTCATGAAATATACTTCCCAAAGGTAATAATTTGGTGAAAAAGAATTATCATCCTCTTTTTCCTCTCAGAGAGTCACTTAATTGGATAGCAATGCATTTTCTAGAAGCTGGTGAATCTAATATATGATGGATACCAGACTAGTTCGTACTGACACCTTTTAAAGCTTCCCATAGACATGACAAAATCTGACATGACTCTTCCATACAGCTCATCTGGCCCAGAGGTTAAACATGTTCATTTGCTTATTATAAGGGCTTTGCACACACAGAGCTGCCAACATTTACAGCACTTCGTAAAAGAAATTTTTTTTCAGAGTTACTTGGCATTTTTTTCTTATTTTATTGTAATTTTTATTTTCTAGTTTTTGAGAGGATTGTTGTTTTCCTTTTGGAATTTCATGAGCACTATATGGTCTTTATCAAAAGACTAAAATATATTAGTTTTTAAGAATATGACAGAGAACTATTGCATCCTGTAAAAGTGAAGGAAGTCAACTTCTGGAGAATTCTATGTGAGCAACTTCAATATCCTTTCAGAAATATGGGCAGCTGCTCTTCAAGTTAGATAATTATAGGGTCCCAGCATTCCCTGCAGATCCTTCTGGCATATGTTTGAATATTTAGCTGCTGCGAGGATTTGGGAAGGTCATGTCACTTTTGGGGGCAGAGCCTTGCTGGAAGAAGGCAGTCACAGGGGGTGGATCTTGAGGTTGGTTAGCCCCGTCCTGCGTAAGTGAGTGAGTCTGCTCTTGCAGCTTGAAGTTTTGTTGCTTTCAGCCTCCTTGATGCCTGTGACTTAAGCCTATTTCAGCTTCTGTCAGCTATGTCTTTTATGCCACAAAGGACTGTGTATTTCCCCTCTGGAATTGTAGGCTGAATAAATCCCCCCTTTTCCTTCCCTGAAGTTATTTGAGCCTCAGTGGTATCTCACAGCAGCACAAAGAGTAACAGGGACATTGTCTTTTAATTTTAGTGTTGTATACTAGAATTTATGATATTTTTATCCCTTAATCTGCAGTCCCACCTGCTTTGCTTTTCCTCTTACAACCCTTTATCTCTTCTGTCAAACTCCCTCCTATTTTCAAATCTTTTCACTTGTATGGACTACTGTGTTTCATCTAGTTTGCCTTTGATGACACATGCCTGACATGGAAAGCATCTTTCTTTTCTTCCCTATCAATTCTCATCGGTCTCTTAGGGAGGCATGGAGCTTCTTGAGGTCTTTCCCCTTTCATGGTGAGATGTTGATAGGACAGTTCCCATGCAGTTCTTATAAAAGTTTATATGTGTGTGTGTGTGTGTGTGTGTGTGTGTGTGTGTGTGTATACATACATATATACCATGAGATCATGGATACCACATCCCTGTCACATCCAGCATATATTTTCTGACCTATCACTATCTCACTTCATGCTTTTACAATATTTATGCCCCCTTTTCTGAGGCATTCCCTGAGCCTTGGGGTGAGTGTGGATATGGCTTAGATGTTCTGTTTAGTGCCAAACAGTTTGTAGTCACTTATTTTCTACATTTTGGCCTGTTGTACTTTTCTGTAGCAAACACTTTTTTTTTTTTTTTACAGAAGGAGGCTTCAGAGTTGAGTTCTGAGTGTTCCTCCAATCTATGAGTATAACAACAAGTGTTTAAAAGGCAGTTTCATGTAGTGTCTTCATAGCTAAATATTCATACCCTGGTCTTTGCTGGGACCTAAGTCTTCCTCTTTCATCTTTGCTCTAGTTTACAGTAACAGGAGTGTGTTCCTTGCTGTCAAGGGGGCCTTAAGTCCGATCAGAAAGCTGTTAGTTGCCTCCTTGATATTCATGCCACTATTGTACTGATGGTCATCTGTTGCCATGATGATTGTTGGTACCAACTTGTAGCTTTCACAGATTAATGAGATCTTTCAGTGTTTGTTTTTCTCCCCCAATATTTCTCATAATACTTTTTTTAAAATTCATTTATTTGTGTGTGTATGTGTGTGTGTGTGTGTGTGTGTGTGTGTGTGTGTGTGTGTGCGTGTGTGTGTGTGCGCGTGTGTGTATGTATGCATATATGTGTCTGTGTATATAAGAAATACTGTGTGTATCTATAGAAACCCAAGGGTGACTTTCGAAATCATCCTGGATTGCTCTACCTTCTTTTTGCTTTGCTCTTTTTGCCCAGAATTTTCATATGGGTTCCAGAATTTGAACTAAGGTCCTTCTGATTGCCAAGTAGAGGCTTAACCTTTAAGCCATCTCTCTAGTTCCATAGTACTCTCTTGTGCTATGTAAACTATTCAGCAAGGAGAAAGCTTCCAGATTAGTTTCAGATGATTTTTTTTTTCAGTCCATGTCCTATGATCCATGTGTGCTGCATCTTCAGTAATAAGGTCTTACTGTCAGTTTCTGGATGACAACCAAGAGCAATAGCAAAACCTATACTGTTTGATGGGGGCTTTTGAAATCTTGCTGGTCTATAACTTGTCAGCAAGTATCACACACCTGTTACTTTTAATACTGTTTAATTGCTTCTGTGTTCTAGCTGGACCATCCAGTGGTATTTTTTGCTTTGCCTTGTCTTTCTCTCTATGCTCCTCTGCACAGGGGTGGTCCATTCTTGTTCTCCTTTACTTTTAACTAAAATTTGTTTCTGACATATTAATGTAACAGGAGGTTCCTACCTGAGTACATCCCACATTGTTAGGGGTTTTCTAGTATTCCCACAGCTGCTCCTGCACCTCATCTTCTCTTCCCCTCCTGCAGATCCTTTAATCACAGCTTTCATCAGTCTGATCTCTCTGTGCTCATAAATGTGCAGTTAGTGCTCATGATGGAACTTCATAGACAAATGGTAAAAAAAAGTCAGTCAGATGTGTGCTTTTCTTTTTTTCTTCATCTTTTTCTTCTTGGAGTTTTTCCCATACTGGTGTTTTGCTTGTGGAGACCTAATCAAAGTCAAAGCAATAAGTATTCCCATTGGTGGCCTAGTATGTTCATCTTTAGGAACAACAGTTTTGGTCTCTGTGGCTTCCGAGTTCATGCTTTTTGTGAAGCATTTTCTTTCTCTGAGAGTAAACATTCAATTATTCTTTTATGTGGCATCAGAAGACAACGGGTAAACTGAGTGCTAGCCATAGTCTTCAGAAAGAGGTCATCTGTATAACTGGCTATGGAAGTAACCATGTCAATGAAAACAATGCAGTTCTGCTTTATTTGGGGACTGCTATTTTACCTTCAACAGTTTCTTTCAACATTTCTTGGCTGTCGTTATGTTTTACAACGGAAAACAGCTAATAAATAATGTTTCACTGTCGGCTGTTCCATCCACAGTTTCCTTTTGCCTTTCAAAATGGGAGTGCTAAGTGAGAAATACACTGGTTTATTTGTCGTATATATTTTTCAATTGTTACTAAGAGATTGCAACCCACTAATCCTGTAGGGGATGATGACATTTGGGACATATATAGATGTGATACAGGTTACATTTCTGACATTTCGATTCACATGATTGTTTCAGTTATTGAAAAATTTAATGTGTTTTGAAAGAGTTGGAGAGTCACCTGTGACTTTAAAATTATTCTAGTCTTTTTCAGCTTACACCATGCTCTAGACAACAGTAGAAATGGCTGTGTAAGACAGAAAAAATGAAGAAATTGTTGACTTGCTCTATTTCTTTATCCAGAAGTCTAAGAAAAACCAACATGTTTGGAGAAGATTTTATGAATTATAGACTCTAAAGAACTACCAAGAACATGCAGAGTGTGTTAGTAAGATGGTTTGGTGGATAAAGGCACCCAAACTCAGCTGACTTGAGCTCATAGCATGAATAGCAACCTTCACACATGCACTGTGACACCTCTTTCTCTCTTTTTAGTCCCTCCTTCTCTCTCCTTCTCTCTTTGCTCTACCTTCAAAGAAATTAATAAATTATTGGAAAACATTTTTAAAAGAATATGCAGAGTGTATTACATATTCAATATGCTAGAAAAATATTAGGTAGAAACATATTTTGATGTCAAGAAGAAACCAAGTTTGGGCTGGAAGTGTAGCTTAGTACTAGAACAGTTACCTAGCATGTTTCTGGGTTCCATCTACAGCAATGAAGGAAAAAAAAATCAATCTCTTACCCACAAGACAGTTGCTTGATGGAGGGGGCCTTTACTTTCACCACTGCAGATAAATTAACACCTGGTTTGTCGATCAGGTTAAGATGAGCATCTTTCTATGTAATTTCTAATAAGAGAAGACTTGCCAAGCTGTGCTTTGCTTCCAGATTTTTAAGTTTCTGGTATAAGCAAAACACAAAGTTCATTAATCACTGCAATGCAGGTAAGACTTTCAACATGGCTGAATGGAATCAGTGGGATCAGACACTTCTGGGTCATGAAATGGCACAAAACAAAAATGGTTGACATTTTGGTGTTCATTCCGAGAGTAATAACCTCACCATTAAAGTAAAAACTTGGGGGGAAGAACTAAGCCTTATGGGCTGGAAATTTGGCTCAGTAGCCAAATCATTTGCTGGGCAAGTAAAAGGATCACAATTCAGATTCCTAGATTCCATGGAAAAATACTTGGTAGATGAAGTGTGACAGCTTACCTGTCATTTCAGCCTCTAAAGGCAGAGACTGGGAATTCCCAGAGTAAGTTGGTTAGCCAGACTAGTCCTGTTGATGAGCTTTGACTTTGAATAGAGATCCTGTCTCTGTAAAAGAGCATGGTGGGAGAGCAATTGAGGGTGATTACTGATATCAACTTTGGCCCTCTGCATGCATGTGCACACACATGGATAAGTGTGCATTTGCATCTGCACACACATTCGTGTTCCCACACCCTACCAAACATTCATAAACACACACACACACACACACACACACACACACACACACACACACACACACACAAATGTACTCCTTCCATACACATACAATTAAAAAAAAGAGGAGGGATAATTAAGTGCCAGGCATGGTATCTCCATACCTTTAACTCAGAAATGAAGTCTCCATTTTTCCCTGAGGACTGGATTACCATGGCTGGCAGTCCTCTTTTAGGCCCTGGTATAGGTGGAACAATTAGCTGGATCTAGAGCCAGAGCTGATTTCAATGCATTCTTTACCCCCATGAACTTCTAGGAAGGGCAATTGAGATAAAACCCCAACAAAGACTATAAGAAGGGTTTGGACAGCTGAAGCAGGGAGAAGAACTATGTAATGATGTTTGTTCTCCCCTTTCCTCCTGTGCTCATTTCAAACAATTCCCTGGCTTGACTCCTTTCTGGATTGGCCAGATCAGAAGGGCATTCAGATTGTACACACGCCTCTGAGTAGTCGATGGGGAAAGCATTAATACATTTGCATGTATGCCTCATTCCTCCCACAGACCATGAAATTGAGATTGTAGATATTACTTTTCCAGAGCTTTTTCTCCATGTGTGGCTGAAGCAGCCTTTCTCAGACACCCTGACTCGAACGTTTCGTCAGACTGATGAGCAGCGGTTCTGCTCAGTGACAGGAACAGATTTTTTCCATGTCTCTGCTGCTGTGGAACATGGTCTCTGTTAATTAGTTCTGCCCAAACTTACAACTTGATGGGGCTCGACAATGATTTTTTCTCTTATATGTCTAGATGTGTCCTATATCCAGTCTCCTTGCATTGCCTGTTAGATTGTAAGCTCCCGGGATTTAAGACATTTTTATTTTTGTCATGCATGGTACTATATGATTACGAGTACCTGCTATTGACTGTACAGTGCAGTAAACACAATTTTAACCGTTGTCCCAATTGAGCCTAATTGACATTCGTACAAATCTAAGTGCATCTGATAGCTGAAAGCAGCAATCCACATGGTTTATTTCCAAAAGTTTCATAATTTAGGAAGAGTTCCAGCAGAAGGAAGAGGTACAAAGTGAAGGAGGGACCTGAGGACATGGAGGGGAAGAAATGTCGGGAGTGTCTAGGACACTCACTTGGTTAAAGACTAGACAGGAGAAAGGGCAGCCCAGTGTCAGTCCAGTGGAAAAGTCTGTACTTTTAAAATGGAAACTTTGTAGCAGCAACAGGAAGACCTGAGTTTACAAAGGGCTCCTGAGACTCCTGGGGTAGCAATGCAGTTACTGTGCTTCCTGGTGGATAAATTCACCACCAAAGGGCTTAAAAGGGAACAAGAGTTTTAGTCTCTCTTAATAACTGTTTGACCACATCTCATTGTCCAGCTTGGCAGAAACATTCATACTAACACCAGGAGCCAAAGGAACTGGCCACACCCAATCTCCTTGAGAGAAGGACAAACGCCGCTTGCCCAACAGCACGTTTGGCTAAGTATCCCAAAGAATGCCAACCAATTTCCTTAACCAGTTCTCTCCATCTTATTCATCTGTCCAGGAACCTTTTGAATACAGATGTGGGCCCTCTCCCAGGCTACAATCCTATAAGAGTAAAAAGTTCGTTGTACTGATTTTTCTAAACTTGGCGATCCCCACTTTCTCCTAGAATGCATTGCCAGCTACTTTGTGACATTTTCTTAGAAATTTTGAGTAGCACCTGGCAGCTGGTACTTTTCTGATCATGGGTGGTCTATATTCCCTCCAGCCTCATTTGTATAACAACCCAAAGTGAAAGGAATCTTGAATAAGGTCTGAGTCATTGTTTTCTACAATCTTTAATGGCCCAGCTAATGTGAGTCAGTGAAAAAAAAACAGGACATAAAAATAGAGAAATAAGACCCAGTATTCTAGTATCTCTTCAGTGCTGCTAAGGTGCACAACTTTAGAAGCATCAGGAGGCACAAATATGGTGGGTCCTGTGTTAAAAAATAGGTACGTCCCAGGAAGTTGCAAGGGAATCGATAAGATAACTTGGCAGGTAAACTTGCTCAAAATCCTGTAGAACTGATTCAATCCCCAGAATAGCCCGCATAGTAGGACTGACTTCTTACAGTTGTCCTCTGACCTCCACCTGTCTTATGTGCCTTGCATGTATCGCTCTCTCTCTTTCCTTTTATAAATAAATATTTGTTTTTTTAAAAAATGAATTATTGGAGCTATACAGAGGTTTGTTTTAATGAGATCAGGAAGGGATCTAGAAGAGTAGATTCTAGAGGATATTTTAGTTGATTCCCAAGTGCCCCGCGAAGGATGTCTAGAAGGAGTTTGCTAAGGCTTGAGGTGGAGGAAAGGAAACCCATACCACCCTTTGTCATCTGCTATTTAGCTTATTTTTACTGTTTCTCCTCCACTCTTGAAGGAAGCACAGTTCCTTATGTTTATGTAGCCTTTGCAGTTTACAAAGCACTTTCTGATTCATTCATGCATTGAATAGTGAGAGCAATCCTGTGATACAAAGGATGAAAAGATCGCTTCCTCTACCATCCTAGGTTCTTTTGTCTGGTCTATGAATTGAGTAACACAGATATAAAACCCAATTTTAATTATGTACTTATGCGCAGGAATCTCACAAAATTTAAGACTCAAAGAAGGGCTGAATTACTGAAACTTCCAGAGAGTCCCAAGTTGCAAAAGGAAGGGATGGCAATAAGTATGTCAAGAGGAAAGGGAGGAAAAGAATGTGATGAATAATGATTGTTTTGCTGCATGATCAAAGTCTGTCAGATGGTATAAGTTACCTTTGAACAGCTCTTTTCTTGGTACAGATACTATTAGTAATGCATTTTTCATACTTATGTGTGATAAGTATTTTATATGTGAATGCGTACTGCACGTACTTGTGGAGGCCCAAGGTTTGTGTTAAGAACTATCCTTAATTGCTCTTTCATTTTACTCTTCGTGAGATCAGGTCACTAATTAAACTAAGTGCATGCCATTAGGCCTATTCTAACTAGCCAACTTGCTCCAGAGATCCTCAGGCTCTGCTTTCCAAAGCTAGAATTACAGGGAAGCTCCTATACCCCCTATATTTTACATGTGACCTGGGAGTCTAAATTCTTGTCCTTTAACTTGCGTGGCAAGCACTTTCCCCCAGCCTGGAAATAAAGTTTTTCTTTTTCAGATGTAAATTTCCTTTGCGAAAGAGGAAAATTTCAGAGCTACTCTTATGTGTGTCTATAGTTTTTCAAAAGAAGAAGCCAGAAAATGTCATTATACCACAGAGGTGTATGGAGGTGGCACGTTTTGGTCACTTAATTGTAATGCGGGGTAGCATTGTTGATTTTCAATAATGGCAAGATCTTGCTGAGATTAGTTTTACTGGGTTGTCTGGAAAGGACCAGCCCATTCATGAGTTCTTAGATTAAGAAAACCTTCTTGTCTGAACTTTGGGAGAGATGTGAAATGGAAAAGGGGTTGGAGAAAGATTCGACCTTGCTGTTTTGAAGATGAAGAAATGGGCGAGGTTCCAAGGGATGCAGGTGGCCTTTAAAAGATTGACAAAAAGGGGGCTGGAGAGGTGGCTCAGGGGTTAAACCTCTGCCTTGCAGGGGGAAGGTCCCGAGTTGGGATCCTAGACCCCAAGTATAGACTCCGGGCGGAAGCGGGGGTGCCCTGTGTTCCTGGTCCTGGTAGGGCGGAGCCTGTGAATTCCGGGGCAGAGTAAACAAGGAGGAAGTGGAGGCAGTCCATAGTAGTTCCCGAATTCGCCCGTGGTTCTACACACACACACACACACACATACATACACACACGCGCACACAAGCACAATTAAATAAATAACAATAATAAAAAAATTTTAAAAAGATTGACAAAAGGCAAGGAAATTCCCTGCATGTTCATTTCTTATTGTACTTAAACTGCCACAGAGTCAGTGGCTGAAAGCAACACAGATTTATGATCTGAACATCACAGGACTCAGAAGTCTAGCATGGATCTTGAAGGCTCAAACCAAGTTATTAATGAAGCTGGATCCCTTCTGGGCCCCTGGAGAAAATCTGTCTTCTTGCCTTTGAAGTTTCTGGTGATCACTTGCACTTCTTATCTCATGACCTCCTTCCTTCATTTTGAAAGTGCATCGCTCCAATCACTGCTTCTATTGTACCATTGATCTCCATGCTTTCTATTAACATTAAGGTTTTTTAACTACATTAGGCCCACCAAGGTGATCCAGAGTGATCTCTGGAATGTATACATCCCTTCTCTTATCTTGATTTTAGACTAGGAAAAGCCGAGTTAAGCTTCCAACATATGTAATCGTGGCAATACATTTGTATTAAGTCCCTATGTTTTCAGTAGCTTGATAGAGTATCTGTAGAAAAACTAATACATCTTCTGGTTCTCACATCAGGTTCACGTATCATATTTTACACTTCCTCTGGGCTTAAACACCTTTGGTGTATTTGAAGAGTATCACCTTGGCATCTACTAATTAGCTCTGGGTAGGTGTGGACTTTCTGAATCCACTAGCTTTGCTCCTAAGTCTTGTAAAAATCAAACCAGCATAGAATTGACATACATTTCAACATATAGACCAATGAGTTGGAATAGAGAGACTAGAAATAGATACAGGAGTCTGCAACCAACTTGGTTTTAACAGAGGCACTAGGAACATACACTGGAGAAAGGATGATTTTTTCAGTAATGTTGGGAAATCTACAAATCCATATACAGAACAATAAAGCTAAAGCTTTAGCTCTCACCAGGTCAAACTCAATTGAAAATGTATTAAGGACTTAAGCATAGCATCTAAAACAACATTGACTTGAGATTTGTGTTTACTGCTAGTCTTTTTCTTCTGGATCATTAGTCTATTTGGGGGAGAAATTTACCAGGTGTTTTTACAGCAGACCTTCTAAGTGCAAAACATGAAAGCAAAAATAGATAAAATCAATAGGGTGAAGAGACAGTCTGCAGAATGGAAGAAAAGATATAACTGACAAGAAGTTCTATTCAGATAATATCAGGATATTCAGTAACTCCACAGCAAAATACCAAATAAGTCAATTAAAAAATGGGCAGCAAATGTAATTGACATGTCTCAAAAGAAATGTCCGAAAGGTGCATGAAAACTTGTTTGATATCACTCCACATCAGAGAACTGAAAACCAAAGCCACAATAAAACTTCACCTTGCCTCTGTAAGATTGTTATCAAAAAGACTACAAATAGTGAGTACAAGGAGAAAAGGAAACCTTTGAAAACTGTTGGTGGGAACGTAAAATTAGTATAAATATTGTGAAAAACACAAAGGAGGTTCCTCAACAAGTGAAAAACATGATTAATATATTGTCATGACTTGAATGTGAGCTGTGCGCCACAAGCTCATGTGTTTGACTTCTTTGCTGGTGTTAATGTTTGGGAAGGTTTTGGCACCTTTGAGAGGTAGAGCCTTGCTGGAGGAAGGCATATCACAAGGGTGGGGTTGGGTCTTGAAGTTTGGGGCCTAGCCCTGTGTCCTCTTGCGGTTGGCTCTTGTTCTCTTTGCCTTCCTGATGGCTGCAGTGACCTGAACTAGCCTCCGGCTTCTGCTTTCAGCCATAGCTTCTGTTATATGATGCCTGCCATAGTGGTTTGTATCCGTCTGGAATCATAAACCTCCTCTTTTCAAATAAGTTTCATAAGCCTCCGTATGTTGTCCTATGGCAAAAAGAAGAATATGGGTATAGAGTCAAAGGAAATAAAATCAGCATACTAGAGATATACCTTCTTGCCAATGTTCATTGCAATGCTATCCACAAAAGAAATAAATGGAAACCACACAAATGTTTATTGTCAGTTAGTGTCAACTTTCAGCTTGACACTTAAGAGCTGAGTCTTTTGGCATATCCATGAGGAATTATGTAAGACAAGTCTGTAGGAGATTGTTTTGATTGTATAATTAATGTGGGAAGACCCAGCCCATAGTGGTGGGATCATTTCCTAGGCTAGTGGATACAGTGAGGAGAGCTGGTTAGCCTTTTTGGTAAGCTGGCAAGATAGAAAGCAGCATTGGTCCTTGCCCACCTTTCAGGTCTTGAATTTGAATATGTGCTGGCCAGTTCTTGAACACTAATGCCATGATCGAATTTCACCTGGAACAAAGAACATAAATAGATCCTTTGTTCTCCTAAATGGTTGGGTCCAGCAACAGACTATAAAACCAAGACACTATCTGTCAATAGATAAATAGATTTTAAAAATTGGCATATATCCAATGGATACTACTGAACCATGAAAAAGAATGAGATCATGTTTGTGTCAATATGGAGGGAAATGGAGGTCATTGTGTTAAGTGAAATAAAACAGACACAGAAAGCAAATCAAGTGCCACATGATTTTACCTATAGATGGAATGCAAAAATGTTGATTTTATAGAACTTAAGAATCAAATGGTGATTACCTCATGCCAGTAAAAATAGGGTTGGAGAGAGCTCGAGAAAGGTTGACCAGGAAGTACCAAGATACTGGTAGGTGGAATTAAGAAGCTGTGATGTGCTATTACACAGTACGGATAAAGGTAGCATGTGGTAAACTTCAAGAAACTAGAAGGAATATTTTAGAATATTTTTTAACCACAAAGAGATGTTGTTTGAGGAGATATTAACAGATGTGTAACTGTATATAAAACTTACAGAATACACATATTAACCAATCATGACATGATATCAGATTTAATAAATACAATTTTCATGTTAAATATAATTTAAAATGTATTTAATAAAAATTGCTTCCAGAGCACACCATTATCCTTTTTAGTTTGTGTCATACCAAATACTCTCATGGTTCTGTGCTTGTCTTATTTTACAGGTGGCTATTCCAAGGCATAAGAGCTTGAAGCACAGAAGCCAGGGATTAGAAATGCAGTACTCATTTCCTAACTTTTAAAATACTCTTTTACTTTTAAAAATATGTTGTTTATGGGCTGGAGAGATGGCTCGGGGGTTAAAACTCTGTCTCACAAGCAGAAGGTCCTGAGTTTGGATCCCAGGTCCCACATCAAAAAAAAAAAAAAAAAAAAAAACCCAAAACAACCAAAAAAACAAAAAACAAAAAAAAAAACAAGGGGGAAACGTAGGTGACCTGCACTTCTGGCCCTGGTGGGTGGAGCCTGGGAAATCCCAGAGCTAAGCCAAAAGGAGGTGGAAGCAATCCAGGATGATTCTCAAAGTCACCCTTGGTCCTCCACAGGGACATATGGCACCCTCTCACTCTCTTCTTCCCCCCTCTCTCTCTCACACACACAAAAATAAAATAAATAAAATGATTAAAAAATGTTGTCATGGAACACAGGTAGAAATCACAGTTTCTAACTGGACAACTTCCTGAAGTCCATTCTCTCTTTCCACCATATTGGTTTCCAGGGATGGAACACAGGTCATCAGGTTTGTGGGCAGGCGCCTTATCTGCTAAGCTATCTTGCTGACCCTTGTTGTTTAATATTCTGAGTCATGTTTCTTCCTTCCCTAAAACTGTAGAAGCACAGCAACTGAAAAATATTGTGAACAAATGGAGATGATTACCTAAAAGAACAGCAGATACAGAGAAAAATGGCAAGATTTTAAGAGCATGAAGTACTGCTTATGTCCTGGTCTGCAAGCTTCCTCTCATTTCTCCCTTTGGGAGTTAGTCCTACTTATTTCATGATTGGCATGTGGTATGAAAAGAAGACATGAAAGAATTAGAGAAAATGAGGACTGAAATGTATCCAAGGCTCAGTAGACAAAAGATTGGGTTTTCAGGTTTGGGTATCAGTTGCATTTATATAAGCATTGATTTTCAAGTCAATTGTGTCACCAAGTTTCTAAGTCCTAAAATAGCTGGCCAGCAATCTGGAAGCTGCTACCTTATCTTGCCACCTCCCAGGGAATAAGACTTAGCAGTCACAGTGTGATGAAATTGTTGCTGCTGCAGGTGGAATAGAAGTCAGTTCTCACTCTCTCATAGGAGGACTAACAAAAACTGCCAATAAATGAAAGAAATAGGTTTCAAAGATGTACAAGATAGAATGGGGGGGTAGAGGAGGAAGGGATGAGATGTGTTTCCTGTGTTGTTACTTTCTGAATCAACACCACCATTTCTTGGAAAATTTCAGACATAGGAAACAAAAGGGTCCTCATGCAACTTATGGTCTGGAATGTTCCACTCCCTTTCCCAATACTTTTATCTTTTGTTATTGTTGTTGTTCTTGCCCTCTTTCTCCATCTCCTTCTTCAGCAAGATGTTATTATGTTACATAGCCTAGGCTGCCTTGGAAGTCACCATAACTCAGGCTGGCCTCAGACTCACACTATCATCCTGTCTTAGCCTTGTAGGTACTGTCACAACATTCATGTGTCCTGATGTCCAGCATAAGAGCAGAATGTCAGCTGCCTGTTACTGACTGTGCTAGTGAGTTTCAGTTGTCAGCTTGTCCCTTGTGAGGTAAGCTTTTGAGTATGCCTATGAGGAATTATTTAACTAAAGCAGACCTCTGGGCATGCCTGTAGGAGATTATCTTAATTATTCCTGGGCTGGTGAATAAGATGGAGAGAGCTGGTTAGTATGCTCACTGCCAGTAAATCAATATGCATGGGTGTCCTGGTCCTCTGCTCTTGCTGTGGCCAGTCCCCTTGGCTCCTGATGCTGGTTACCTTCCTGCCACCATAGACTGGAACCTCAAATTTTAAACTGGAATACAAAGATCTTGTGCTCCTAAATTGCTTGGGCCATGTGTTATTACAGCAGCAAAGTTATGACTGCAAGACAGGAATGTAAGGATTCTGTAGAAAAACTCCACTCTGCCCTTCTTACCTGACTCTCTTCTTTTTTTTTCACTTTGAAGAGATGGAGCAGAAAGATAGTTAGCTAGCCAAGTTCAACACTGTAACTATAGGTCTCACATGACTGCTCACAAGCAAGTGGACTGCTGACATACTTGTAGAAAGCCTTGCAGAGCAGGTCCAGCCACTGTCCTCTTAGTCTAATGTTATCTGTGGGCTGGAGAGATGGCTCAGGGGTTAAGACTTTGTCTTGCAAGCACAAGGTCCTGAATTCAGATCCCAGGTTCCACATAAAACACTAGATGCAAATGGAGGTGGCCTGCACTTCCAGCCCTGGTGGGTGGAGCCAGAGTGAAGCAAGAAGGAGGTAGAAGCCATCCAGGATGACTCTGGAAGTCACCCTTGGTCCTCTGCAGTGACACACAGTGCCCCCCTGACACACACACACACAAAATCAATGTAAAATAAATATCTAAATAAGGAAGCTGCCATTAGAATCTTACACCAAGGTAAACAGCAAGTGACCTAAAGTGAAGTGGTACCCAAACCCAGGTATTACTGAGTGCCAGCTCACTGTCCTGGTGGAACTGGAGACCCAGGCTGGGGTAGAGCTCACTATGCAGCCCAAGTTGTCTGCTATCTTGCAGCACACTCAGTCTCCCTAGTGCTGAGATTACAGGTGTGAGTTACCACTCAGAATAACTTGGCTTGCTTTTCACCAGGGCGAGTGCTGATAGAACTCAATCCATGGTGACCCAGAGACACTCAGTGAAGGAAACAGGGGGTAAACCAATGTAAAAAGAAACTCTGTGTGTGTGTGTGTGTGTGTGTGTGTGTGTGTGTGTGTGTGTGTGTGTATGAGCGTGTTGCATACACATGATTGTGAATGCAATCCCTCTATGAGTAGGAAAATTTTCCCTTAGCTTCACTTTTAGCAACACAGTCTAACTATGCAGCCTAGGTTGGCCTTGAACACAGGGAGATTCTTCTGCTTTAGCCTCTTAAGTGCTGTAATTATAGACATCACCACACCCAGCTTTCCTTCAATTGTAAAGAAACACTTCTAAGTTGGTTGCTTCCCACATCTTATATCGTCATTCCTTTTACAGCAAAGAAAATGAATTAATTTGAGTAAAAAGCATTTCCTAGCAAATTAAGTTTTATGGACAAACTGTTTTAAAAGAAATTCTATTTATCACTCAAAATTAGGAGGAATACCAGTACTGGTCCATGTTTGCAGCTTTTTATTTTGAAGAAATTTCAAACTTACAGGAGATTAGTAAGAATAAATTAGCAAACTTATAATTACACCTTCTTTACCTTCATCTCTCACAAATGTTTAATACCACATCTGTCACATTTCTTTTCATTCTCTTATCTATGTGTGCAGAGAAAAGTAGACATACATCTATATAAATACATTTTCTCTATATGTATCGAAGTTTGTTTGTGCGCATGCCCATATAAGCACTTGTTGGAGCATTTCTTTGTAAGAGTATTGTTCTGAGTATTTTTCTTCCTTTTACTGTGTGTGTATGTGTTTACAAAAAGGCACTTGAGTTTGTGCATCTGTGGAGGCCCAAGGATGGCATCAAGAATCATCCTGAATTGTTCTATCTCCTTACAGCTTTGCTCTGGGGTTTCCCAGGCTTTCCCTTTCAGGTCTGGAATTGCAGGCAGCCGCATTTCCACCAAGCATTTTAGATGAGATCTGGAAATCTGAACTCGGGCTCTTTTGCTTGCAAGGCAAAGGCTTTAACCATGAGCCATATCCCCAGCCCCCCAAATTTTTTTTAGGAGCAGGGAATTCTCTCATATAACTATGGAATCGTCAAGTCCGGAAACTTAATACTGATAAAATGCTCTCATCTAATTTATAGCCCACATTCTATTTTCAGTTGCTTCATTGATGTCTATTTATAGCATAAATCAAAAAATATTTGTTCATCATGTCTCATTGGCCTACTTTTACCTGGTGTTCCTTAGCATTCCTTTGTCTTCGTGATATTGATATTTTTAAAACATGCTCCTTCTACTGTTCTTTTTCCTTCTTTTTTTGTAGAATGCATTTCAATTTAAGTTTCTCTGATGTTGCTCTTAATTGGATTCAAGTGAGACTCCTTCCTTCTATCCACCAAAAATGATGTGTCTGTTTCAGACAGAGCTGGAGTAACATAGGGTGGTGCCTTTTATCAATGAGGTTAATTTGATGACCTGGTCAAAATATTGCGTGTTTTTATCATTGCATACCATTTCCTCCTTGCTATCAATAAATAAAATGTAGGGGAACATTTGAAGACGATGCCGTTATCTTCCTGTTGAGCTTTTAACATTAGTTGAACGATATTTCCTAAACTCACTTTTACTATGATATTTACAAGATGGTACTTTTGTAAATCTATCTATTCTTTTCATTTCACTTGCTCTGTTTCTTTATTGCTTTGTCTCCTTCTCTCTCTTTTCTTTCTCTCTTTCTTTCTCTCTTTTTCTTTCTTTCTCTCTTTTTCTTTCTTTCTCTCTTTTTTCTTTCTTTCATCTGTCTGTTTCTCTCTTTCTGTCTTCTCTTCTCATTATCAACTAGAGGATTCTTATTTCATTTAATGGATGATCATTCATTGCTTCCATAACTATTTTTGTGCTTGGATTGTACCAAATCTGCTCACAGGAGTCATTTCCAAGCTTATTACTTAATTTCTTAATCTCTCTGTTTCTGTGTTTGCCATTTCCTTCTCCTTCCCTCCCTGCCCTCTTTCTCTCTTTTTTTCTCTTTCTCTCATTGTCTCCCTTCCATCTCATCCTTTGAGAACTGTCCTTGAATTCTGGTTAAGATAAGTTGCCCTAAACTCATCTTGTACTGCTCTCCAGTCCTGACGCCAGCCCTTTCTCTGACTCATAACTTCTTTTAATGGGAAGTGACATTTAGAAATCAATATCTATATACAACATACATTCATTGCTCTTGTGGTATTATTGCCAGGGTGTCATATTAGTTGCTTGATAAACAGTCACCTTTGAGGCAAATTCTTACATTAATGCTCTTCCCAAGTATGCTTTTTTTTTCCGGTTAAAATTTATTGGAGAACTGAGCATGCCCATGAATGATTCTGTTGCCACCTTTATGATGCAAACCATGCACATCCTCCAAAGTGCCCTCTACTTCATTTGAACCTTTCTAATATGACCTTGAGCTAATCTTAACTGAAAAATGTGTCCCGTGTCTTTTCTTCTTGAACTATGAACTTACACTGAGGCCTGAACATACTCAGATGCGCGTCTCTCCCTGAAGTGTTTTCTGTGTGAAAATGTATGGACTTTCCAAATAAAATTCCATGATTCTTTTGTTTTAGGAGGGCATTATTTTGGAAATAAGTTCCCCTGCTTCCCTTGTTTCCTGTATAACTAATAAATTGTTCTGTTCTTTTATGTCTTGGCTGTACTTGTTTTTAGCTTTGCACTTACAAAGATGGAACCCACTGCATTCAATTTGCATTCCTGATCCCTCCATTCCCAAGCTTGTCTTCTCATCTGTCTTTGCTGTAGTTCCTTTCTTTCACAGTGAGACTTCCACACATATGCTTAGTCACTCAATCCTACTGGGTATAGAAAAGTATTTCAATGATGTTTTGTTATAACAAATAAACATTTTAAAAAGAGTTCCAGAAAAATTTTGGTACCACATTTCACATATGGGTATTCTCACGGGAATTTTGAGCATGTTTGGAAGGCAAGTGTAGAAGCACCTTACTATTTAATTTTCCCATCACGGCCTATATTAAATACCAGGACCATTAGGAAAACAATGGGAAACATGTTACTTAGTAGCATTTCATGCAAGTCCTTTTACTAATAAAAGTTGCACTGGTACTTTTAAATAACACATTAAAATCCATATATAACTACAGAACTCTAGGAGATATTGTACTGGGATCTCTTAAGCACCATTTGGATGTCCAGATCCTGAACATTCATAGTTTTTATTACAAAAAGCCAGAAAAGATTAAGGCTTGAAAAATGAAAACAGACAAAGGAAAATTTAACTACATTGAAATATTCAAAAAAGGTTCAGAGTGCTCTTCAGCATGCAAAGTGAGGCACAACATTTCCCCCAAAAAACAATGTTACAAGAAAACACTGGTTTTTTTACCCTTTGAAAGAATGTTGCACTGATAGCCAAAAGAATAATCCAGAGTTTTTGCATGGCAATTAGAAATGGTATCAGAATCTCTGTCTTATTCCTTAGATTATATTCCTTCAGACCACAGGGTATGTGGGATAAGAAATGTCATTTGTCAAATGTTCTTGGCACTTAGGGCAAGATCTCTGTATGTTCTGAGCATTACTGAATCATATGTTTGGGGGTGTGGTAGACCTTGGAAAAAGGTGTATTTACACCAGCCTTTCTTCTTACAGATGGAGTGACTTAAGTCCTCAGAGCAGAAACAATTCATCCAAGGATATAAACGTTGGCAAGGAAAGAGCTTGGAGGATTCTCACTCCCACACGGAATTCAAGCACAGTGAATTATGTCAGGTTCCGTTTACTAGTGTAAGATTCGATGTCTATTTTCTGATATCTTTCTACTTTACCCTCAGCAGGAATTGGGTGGTAAGGGAACTGGAGGGGACCTAGGGAGAAAAGTTCTATGATTTGTGATTTTAAATATTGATCTCTTTGGAAAAATTTTTCTTTTTTTTATTTTAATACATTTTTTATTATTATTTCAGCTCATGCAAACTTAATAGGTACACCAGTTCCCTCCCTCCCTCGTCCTCCCCCCGAACCCCCTGCTCTCCCTCCCCTCACCCCTCCCTCCCTATCCCCCCGTGCCTCCCGCCCCATTTCCCAGAGTCCTTTCTTGTGCATGCCTGACTCTCCTCTGGGCCCTCCTCTCTGATGATGTACAAGGACCCAGTGGCATTTCCCTGAAACCCTTTCCCCTGTTCCCCGTAAGCATAGGAACACTACTACTGTGGCTGTCAATCCCTTGCCTCCAAGGATCTTGGTGCCTTTAGCAGATGCTAGACTTTGTGAGGTCAATAGTGTGTTGGACATTGCGCGGGGCATGCAATGTCCAATTATGATTGCTTCAGCCCTAACTTGTGTGGAGTATCTTGCAAATCATTGCTCCTCCCATCCTTTTGCTGTTACACTCTTACCGCCCCCTCTTCTGCAAATGTCCCTGAGCTTCAGGATGGGGAGAGATTAGTCTGGCCTAGTTCTAGGTGGTTGATATAGAGTCTCTGAAGTTCTGGATAGTGGTTCGTTGACTTTCTTTTTTTTTTTTTTTTTTTTTTTTTTCTCTTTTTTTTTTTAATATTTTTTTTGTTTTGTTTTTTATTAAAAATTTAATTATACATTTTAAAATTTTTTACCAGTTCCCTCCCTCCCCCCTCCCCTTCCCCCAGTGTCTCCCCCCCAATTCCCAGAGCGTCCTTTATTGTGTGCGCCTAACTCTCCACTGGGTCCTCCTCTCCGATGACATATAAGGACCCAGTGGCATTTCCATAAGCCCTTTCTCTTGTTCCCCTTAAGCATAAGATTACTACTATGGCTGTCAATCCCTTGCCTCCAGGGGTCTCGGTGCCCTTAACAGATGCTAGACTTTATGAGGGCAACAGTGCGCTGGACATTGCGCAGGGCATGCAAAGTTCCATTATGATTGCTTTGGCCCCAACTATTGTTGAGAATCTTGCAAATCGTTGCTCCTACCATCCTTTTGCTCTTACAATCTTACCGCCCCCTCTTCCGCAAATGTCCCTGAGCTCCAGGATGGGGAGAGATTAGGCTGTCCTAGTTCTATGTGATTGATATAGAGTCTCTGAAGTTCTGGATTGTGGTTTGTTGATTTTCTTTCTTTTGCAGTTTTGTTGCTCCTGCAATGCCCTTCACTCCATCGTGATGGGCACTGTATGTCAACCTCTGGCCAGAGACAGAAAGCTGTTAAACTGGAGTCTTATTATAAAAGCACATTCAAGGGTAGATGTAATACTTATACCCAAAAGTGGAATCGCAGGGTCATATTGCATTTGGCAATGGGAGGGGACAGTCACCCATTTGCAAAATGGTTACTTTATGATCTGCCGGACTATATGCCCTCCCCTTCTGGTGAGTTCATACCCCCTTAGTTGTAAATGATCAGGAACGAATGTCTGTGAACTTAACTAGGTGTCAGATTACTTTCTTGCAGTCCTTGATGGGCCTATTTTCTCTACTGTAACATGGTCACTTCTCTCCTTATTTCTGGTGTGGCCCTCCCACCCCATCCCTCCTGTTCATAATCCTTGCAATTACTGTAGGTAATACATAGATTTACCTATGAGTGTCTCAAAATGGGCTGGGTGGGTTTGGTATTAGGAGCCACCAATTAAGGAGTACATAAGGCGCTTAATTTTCTGGGTCTGGGATACTTCACTTAATATAATTGTTTCTAATGACATCCATTTCCCAGCAAATTCCAGTAATTCATCATTTTTAATGGCTGAGTAGTACTCCATTGTATAGATGTACCACTGTTTCCTTATCCACTCGTCAACTGTTGGACATTTGGGTTGATTCCATGTCTTTGCTATTGTAAACAGTGCTGCTATGAACATGGTCGTGCTTGTGCTATCAAGGTGAACCTCTGCTGTATGGGGGGTTATACCCAAAAGTGGAATCGCAGGGTCATATGGCATTTCAATCTTTAATTTCTTTAAGAATCTCCAGACGACTCGCCAGAGTGGCTGTATGAGCCACCAGCAATGTAGGAGAGTTCCCCTCTCTCCACATCCTCTCCAGCATTTGTTGTTGTTTGTATTGTGGATTTTTGCCATCCTGACCAGGGTGAGATGATATCTCAGGGAAGTTTTGATTTGCATTTCCCTGATGGCTAAGGAAGTGGAGCATTTTTTAAGATACTTGTTAGACATTTTAATTTCATCCCTGGTAAAATTTCTTTTAAGTTCCAGGGCCCATTTTTTAATTGGGCCATTGTTTTCCTTGGAGTTTAGTTTTCTAAGATCTTTGTGCACTCTGGACAGTAGAGTTCTATCAGATATGTGGTTAGTGAAGATTTCCTCCCATTCTGTGGGTTGCCTTTGGACTCATGTTACAATCTCTTTATCTGAAAAGAAGCTCTTTAATTTCACAAGGTCCCAACTGTTCAGAGTTGGTAGCAGTGACTGTGCCATTGGATGTCTGTTTAGGAAATGTTGGCCTAGCCCAGTCAGCTCGAGGGAGTTCCCTATCCTTTCAACTATGGTTTTTATAGTATCTGGCCTTAAATCAAGGTCCTTGATCCATTTGGAATTAAGTCTTGTACATGGTGACAAGTATGGGTCCAGCTTTATTCTTCTGCATGTGGAGATCCAGTTTTGCCAGCACCATTTGTTGAAGATGCTGTTCTCTTTCCATTGGATTCTTTGGGCCCCTTTGTCAAAGACCAAATGGCTGTAATTTTGTGGGCTTATATCTGGGTCTTCAATCCTTATCCATTGATCTGTGTGTCTACTTTGGAGCCAGTACCAGGCTGTTTTTATAACTATGGATTTGCAATATAGACTAAGGTTCAGTATGGTAATACCTCCAGCAGTGTTTTTGTTACTCAGGATTGTCTTTGCTCTCCTGGGTCTTTTGTGCCTCCATATGAATTTTGAGATTGTTTGGTCAACTTCTTTAAAGATTTGCTTTGGTATTTTAATTGGTATAGCATTGAATTTGTATATTGCCTTTCGTAGGATGGTGATTTTTACGATGTTGATTCTGCCAATCCAGGAACATGGGAGGTCTTTCCACTTTCTGGTGTCTTCTGCAATTTCTTTCTTTAGGGTTTTAAAGTTTTCATTGTAAAGGTCTTTTAATTCCTTGGTTAGGTTTATACCAAGGTATTTCATTTTTTTTAGGGGCTTTAGTAAATGGGATGGTTTCTCTCAAGGCTTTTTCACTTCTTTCATTCTGGGCATATAGGAAGGCCTCTGATTTTTGCACATTTATTTTGTATCCTGCCACCCTGCTGAACTTCTCAATTAGTTCCAGGAGCTTCCTGGTGGAGTTTTTGGGATCCCTCAGGTATAAGATCATGTCATCTGCAAATAGGGATAGCTTGACTTCTTCCTTGCCGATTGGAATCCCTCTTATGTCCCTTTCTTGTCTTATGGCTTCAGCTAAGACTTCAAGTACAATATTGAATAGAAGTGGTGAGAGTGGACAGCCTTGTCTAGTTCCTGATCGAAGTGGGAATGCTTCCAATTGTTCCCCATTCAGCATAATCCTTGCTGTGGGCTTGTTGTATACAGCTTTCATTATATTGATAAAGGTTCCTTCCATTCCTACTGTCTCTAGAGTTTTGATCATAAAAAGCTGTTGGATCTTGTCAAAAGCTTTTTCTGCATCTATCGAGAGCATCATGTGGTCTTAGACTTTGAACTGGTTTACATGATGAATTACATTTATTGATTTGCTTATGTTGAACCAACCTTGTGTGCCGGGGATGAAGCCTACTTGGTCCCTGTGAATAATCTTTTTAATATGTTTTTTAATCCGATTTGCTAAAACTTTGTTGAGAATCTTTGAATCTGTGTTCATCCATGAGATCGGCCTATAGTTTTCTTTTTTAGGTGAGTCTTTATTAGGTTTTGGGATTAAAACGATATTAGCTTCATAGAAGGAATTTGGTAGTGTTCCTTCCTTTGCTATTTGATGGAACAGTTTAAGGAGTATTGGTATTATTAACTCCTTAAATGTCTGGTAGAACTCTGTGCTGAATCCATCTGGTCCAGGACATTTTTTGGTGGGAAGATTCAAGATTACTTCCTCAATTTCCTTATATGTTATAGGACTATTTAAATAATTCACAACTTCCTGATTCAATTTAGGTAAGTTGTGTTTACTTAGAAATTCATCCATCTATTTTGTATTGTCAAACTTCACAGAGTATAAGTTTTTGAAATATGATGTTATAATTCTCTGGATTTCTTGGGTATCAGTAGTGATAACTCCATGTTCATTTCTAATTTTGTTAATTTGGGTTTTCTCTCTCTTGCTTTTGGTTAATTTAGCTAGGGGTGTATCAATCTTATTGATTTTTTCAAAGAACCAGTTTTTTGACTGGTTGATTTTTTCTATTGTTTTTCTTAATCTCAATTTCAGATATTTCTCCCCTTATTTTGCTAATCTCCTCTCTTCTACTACTTTTGGGATCAGATTGCTCTAGTTTCTCTAAAGCTTTAAGCTGCATTGTTAAGTTGTGTATTTCTGATGTTTCCATTTTTTTGATGTAGGCATTAAGAGCTATGAACTTACCTCTTAGAACAGCTTTCATTGTGTCCCAGAGATTTTGGTAAGTTGTATTTTCGTTATCATTCACTTTCAGGAAATCTTGAATTTCCTTTTCAATTTCTTCCTGAATCCAGTTCTCATTCAGCATCATATTGTTAAGTTTACAGGAGTTAGTGTTTTTTCTCTTGTTTGATGTGTTGTAGATGTCCAGCTTTAGGCCGTGGTGGTCTGATAGGGCACAGGTTAGAATTTCAACTTTTTTGTATATGTGTAGATTCGTTTTGTGGCCCAATATGTGATCTATTTTGGAGAAAGTTCCGTGTGCTGCTAAGAAAAATGTGTATTCTTTGGTACGTGGGTGAAAAGTTCGATAGAGATCTGTAAGGTCCATTTCTTTCAGGGTTTGATTAATTTCCAAAGTGTCTCTGTTAAGCTTTTGACCTGTTGATCTATCCCATGTTGAGAGGGCGGTGTTGAAGTCCCCAAGAATTATCATTTGGGGGTTGATTTCTTGCTTTAGACGCTGTAGGGTTTTTCTTAATGAATGTGGAGGGGCCAGTATTGGGTGCATATATGTTCAGTATTGTGAAGTCTTCCTGGTGAATTGTACCTGTGACTAAAATGTGGTATCCATCCGTGTCTCTTATGATTTTCTTTGGTTTGAAGTCCACTTTGTCTGATAACATAATGGCTACCCCTGCCTGTTTTCTGCTTCCATTTGCTTGTAGAATTGTTGACCAGACCTTTATTTTTAGAGCGTGCCTATGTTTTGTGGTGAGATGGGTTTCCTGCAGGCAGCAGATTGATGGATTGTGATTTTTAATCCAAGTTTGTAATCTGTGTCTCTTGACCGGTGAATTAGTTCCGTTAACATTTAGTGTTATAATGGAGAAACTATTTTTAATTCCAGACATTATGTTTAGTAGTTTTTATAAGTATATTGCTTCGCTTTTAATTGTGTTATACTTGCCTTCTGTTCTCCTGGATATGCCTGTTTTTTTCTTCACGCTTGAGTATCATTTCTAGCATTTTTTGAAGGCCTGGTTTGGTGGACATGTATCCCTTCAAGTTGTGTTTGTGCTGGAAGATTTTTCTTTCTCCCTCGATCATGACTGATAGTTTTGCAGGATAAATCAGCCTGGGTTGACATTTTTGCTCATTCAATACTTGAAGTATGTCTCTCCAAGCTCTTCTTCCTTTTACTGTTTCGACTGACATGTCATTTTTTATTTTAATAGATTTACCTTTAAAAGTGACTTGTTTTTTCTCCCTTGAAGCTCTCAGCACCAGTTCTTTATCTTGAATGTGGAGTGTTTTAACTATTATTTGCCGTGGCATGCTTGTTTTGGTCATATGTGTTTGGGGTGCGGAATGCCTCTTATATATGGATGGGCCTCTCTTTTTTTAGATGAGGAAAGTTTTCCTTGATGATCGTTTGAAAAATTTCCTCAGGGGTGGTATTTTGAGATTCTTGCTCAGGTATTCCATGAATACGCATGTTAGGCTTCTTTAGGGTGTCCCATGTCTCTTGGATATTTCTCTCAAGTATCTTTTTGGCTTTAACAACCTCTTCCATTGAGCTGGTTAATACTCCCACTTTATCTTCAAGGTCTGAAATTCTGTTTTCTGTTTAGTTAGTTCTGTTGATAAGACTCTCTGTGGGGTTCTGGGTTGAAGATAACTTGTCTTGTAGCTCAGTTTTAAACTCTGCTTGAGTCTGTTTTAACTGCTCTATGCCAGTTTTTGTTTCTTGCACTGTTTTTCTCAACTCCTCCAAATGTCTGTTGTGTTCCTCTTCAAAGCGTTTGATTCGATTATGTAATTCCTCCCGGATTTCCTCTTTCATAGTATTGAACATGGTAATGATCATATTTTGAAAGTCGTTATCCTGGGTCAGGCTTTCTTGGCCTTTTTCCATGGGTTTGTTCTGGTTGGAGTCTAACATTATGGGATTAATTCCTTCAGTGGGAAATTTGTTTACTTGAGTGTTGCTTCTAATGGATTTGCACTTTGACTTTGGCATTGTTCTTTTAACTCTTAAGATCTTTCAATTTCACTAAACTGAATTATTTTGTCTGGGGTTCTGGGGGTGGGCAGGGACGGAGCTTACCTAGATCATGGATGAGGCCCGGCTGGACCGCGCGCGCATCCCGACCGGCGGAGTGGGATGAGGAAAGGGACGATGGAGGCGGCTGCGTGGAGCTATTTAACCCAAGGGGGAGCTGGGGCGGGTCCTGGGCGCAGGGGGAGGTCCTCCTCATCCCTCGGCCCTTCGCGTGGCTCCGGCTGGATGGATGGGGTAGGATCTGGGTCCCTTTGGGCTGACCTGGGGTTCTGGTAGGCAGGGACAGAGCTTACCTAGGTCATGGGTGGAGGCCCGGCTGGACCGCCGGCGGGTCCTGACAGGTGGAGGAGCGGGGTGGGGAAAGGGCGGAAAAATTTTTCTTGAAGAAAGAGATTTGGGAATCATAATGCAATTAAATGGTAAGGCTACCCAAAACTGTGTTGCAGCCAAAGTTCCTGCACCTGATCGAGCCCCTTAACTAAAGACACGGAGACACCAGAATCGATGCAAAGGCAAGAGGCTTTATTTACTAGCGCGCTGGGGTCACCCTGCTTTTCAGGAGCAAGAGCGGCCCCGAGCACTTAGGACTCGGGTTTTTTATAGGGCAGTGTACAAATTTCAAACATAGCAAACACAGCAAACGGGATGAAATGTCTGGTTATTGGTGATAAGTATGGCTCAAGGGGTGAAGTACAAGTCAGTATGACTAAGGGGTAAGGTACAGTTCAGTTCATCAAGAGTCAGCATGACTAAGGGGTAAAGTACAGGTCAGTTTATAAACAGGATTTCATGTTCATGTCCACATATTTTTATGTCCACACTGTATTAGTCAGAAATCCTTGCATATGTGAGTTCCTCTTCAAATTATTGAAGTATCTTTGAAGCTGAGGAAGTTGGTGAACGCGCGTTTGCCTGAGTACATTTGCAAACTTTTGGCAGGCGTATTGCTGCTGGCCTGCCATGCACGTTCCCTTTGACGACCAAGCAAGTTTCTGATCAGAGAGTTCACGAATGTTTCAAATTGTTTCTGGAATTTTCCCGAGCAGCAAAGCTCTCTCTTACAATGGTGAGTAGATCTATGACATTAATTGTTCTTATGAGAAAGCTGTGTAAACATTTCTTCAATAAGATGGAGCACAGTTAGGGGATCTGCTTTAGGTTGAGATGCCAATATCTCAGCCTACATGATAGCTGTGCTTTAACTATTTGGATAGTATTAATTACTCTTGTGTGTTTTTTTTTTCTTTTTTTTTATTTCAGCTCATACAAACTTATTAGGTACACCAGTTCCCTCCCTCCCTCCTCCTCCCCCCGTACCCCCTGCTCCCCCTCCCCACCCCTCTCCCTCCCCATCCCCCAGTGCCTCCCACCCCAATTCCCAGAGAGTCCTTTCTTGTGCATGACTGATTTTCCTCTGGGCCCTCCTCTCCGATGACGTACAAGGACCCAGTGGCCTTTGCCGAACCCTTTCCCGTGTTCCCCTTAGGTATAGGAACACTGCTGTGGCTGCCAATTCTTTGTCTCCAAGGATCTTGGTGCCTTTAGCAGTTGCTAGACTTTGTGAGGTCAACAGTGTGTTGGACAATGTGAGGCCAATTCAGAATGACAGTAAGCATGTGCAATTACAAGTTCATGTAAATGGTGCTAGAAGTCTTTTGCCCTTATTAATACAATTTTTAATTGCTTTCCTAGTGTACAGGAACCCCTTCAGATGATTTGACACGCTGAAGACATTTTAGCTTATAAAATGCAAGATACAAAGATGGCCATCAGTTTACTGGTAAGTATCCACTCCATAGACCACAAAAACACTTTTGTCATAATGGCGGGGAGGCGGGGTGTATTTTGCGATTCATGGTCTCTATTCCCTTTCTTCCTTCCTTCTACAAATATGTACCCAGTTGTATACTTATGTCAGAGATGTTAGGCATTGGGCAAATACTGGTAAGTAAGACTTACAGACTCCTTACAGACATGCTTTTGGTATGTACATATGTAAATAGGCAAAAAAATGAGTTAAGATAGGGAAGGTATAAGAAATGAAGGGAACCTTATGGAGTTCCTGGGCTTTTGGAAGTGATATTTAAGACAGAATTTGGACGAGGGGTTATAGAACTATGGGATGACAGAGAGAATGTTTTCAAAGACAGACTGTACATAGGAAAATGCCCAGAGGAGAGGAAAACAGCATGAAGGAAACGACAAATAACAGGAGGACAGTAGTACAATTTGGAGTACCAGGAATTGTGAAGTCAGAAATACAGCAGGATTGTAAATTACTTCCTCCGGGCTGTAACCTGGTCTGTTTTGTTGTTGCCACCATCTACCCCCAGCTCTGGTCACACCGTAAAACTTAACAAACCACAATCCAGAACTTCAGAGACTCTATATCAATCACATAGAACTAGGCCAGCCTAATCTCTCCCTATCCTGGAGCTCAGGGACATTTGCGGAAGAGGGGGCGGTAAGATTGTAAGAGCAAAAGGATGGGAGGAGCAACGATTTGCAAGATTCTCAACAATAGTTGGGGCCAAAGCAATCATAATGGGACTTTGCATGCCCTGAGCAATGTCCAGCGCACTGTTGCCCTCATAAAGTCTAGCATCTGTTAAGGGCACCGAGACCCCTGGAGGCAAGGGATTGACAGCCATAGTAGTGATCTTATGCTTAAGGGGAACAAGAGAAAGGGCTTATGGAAATGCCACTGGGTCCTTATATGTCATCGGAGAGGAGGACCCAGTGGAGAGTTAGGCGTACACAATAAAGGACTCTCTGGGAATTGGGGGGGAGGCACTGGGGGAAGGGGAGGGGGAGGAGGGGGGAGGGAGGGAACTGGTAAAAAATTTTAAAATGTATAATTAAATTTTTAATAAAAAAAAAGAGTTTGATGCAAAAAAAAAAACTTAAAAAAAATCCCTTGAATGACAACAGAGATAACAGTCATTTAATTATGAGACAGCATTCTAATTGCTTTATTCATATGCAAATGTATTAAATCCTTACAACACACTAGGAGGCAATCTTCTTATTGTTGTTATTATTCTCACTTGACAGATAAGGAAACAGAGACTTAGTGAGGTTAACTCAGTAGCTCAAGTTCACATACCTCATGATTTGCAAATGCAAATTTGATACCCGGGTAATCACAGACTCCCTTGATGCAAAGGGTCACTTTCTGCTATGATGAGTCTTAAATTTCCCCTAAACCACAGGAGCCCACTGAGAGCCTTAATGCTTTGAATATTACCCGAGCTGACTCTGGCAACACTTTAAAGAACAGATTTAAATTGGAGCCAGTCTAAAGGTTATATTTTTTTTTGATAATCCGTGCCACCAATGATCAGTTTATGATGGTGGCTTAGATTATGGTGTTGGCAGTGTGGCAGGAGAAAGGGAGAGAGAGTGCAAGAGGTAGATACAGAAATTACAGAGACATCTGAGTTTATTTCCTTTTAAGGAGGCCAATTCAGTGATGATGGCCTTAATCCTTTCATGAGAGTAGAACACACAACATCTGAACTATTCTTAAGGTTTCCATCTGCTGACACTTTTGTATTGGACAAAATCTGTCCAGCACATTAACTTTGGAGGCCACACACAAACTACAGCAGTGGGCAATTGTAACCCCATTGGCACATTGTGAATGTTTACAAAAGCAGAGAATGTAAGGTAACCTACATAAATACGAACACTTAATTGATTAATAGAGGAAAAAGAACTTATGAAGCAGATTGGAAGAAAAGAAGGAAGCAAACTAGGAGCATAAGGGCAGCTGAGAGAAAGGAAAATGGTCAACAAGGCCAAATACTGCCAGAACATCTGGAACAAAGGCTTCCATTGTGTTTATTAGCAACATGGATATATTTGATGAACTTAACTCTATTCCACTGTGAAATAGTATGTGGCTTGAGGAGGGAGAGGAGAAATCATAATTCCCTGTGTTACAGGGTAAGCCACTGGTAAAGAAGTCAAATGAAATGTCATAAAACCAAATGCTAGCTGTTCCCATGGAAACAAAATCCAGGGGCACTGGAGGGAGTGGAGGAGGGGGAGAAATTGGAAGTCCTGGGATGACTGTTAATTAGTTTAACAGAATCAAACCTAGGGGTAGATAGCATAAGTATGTAGCAGGAGGTAGTATAAGAATGGAGGACAAAGGCCAGGAGGTGGCAGGGAATTTCAATATACATATGGTTCATTGATTAATTTGGAGTCTGACCGAGAATCAATCCATGTATACTCAGTACTCTGAAAGAAACTCACTGTCCTAATTTAACTTGAGGTAAACGGTGTGAATAGTTCCAGAAACAACGATTACAGTGAGGCTGGTGTTGCCCTAGGCTAACAGCAGTTCCATCCAGTTCCTGTTCTCCTGAATCCTCCCAGAGAGAAAACTACACATTGTGAACATCTGTGTCCTGAATACAGACCTTTCCATCACTCACTGGGGCAGGAAGCAAAGGCAACCCAAGGACAAAAGCAGTTCTTGGAGTTTGGGGATGCATTCAGCTCTTTGGAGGTGCTTGAGATTTCTTTTATTTTAAGGAGGTCTGAGAGTTTCTGTCTTCTAGATTTTCCTCTATGACCAGGGCTGACTAGATATTCTGAAAGTCAGATACCAGGAAACAACCCCACTGATTAGCTATAAAGATGCCTTTGGACTTAATCTTGAATATGAGTCTCAGCTGTACCACTTAGAGATGTACAAAAAAAATAGGCTGATTCATAAAGGCAGGATTGATAAATTGAACTTCATTAAAATGAATATTTAATATAATTACTGTTGTAGCCCTTGTGATCTATCAGCCTTCTTTGCTATTGGCGCCTCTGTTCTCTCTGTCTGGCCTTCTTTTGGATTATTTGAATGTTTTCAAACTCCATTTTTCCTTAGCTATTGGCTTTTTTGAGTTTTATCTCTGAATTATTTTTAATGGTTTCCCAGAGATCGCTATATACATCCTTAACTTCTCAGTTTACTTAGAGTTAATACTGGCCCACTTCATGAAAAATGTAGAGCTCTGAAACCACATAGGTCCATTAACCTTCCCTCCACCATCTTCTCTGTTACAGTTGTCATGGGTATTACATTTACATACATTATAGACCTACCCCACTAGACAGTGTTATTTTTTTTTGTCTTAAGTAGTCATGTATTTTAAATGAATTAAGAGGAAAATGTGGTCATTTTTATTTATCTAAATATGCACCCATCTTGAGGAATACACAGTGGCTGGTAGAGGAGAAGGCACAGGCAAAAGAGACACAGAAAACAGCTGAAAGTTTAAGAGGGTCACCAGAAGAGTACAGTGGAATGGAGAAGCAGGCTGGAGAGAATGGTGAACAGTGTGGAAAGGTATTTAAAAGTCACATATAAGGGATGAAAATCATGGGGTGTTTAGTTATATGGAGTTCATTGCTACAATAAAAGCTGATTTGGAAGAGCAAGTTGGAGTACAAATCAAATTGGGGTGAGTTATGTGAGCATTGGGGATAAGAGAATGGAAAGAGAGAAGAGAGACGATTTTGGAGAATGACAGAGGTGGCAAAAGAGAGACCAAAGGTGAAGGGGTGTGTGACACATGGTCAAGTCAGCACTTAAAGTTGTCTTCATGGTGCCGTCTAAGAAAATAAACACTTCAGTAGGAAGGCTGGGTGTGCTGACACATGCCTCAAATGCCAGCACTCAAGACTGTGGCAGGAGGATAGCAAGTTCAAGGTCAGTCTGGACTACCCAGTGACATACTCTCAAAAAATCAAGAATGAAATGAAAAAAAAATTAAGCAATCTAATAATAAGAATCTTGCTTAGAAGATGAAGTTTAAATATTGATAGTGAAGATTCCTGTGAGGCAGGATAGAGGAGACATGGTGACAGACATTCTGGATAATGACAGGATTAGGTTAGCATATTTGGTGTTGTGGAGATGTGGATGCCCACATATGTGAACTTTTTTTTTAAAGAAATACATCGTGTTTTGAAAGGTCACAGGACAGGAGGATGTGATGAAGGTTGAAGGAAGTTGGAAATTTTTAGCAGAGAGTAGATAGATAGTTGACCAGAGAGATATAGTCATTTCTCAGATCCCATTTGAAGTGCTTTGCTACATATACTAGTAGGAAACACATTTTTTGTTTCTTGGTTTTTGATTTAGAAGGAACTGGGTGGTTAATTACAAAAAGTCATGCAATGATCAAGTGGTTTGCACATTTGTGGTAGCACTAGTAACACTACTATGATAGTGGGTCTATATGACCTGGGTCCCCACCTCAGAGAGTTTATTGTGAGGGTTTGTGTGCTTGAGGTCCCTAGCATTATGTAAGTATGCAGTAGCTCAATACTTGGTAGTTACTAAATCTGTTTAACCTCTCCATTCTTATGTTTTTATCTCACCTGTGATGACTACTCGATTGCAGTAAAAATTCTATCTCTTCAGAGAGTGGCTTGAAATTAGTATGTGGGGTTAGTCGGAGGATTAAACTCCACAGTGTCCTCAAGCTACGATAACCTGGTGTGTCCGTATCAGCTATACCTGCTGCTCATGACTGTTCATTATATTTGTGGGTCAGAGCCCTTAGGAAGGCTTTGTAGAATATAGCATGTAAATGAGTTCTTAATCATTGACTGATGTGATGAATTTGGATGGAGATAAGTTGACGTATATCTGAGGGCAGATGGAAGACAGAATGTCTCCATAATTTCATCTGGTGATAGCCAAAGTCATGAAATTGAATCATCAAAATTAAATCAGAGAATTAGAGAATCTTGTATTTGGAAGGGTCCTTTAAGGCCATCTGGTCCAACCTTCCACTCAGCATTGGAATCCTCCCTACAGCATCTGTAAGAGAGAATATCAGGCCAGTTGGGAAAGAGATTATGGCAAATGATGTAAAGCCAAATGGCATTTCAAGCAAACTGTACTTGCTTAGGCTCTGGGTGGTTTGGTTTTAAACCAGATCCACAGCAGACCAGAAAGAGTTCAAGTTCTGAAACTGTTACTTTTCAGATACAGGAAAATGGTAAAAGCCTCACATGTCATTTCTGTTTCCTGCTTTTTTGCTTTACTCATATAAATGCCCTTTTATTTTGTCATCTTCCAAACAATAAGTCTAAATGATCAGAAAGCATTGTCAATGAAGAACACAGATACATTAGTTTGCAAAATTGTATGTAATAAATTGTTTCAACATCAAACATAGATGCCCTCTCTGTCAGCTGCTGAGTGTTGTTTGCTGACAATGGGTCTGTATTTTACATCAATTCACTCGTGCATGAATGGGAATGCCATGTTTTAGTTTTCTGTAAGGGTTCCCATAAAAGGAAGCTAATGAAAAAATGGACTTTGGCTCCACCAATGTGGAAGGCGCTGGCCAATGTAAGTAGAAGAAGAGTCTTTATATATCTACAGGTAAAGTGGCTAGGGGCTAGAAGCCAGGCTGTCAGTTTGGATAATCAGACTTTAGGGTGAGTTTTCAGTGTGCTTTTGAGTAGAAAGCATCAGTGACATTTTGACTGACTGGGTTACTGTTCTTAAACCAAAGTGTGTGATAACAGATGTATTAGGAAGTCTCAGAACCATTATATCTCTCCTTCGTCCTGGTCTCTTTAATCTGCTGTCAGAAGTTTGAAGTCTACAATTAGAATTTTAGCTTGTTGGCTTATGAATTTGATATCTGTGAAGGTCATAATGTCCCTGGAAAAGGTAACACGTTGATCTTGTAGAAGTCATTTATTCTTTAGTAGGAATGTCAAAAGCTGAAATGGGAATGGGCGGATGGGGGGGATGCCTGAGGAGAAGAGAGTATTGGGAACATTGAAAGAAAACATTGTCTACTTCACAATTTGCCCTAAGGCCCAGTGGTTTCGCTTAAGTCTCTGGGCGCTTATGTCTACCTAGTTTCCTTTACCACGATTCAGCTGTCACCAAAGTAAATGAACTCTGCATTAGTTTTATTTTACAAATGTGTTTTGATTCACTTGCCTTCCTGAGTTTTCTTTCTCCACAAGAGAGAACTTTTTTGGTCAGGCATGTCATGTGCTAACATGTACCCTCCTGGGAACCATTCATCAGTTCCATTCACCTTTGGCCACCCTGGTTTAGTTTTGAGGTTGTGAAAGGTGGGAAAATACATATTTAGATCCATTAAACATCTGAAAGTTCTAAAAATTCTTTCATAGCAACAGCTGAAAGAACTCTTCAAGAGTGGGAGATGACACTAAGTTGATATTTTTGATGTTTACTTTGAAAATTTGTTTTTCTATCTAAATGGAAAAGTGACACGGATTAAGATAAAATCAACACCAAGAGTAGAGAGGGCAAAGGTTAGCATGGGTTCTTGTTATGGGGACCACTGAAGTTGAGAAAACAGTGCAGTAGTCTCCCCTATCTATGGTTTTGCTTTCTCTGATTTTAGTTGCCCATGGCCAACTGTGTTCTGAAAAATAATAAAAGGAAAATACCAGAAATAAATAATTCAGTTTCAAATTTTGTGCTCTTCCTAGCAGGACTGTAAAATCCATATCATTGTATGCCATCTGCTTCTCATTGGCCAGGGATCCAGACTCTGTAGAGCTACTTGCCCCTTAGTGACTGAGGAGTCATCTCAATTACCCCATGACTATATTGCTATCACTTTGTTTATGTTCATGTAACTCTTTGTTTACCTAATAATGGCCTTTGCTCAAAGGTAATGATGCAAAGGGGGCACCAGTGCAGAAAACTTGGGAGGAGAGATTAATTATGGTGTTATGTGGCAAAGCTGTCAAGTGAATAGGAAGTCATGCAGCATATAAAGGGTTTGCTACTATTCACCGTTACAATCCATTGGGGACCTTGAAACATATCCCGTATGGACAGGCAGGATCGACTGTACAAGCCATTCTCACATTCCTTTTTACCAAATGACTATATTCCTCAAATGCTTCTATTTTATCATCTTTGTAGTCTAGGTAAGTACAAGCAAATATCAATATCTTGCATATTCATAGTATGTATATGTATGTGTTTTAGTATTTTGGCTATATAAGTACTATTATGGTTCCAATAGAACTGTAGGGTCAGAATTCTGCAAAAAGTATACTTAGAGCACTGATAATCTCTCATTATCTATTCTACTGTGTTTGCTCCTCTCCATCCTTTCAATTGTGTACCCTTACAACAATCAAATTAGTATTTCTTTGTCATTTCCAGGTATATTTTCCTATTTTATGGATATCTAAAAGAATGAAGATATATTTCTGCTTTTTGCCAGGAAAGAATGGCGACTTCAAGAAAACATAGCTGAATGATGCCATTTCTTGTTTCTAGCCTACTCCATACATTATCTCAGTATTTTTCTTCCTTCGTTTGTTTACTGACAGCGTCTTTTTGCTCTGTATTCCAGGCTCGCCTCAAACAGTTCTCTTGCTTTATCTTCCAGAGTTCTGGGTTTGCAGAACAGAGCCACTTTGCCTGATTCTTTTAGACTTTACTTCATTTTTCACAGGGATTCCTTGATCTAGCTTAATTTGATCTCAAGATTAAGACAATCCCCTTATCTGGACTCCCACATCATCTCAACTTCCATTTTATTAGCATTCTGTTACATGTAGAGTTATAACAAAAGAAAAGAAAATGAACCTCTGATTCACCAATCTAAGATGAGTGGATGCTTGCAGATTCTCTGCCTAATTTTCAGTAGCCCCTCTCTTCCTAGTTACCTTTAGGGCTTCAATGCATTGATATGTCCTCCTAATCTGCTTATTATAGACAGTTTAGGTAGCCAAGCAGTTTTCCATCTTGACCTCACTTAAGGCTTATGTTTTCAGTACAGATGTACAAAAACCAGTAAAAATTGGTTCCAGGTAGAAATGTCCAAGTTTCAAGAGCTCAGCAGAATAAAAAAAAATTAACTTCATTTGTAAAGCAAGAGATAAAATTATATAAGGCAAATAAAATAAATCATAGGAAATAAAACTGCTTTAGACACATGTCAATTTTTTCTAGCAAAATAAATAATTTATTTTAGCACTTGAAGCATTTATTTCAATATTAGAAAAATAAATGCTATTTGTTTTTCAGTATAAAATAACCCTCAGGTGGAATAGACACATTGTTTTTTTTAAAAAATGGATTTCAAATAAATTCAATGTCTTCATAATGAAAACTTACAGAATTCTCCAGAACATAGTAGTTACATAAACCAGTGGCTTTCCAAGGAAAGAGAAAATTGCATTTCCTTCTTTTCATTGGTTTTTGTTAAATACAATTTGTCCATTCCGTTTGACTGGCCAATTTGATTGCAGCATTCTAAACTCAGCAAGGTGCAGTATAGATTCTCAGGCTTGACGTAGGAAAACCGAGCCCAAACAGCACAGTAATTGTATCCACACATTAATTAGATCCAGAGATAAACCTCAGTTTATTGTCATTGGGCTTCTGGACTGAAGGAATGTAGAAATAGAGGGCTTCGATATTCTGATAGATTTTCAATTCTATTTGGTACCAGAAAGCAAGTGGGAGAAAACAGAACAGCTGTGCAACAACTGTAATCAAATGCAAATACCTTGGAGTCTCCACAGTGGAACAACAAAGGCAGCAGAATGATGCCCATTTTGATCAGTAAGAGCCAGTCTCCCTCTCCTTGAAATATTCACACACAATAACCGTGGTTGATGCTGTTCTCCTTTTGCCAAATGGAAGCCTGAATATATAGGTAAGTCGCCTGATGGCATACAGGGTCCTTATAAAGTATTAAACATGCTGCTAAATGACCTGAGAACCCACCAAATAATGCAAAGTAGCATCATCTTTTTCAAAGTCATTCACTGAAAGAAACTTTAAAGAGAGATGTGGGGAACAAAGCAGTTTATGCTCTTACAGCGAGACCCTATTATAACCAGTTCACACTACAGCGATATAAAATATGAATGGTGCTGTTGGTAGTACAAGCATTCCAGGGAGCTAACATGTATCCGAGCATGCTTCAAATGCCTTTGTGAGTTGTGCAACAGATCCATTACTTTCTGCATCCCCTACTTTCTTTCATCTGTCTATTCAGCAAATCTCTACTGGGTACCTACTGTGTGCCAGCTGGTTGCATTGTTTGCTGAATAACACCCATTAGACTAATATTTTTGCCTTTTCCTCTGCATTCCAGACATGCCTACCGATCAATATTGTCAAAGCACACTTTGATTATTTCATAAATATTTGACAACCCATTGCTCAAAAGCATTTGCTGACTCCCCGGTGCCTACCAATGTGATCCCACATTTTTTATTGACATTTAGATCTCTGTGCAAAATGTTTCACTCTCGATTTAGTTTCCACGCTTCTCCCACTAGACTGTAAGCTCCTTGGTTGCAGTTTAGTTTATTGTAGTGGACAGTTATTGAGTATTTACCATGACTAGTGACCGTGCTAGCCATGGGGAGAATGTGGTGAATAAGACAGGAAGAATTCTTGTTATAGTGGAAGAGCCTGACACAGGAAATGAATGCATTCAATACGCCGTGGTTAAGTTCAATAACAAGACAGCACGGGGTACTCCAGCAAACACAGGAGAAATGCTCATACTTCAGACTGGAAGGCAAGAGAGGGCCTCTTAAGGAGGCATGGCTTTTTACCCATTTCAGCTTTATATTCTCAGGTCTGGCACAATTCTTGACACACAGTAATTTGAATAAATGTATTTCATACTATATTTAATTTGGAAGACTCATCTTTCCCAGATCATTATTCTCTCTCTCTCTCTCTCTCTCTCTCTCTCTTTCTCTCTCCTTTTTTAGCACAATCTTTGCCTTTTCCAGGTCCTAAATTAATGCTACCCTCTCCATGAAGGCTTTCTTGACAAGTGAAACGTAAACTGGCATGAAATAAAATTATCTTCAATGAAAGAAAATAATAATGATCATTTCAGGATGCATGGAATCATTAGTCATTCATAGAAGGAATTTAAATGACAAATACTAGTCTGCCCATATTCCTCAAGTAGAGCTTGATAACTTAGATCTCTCTCCACCTTGAGCCCTTGATCTCTGTATTAGACCCCAACTGGGCATTTCTGAATGGAAGTCACGAGGGCAACTAAATTGTATCTGTTCCCAAACAGAACTCACTATAATTTTCATTCTACCAGACTGCTTCTGATTTAGCATTTTCCATACTGGCGAATAATGTCACCATCCATTCAATTGCTCAAGGCAGATGTATGGAGTAGGGGGTCGTGCCTGGCTCCCTCCATATTCTGTACTCAGTTAATATGTTTTCTGTTCACTATCACTTCTTGCCTGGAGAAGAGGCGAGAGCCTCTTATTTGGTCTCCCTGTCTCCAGTCTTGTTTTCTTCCAAATACCACTCCAATTAGCAGCTAAAGTGAATCACAAATGAAATATTGATTAGGTCAGGCCCATTTTAAAAACACTTTAACAGATTGTGGTTATCTTTAGAGTGAAGTTCCAAATCAGACAATAGCTTACATGTCTCAGATTCATCCTCATTTATCCCTACTCCCTCCATCATTCCCTTCCTTGGTCATGTGTTAACCTTTTTCCATATCACACTGAACAATTTCTACTGCTATAGCCTGCAGTCATGCTATTTCCTGGACCACTCTTTACCTCGATCTTTATGTGATTGGCTCTTATTTCTCCTATACATCCTTCTACTTCAAAAAACCTTTCGTGGTTACTATTGTCTTAGTCATTGGATCTACTACAGGAAAGTATCATAGATGAGACAGCTTGTAAGTAACAAAAATTTAATTCTCATAGTTACAGAAAATGGAATTTTATGATGAAGGTAGATGCCAAGAGATTTTGGTTTCCAATAAGGGGGTATTCCTTGAAGACCATATCTTTTCTGTACTTTTTCCAGCAATGATGTCTTTCAAAAGAGAAGGGAAACATGTTTTTTCTTGTCAAATGGACTGATATCATTTGGAGAGTTTTGCCCTCATGACCTAACCACCTGTCAAAATCCCCACCTCCTAATACCAAAATAATTAGTCTTGGGAGGACATAAATCTTCAGACTGTAACAGATGATAAGAAGACAATAGAAGTAATTCTTTATTGGCTCCGTACTCTTACAAATGTTTTATAATAATAACCACTTTGCATTATTGTACTTTATTTATAAGAAAAACTGTGATGTTGTTGGCATAAATCAGTTAGACAGGTGTTGTATGACATTTTTCTTCCTTGTATACTATGATGCCATCTTGGACTTTGCCCCAGTTGCTACAGCAACTAACACAGAACAAGATAGTAGAAAGTGAAGTCTTAAATGCTAGCCTAAGACCAAGGAGCGGGGCATGTCTCTGTTATGTAGCAATTCAAAACATTTCATTTTGGAGGGAGACCTATTAAGGGCTAGGAAGTTCTAAAGTGAAATTTTCTGTCTTGTAGGGAAGCTCATTAAATCTCAAGTTCTTGAAGTTAACAAAATTCATGAAAGGCTCCTCCCCAAGGTTAAAATAAAACAGTAAACAACTGCCTGGGAGGAGACTGTTTGCTAAGCCACAGGGTCAGTAAGTCACACAGAGCGCTCCACATGTAGCCTCTGTGAGACACCACCCAGACTTGGGTGAGCTTTCTGGTGATGTAGGTCCTCTTGAGTCGTCCTTGTTCCCATAAATAACCCTCACCACTAGTCCTGCATTTAACTCTAATAAAATCACGGTTTCGGCAAGTTCAACTTTTGTGCAATCATTACTTTTGTCTGTTGTTGAGTTCCTATCTGGGATGAACAGAAATTTACGTTTCATTCCCTCTGGAAAAGTGTCACACAAAGTCTCTGTCTTGTCTTTCCCTAGCCACAGAAATCAACTGGAAATGATGTTCCTTTCTTCATTACTCCCGTGCTTTATACCAGGCCTACTTTTTTTTCTACCCTTAACCATCTTGTGTACAAACCTTAAATATTTCTGTACAAATATAATGTATAGTATATGTTGAATATTTGTTAATTGTGCCACAATTCTTGAAATAATTTGGAAAGACATATCTAACCATGTTGATTCTACTTAATTTTGTATTCAAAATGTTCTTATCTGTCTATTACCATTGCCATTACTTTCCAGCCTTGGAGTTTATCTGTGTCATATCTTCTTACATGTGCTATAATGTGTGTGTATTCTCTTCCCTCAGTTGAGAGTGCTTGCAAACCTCAACTTTCTTCAGATTAGTAAACATGCTCTTATGATGGCTTCTAAAGACCTTCATGGTTTTGCCAGGATTACTTTTTTGAGTCCTTCTCTTCTCTGATCCCCCTTATCTGTTGGTAGTTTTATTAATGCACTGTTTCTTCATTTTCTCTGGTCTTTCATGACCCATGCTTTAGCATAGTGATCTGGATCCATTTAGAGTAACTTTCTACCTCTTTCTATATAATTTCTCTGTGTACTTTCAGACTCAGATGTAGAGATGATTCTTGTAGACTGCCTTCCCTTACCTACCTCTCTGCTTCTCCAATATACCTTATCATCTTACTTTCTCAGTACATGTTTCTGACATCTGTCACAGCACTTACTATAACCCTGTCTTTCTGTTCTCTCCTTCTAATCAATAAAGCCAAATTGAAGTCTTCAAGAATATTGAATCATGTCTGTCCTGTTTACAGTTGTGTCCCCAAGTCACAAAATCTGATATGCACTGGGTTCCTAAGACATTTTTTTTAAAGAAATGAATGTTTTAGGGCTGCTAGTGCTAAAGGTAAAGGGTGACCAGACTCCAGAGAATGAATAAAATATATGTTCAAATGTATTGTACCGAGCCAAAGAATAAGCAACCCAAATACGCTCAATAGTTGATTTCACACTATATCTTCTGTTAAGTCAGCAGCTTTTATTAACTACTCTTCCAATACGTTTTATGTTTCTGATCATTAAAATACATAGAGATGGCTCAGGGGTTAAGACTCTGCCTCCCAAGCAGAAGGTCCTGACTTCAGATCCCAGGTCCCATGTAAAAATGCTAGGTGGAAGTGGTGGCAGTCTGTAATTCTGGCCCTGGTGGGCAGATCCTGGGAAATCTCAAAGCAAAGCGCAAAAGGAGGTACAAGCAATCAAGGATGATTCCTAGTCTCCCTTTGGCCTCTAAAGGAACACACAGTGCCCACACCACAAAATAAATGAATGAGTAAATAAAGTTTACAAACAAACAAACATAGTTCAGCCATCATAGAAATAGCAATCACTCATCAACTGCTTAGTGGACCCCAGAACCACAATACACAGCACATGTGGTAATCTCATTTAAAATTCACAGTAATTCTATGAGCTAGAAACTTATTTTTCAATTTATAAATGAAAACACTAAAGGTCAAGGTGGTTGATGTTTCCCATAGATTACATACATAGCACAAGGTAGCTCAATACCTTTTCTGCCCAACTTCAAATCTTAGTCCCTGAATGGCTTGCCGTGTGTTATCCAGAAAGCGATTAAATGTCACATCACCCAGATTGACACATAGATGTACACACAGCACTGTGGAGATGCCTATAAGGAGAACCCAGAGGATCAACCTTCAGGGAGTCTCATTTCAGTGACTTCCTTGAAATACAAATGAAAGAAGACTCTAAGAACCTACACTGGAGTAGTAGTGGGCAGTTTCTCTTTTTTTAAGGTTTGCTGGAAAATCTCCATTTCATTGTTTTTATAATTTTTTTTTTACTACATTATCCACTGCAGACTGTAGAAAAGTATGGAGGGGAGCAATGACAAGGGAGAAGAAAGTGCCTGAGTGTTCCTGGGATTGAGTGTCAAGTTAGGAGGAGGACAGGAAGAATAGGGAGAAAAGATTTTAAAACTCAGTTGCTTTTTCCATGTGAGTGTTTTCCTGGCTGTTCCTTTACTAAGACTTGGCATAGAAATTGGACAGAGAAATTGCAGTCCAGACCCCTGTCTATCTGTCTGAATGTGTTCCTCCTTCTCTCTCAATTTCACTATGGATCATCTAAATCAGATAGATGGGGCACTGTTACGTGTGAGAGCAGGCACAAGCTTTTGTTTCTTCTTATCCATTCAAATCATACCTCCTCCCACATATTCAACTCCCATCTTCCCTGACTGGTTTAGTTTTCCACTTTCCTTTATGACTGACTTCTCACTTTCATATGTTGGTAATATACCAGAGATCAGATGTTTATGCCATTGCTTGAGCCATAAGATTTATTGTATTGGGCTGCATTTGGATATAGGCAGGATTGTGAGATGACTGTATTTATCCAGGAGAGAGATGACCAGAATTCAGAGGAAAGATTTGATTCTAGGAAAAGAGGCAAAGAAAATAAAATAGACTACAGAGGACATTTTCTGGGAACTTTGCTTCCAGATTCAGTGTGTTTTGTGTTTTGTATGTTGTCACCATACAAAAATAATGTGACCTTAATGAAGAAAAGTTGCTACTCAGATTACTGGCAGAGGAATCTCCTTGAGCGTAAAATCCTGCTGCAGCAGCTGATGCTAGTTGACAGCAGTGAGTCCCCCTTGCACAGGCTTTCAGCTGTGGGTTAACCATCTTTATGCTTGACTCTGGATAGAGATGGGATTTTAGTAGCATTTACTGCAAAAGAGTTGACCCTGCAGCACTTACAAATATATCTGATGTTCTTGGGTTTGCATTTTATAGTCTGGGTCCTGCTGATAATCATTCATTTATTAATGCAAGAAAAGGGGAAGACATTGCCATTAACAGAACATGGTAGAAAAAGGTTGTGACATTGGGCAATCAGACTTTTAATGGAGATAGGAAAGCATCAAATATCCTACTTTCATTTGTCAGAGATGAATTCATTTTGAAAAATATAGTGCTTAAGTCTACTCACAGGTATTGTAATATAGCTTTTCTTGCAGGCCATTTTGAGTGCTAATTGCATTTAAACATTGGGTATGAAATCACTTAACCTTGAACGGTATTTGTAGACAACATAACACCACATTTCCTTTCAAGAAAAAAAATGCAAAAAGAAATATATTTAGCCTAATAACTTTTGTAATGTGTTGGAGACAGTGACTGTAATCAGGAATCAAAGCCACTAAGATAAATATAAAGAAATGGAAAGATGATGGAGTTCAATCTTAAATAACCAAATGATTCATCCAAGCGGTCTGATTTCAGAAAGAGCCATTGAATTACCAGATGTTAATAATTAGATATCTGCCCACTCATGATTCTGGGACTACCTGTGATCAGTCATCATTCATATATAGACAGAAGTCAGATTCTAGCTCTGTCCTCTAAGCTTGCTTAAGCGAATTACTGGCAAAGTATGAATGCAAAGACTGCAAATGTCTGGAAGAAGAGATGAATAGGGAATCATAACAAGTCAGGCAACAGTAAGATAATCACACATAAAAGGAAGAAGAAACATAACAACATTCTCTTGTTTTTTAAAAGATGTCTACATAGACCTGGACTTTTCTCTTAAGCTCAAATTGTGAGACACAATGAATATGTATCAAAACACTTTAAATGTGGATGCCCTTTGATCCACAAATTCCACTTTAAGAATTTATCTCAAGGAAATTGATAAGGATATGGGCAAAAACATAGTGATAATTGAAGTCCATTACAATATGATTAGCTATAGGAAAACATTAGAAACAAAATTAAATTAAACAAAATTAAAAGAGAAAATTAATTAAAGAATGGAATGCAATTCATCCATTAAAATTGTTACACATTCTATTTTTACTTCCATAACATATGATCACAGCAGAATAAGAAAAAGGATTATAAAACTATTAACGATGTGATCTCTTAATATTTGTAGAGAAATCCCTGAAAAAAATATAAGAAAACATTATCTCTAAATGATTTTTACTGTGGCTATTTTTCATATTCTTGCCTTTTTTCCTTTCCTGATTTCTGTGATCAGATATTACTGTCATGAATATGCACTAGTTTTGTTGACATAAAATGAATAATATAAACTTGTAGAAGAATGGTACAGTTGACAGGAAAAAATACAAAGATATATGGAATTGTATGACTATGTGCAAATTACTCAGTTCTTTCCCGTTATTTATTCATTAGTGATGTGGAATAAAAACACCTATTTCAGACAGTTGCTGAGAGGATAAAGTTCAGCCACAGGTGTAAAGGTGTAAACAGTGTTTAGTGTGCTCTGGAGTTCAACAGACACTGAATCTGCATTTGAATGAGAAACCACCATATCCCTTTTTCACGTGGGGATTGACAGACTAGAAGATATGCAGATTGAGCCATTTTGATAGTTAGAGAAATCTGCTTTTGAAATGTAAACAAAGTATGTTTCAGCCTAGGGTAGGACAAAGCTCCTCTCCTGTTGCTGTCCATAGACTCAGTGGAACAGACCAACAGACCGATAGATTTAGGCATGTGCCTTCACCGGCAGACATTAGAATCCATGATTTCCCTCATATGGAAGGAGAGAGCGAGAGAGAGAGAGAGAGAGAGAGAGAGAGAGAGAGAGAGAGAGAGAGAGAGAGAGAGAGAGAACCATAACTGCACATGGTTTATGGTTTGCTCATTCCTCGTTAAAATGGAAAATGTCAACTAAAAATAATTTTCTTTAAATACTACCATTAACAAAACCCGAGTTTTGAGCAAACAGATGTCTAAAAAGAAATTTATTTTCTAAAGTGTAACTGGGACAATGCAACCTGCCAAACTGTTACATATTCTGTTTCCAAGATACTGATATTGGCAAATTCTATATTGCTCTCTATTGGTAGTTGGGAGAAACTCCAAGGAATGAAGAACAAATGGCACTTCTGAGCTGGGGTAGGGCGGCTTACTGAGTCGCTTAATAAATATTTATAAAGCATATACTATGTGGAATACTGTGCAATAGGTACTAATGACAATTAAATTAATACTCCTACTTTTAAGGAATTTTGTATGATAAAGGCAAATTACATATTAGACCTCACTTCCATTTCATGTGATCTTAACAGTAACTCACATATGCCACAGAACAAGGAATGCCTTCACTTCTAAAGTTTTAAAATATGGAAAACAATATCTTTCTCAATGACTAAATATGTGAATAATTTGAAATTGCTTCGAGCTCTTGGAGAAAGTTCCTTTTGGAAAATGTTTGAATTTCTTTTGGGCAATGTTATAAAAAGATATTTTTCTTTATCATTGTTTCTTTCCCTGAGAGGTCTTGGAAATGAACACCACCAACCAAAACCAAAATGCTCTAATTTTTCAGTCCATTCATCTTCATTTGCAAATTTTTTCTTGTCTTTCCTCTTCTTTTTTCATTTTCCAGTCTGTTAATCTTGAGCCCTGATGTGAGTGTTTAAATCCATCATTGCCGAACTGCACATATGTAATTTGTTTATTTCTCTTTGCTCCCAAGTTGTTCTCCATCTACTTTGTTTTTCAAAAGCAATTTAAAGGTGCATCTTTCAACTTGTTAATTTAGGCAAGCTGTTTGTTGGTTCCATTCTCTCAACCATTGAGTAATAGTTATTGGATTCAAGCAGGAGAGAGTTGGCCTGTGTCGAATACTGTGGGCAATACTCTCATCTTGTATGGTTGTGCCAGTGCACCTGAGATCCCACCAGCAACACACCCCTTTCTCTATATTTTGGCCTCTCTTGGCTACCATCTGCCAAGCCAGGTCCAACACGCTTCATTGATGACTTAGAGAAGAATGTGGATTTAATGTTTTCTGAAAATAAATGCGAAGTTCCTCTTTTAAAATACAAAGTAAGAATCAAGTTGTAGGTTACAAATAGCATTAAAGCCTAACATTTTAATTCACACATTCTTTAACACTTTCAAATTCCTCCTGGTGGTCTGTAGGCATAACACACTGACTCTCTCTTCCCAGCCAGCCCCCCCCCCATGTGTTTTATGTTTCTGCTTGCCTATTGTAGTTAAGCCATTCTTTCTTAGTTTCTGGAACATATTTTCTGCCCATGGCATTTGCTCCTTCTACTTGTTTCCTTTTCCTGGAATGGTCGCCTCTTCTTTTCTGATCTAGGCTTCCAAAATCCTGCTGCTTTTAATTTAGCACATCCAGCCTTCAGTGTACATCTCATTTTCTCTGGGAGGTGTAACTTGTCTTTTCAGATCAAGTCTTCTTCTTAAACACAAAGAACTAGGAGGAGAAAAATATTGCTGAAACAAATGGAGCAAGAGAAAGAGTGGTACAATATGAGGTTGGAGAGGTATGTGGTGGACAGACAAAGCAGGATTAGTTGGTAGGGCTGACAATTTTGTCAGTCAAAACATAAGTGCAAGAGCAAGGCATTAAAGAGAATGGCAGAGATCATACTCAAGTTTTGAAAAAAAATCATCTGAGATCCCAATAGCAACAAACTCCATTGTCTGTGTCTTTGAATCTCTTGACTACCATATGCCAAGTCAGGTTCTCTTCACTGATGACTTGATAGATTCCGAATCAGATCTCAAACCAGAGAACCCACTAGATAGGTCTGAGAGCAGAAAACAGACCTCTAACCTGAGACCCCACCAAGAATGTTAATAGAATCTGATGAAGAAAACAGATAATTGGATAGCTTCTTAGTCATTTGGAAACCCAACCTGAAAACCTATCCTCCTTCACTCCAACTGTTAAAAGCTTGCATCCTTGACTCCAAAGCAGTAGTAATTTCCATCTCAAGGGGAAATTGCTGCTCCCTCGCTGGAATTTGGAGGAGCTCCCCAAATAAACTTCAGTCTTCATGGATGAAGTTTGGGTTCCTGTTCTATTTCCCTTCGCCACCTGGTTCTTCTTCTCTTTTCCATCAACTTTAGTGAAAAAAATGTGGACCTTTATTTCATACACTTCACTGGTGACGTTAGTGAAAAACATGGTCTTACATTTGACTCATGCAAAAGGACCTATGCAAAATACTAACACAAGAAGGTACATGAAAGACCCTTATAACCAAATTGTGAAGCCCTTTTAAAGGTAGTCTAGGAAGAATATGGTGACTTAGACCAGAATCATAACAATGCAAGTTAGAGATATGTTAGCAAATGCTAGACATATGAACAAGGACAACAACAAAGCATTAGTGAAGAATTAGATTTGGATATGTATATATTATACTGTGTGTGTGTGTGTGTGTGTGTGTGTGTGTGTGTGTGTGTTGTGTGTGTGTGCGTGTGTGTGTGTGTGTGTGTGTGTGTTTACATGTGGAAATCAAGGAATTGGTTTTCTCCTTTCACTGTGTGGGTTCCAGGGGTCAGCACAGGTTTCCAAGTTGTGTGGCAAGAGCCTTTGTGCCCTGAGCCATCTCACTAGCCCTGGTTTTTAGTTTTAAACCAAAGTTTGTAAAGTCCTTAGCAGAATGCTTTATTTTAAGATTGCAGCATCATAATAATTATAGTTTATACTCAGTGAACGTATACTTGTGCCAGGCACTGTTCTACGTGCTTCACATATATTGAGTCACTTAGACATCAATAAATGATAATGTTTATGATTCTACAATTATCATTATCATTATTGCAATATATAGAGCCTGTCTTTCTGGACAGAGTTAGTTAGCACAGGCAATTTCATTCCAGCCAATTTTCCTTTTTATGGACTCCATGCAAGCGACTACCATATAGCATAGGCACATTCTCTGGAGATATTGCAAAGCAATTGATGAGATTACAACTTTTAGATTAGTGTCTTTTGTTCTTTCTATTCCACTCCTGATGGATTTGGCATTTTTCATGTATGCGATGCATGTATAAATCTGACTACTTTCATCTGTGGGTTGAATCTTATTAACTTCATACTTTTAAAGTGATTTCGTTTACCATTATTCCCTGAATTTCTTGCTTATTTACTAAAACTACACCAAATCTAGGAAAAAATACTTGAGGGGTTGAAAATGAAATGTCACTTCTTTGGAAAGTCAACTCCAGGAAGAACCCCAGCTGGAGGCCTCTTTATCTTTTAAAATGCAAATTTAGGAACTAGAGGCAACTCTTTTCTCTGGCCTGCATGCTGGCAATTAGAGGACCTGAAAATATTTGTGCTCATTTTTTTTGGGGCGGGGGGGGGGGGGGGGAAGGCAAACAAACAGAAATTAGCTGGGCCAATCTATTCCAATGAGATAACAAGGTATAAGAAGTTTCAGCAAGGATTTTAGAAATGGATGCAATTTGTCAGATTACATGTTAATGTCAGTTTTGATCATCACTATAATCTTTACTTCATTTTGGAATAGATTCGAATTTGCCTAAGGAGGGATAACATAAAAGATAGTGCTATTTTACTATAGAAAGAAACATTAGCAGATATCAGTGGCGCTGGGGCGCCAACAGCATTTCTTTCTTTCTTGGCTTGAATTTTAGGTGGGAAAATTCAGGCTAATACAAACCAAAAGTCCATAGAGACACAGAGCACAGAAGTAGAGTCCGGTCATGGTTTGTGATGACTGTTCCATTTGTTTTCAAAAATCTACTGCAGTGATCACAGAATTTTAGGTTTTTGTCAAGTGTAATAAAAGTAGAAGGTATGATTGAAATAACAGAAAAAATGAAGGATAAGTGAGATTTTAGATATTTAAAGATGATTTCTGGTGCTTTGAGCTATGACATCACCAGAAAATAAACATTAAAATAAGGGAAACTCTTCATTTGATGTAAAAAGAAATGACTGCAGTGGAAATGCAGAATACAAGTGGCTAATGATTTTCTCTATCTGATTTTCTCTTACGTCAGGCTCACTAGCTATGTTCACCCCCGATTATAAAGCAATCAGGAAAAAAAAATCACCTCTTTTAAGGAAGAGTTGCCAAAGAGACACTTGTTGGGATTTCTGTGCAAGGAAGCCTCCTGGATTCACAGAGTAAGAGATGATCCAGGAAGCTGAGTAACTGGAGTGGCCAAATCCAGGATAAATAGCATCTCGCAATTGGCTGCATTGCTGTCTATAACAACAGGGAAAGCTGCCTTAGTCTCTCTGTGATGGTAGTGGTATCTCTGAGCTATCCATACCACCAACGAGGAAAGATGATGGAACGCAAGAGGCAGCCTGTGCCCTTGCTCTGAAGTTGATTCGCCCAGCCAGGCAAATGCACGTGGGAGGTTTGACTTTGTCATTCACTCTGGTCCAGATGGCCCTGTCCAAAGCCAGAATCTCTGGGCTACCCGAGTAGTATGGGGAAGCTTGCAGCAACTCCTGAATCAAATGCTGGCTCCTGCAGCAGGCAAGTCATGGAAGTATGCCAGACTTCCCCAGCCAAAATCCTACTGAATGCTCTTCCTTTCTTGCTTTTATTCAAGTCTTGACTTGACATATTAGAACTATAAACTAGAAGTTAAAAAGCATCCCCCCCATCCCCTATTTAAAGATGATTTCTTGTGCTTTGAACCATGACATTACCAGAAAATAAACATTAAAATAAGGAAAACTCTTCATCTGATGTAAAAAGAAATGACTGCAGTGGAAATACAGAATACAACTGGCTAATGATTTTCTCTACTTGATAAACACATCAGAATTTTCTATGGCTTTCCAATTTGTACTGGTTGATGCTTATCACCAGAACAGAGTTTAATCAATGACCCATTTTACAAGGGTTTTGGTTCATACCTTCCAGAATCACCATTGCTCCTCTTTTGCTCCTGTGCACTGTGTCCTGTCCATCATCTCCATCAGACCATAAGCTTCTTCGAGGCAGGGGCTATGCCTTAGTCAATGTTGTAGTCTTCTATTCTCTATTTTTCCTGGCCCAGCCTAGTGCTTTGCAGAGTAAACACATTACAATGTTTGCTGAAGGCAGATGAAATTTTATTTGTCTTCTATTTCTCTGTTAAAGGTAGTACGTTTTTGGTACTTGGTATTGCTTTATTCTATTTTGAAAATTTCAGTTGTTCTAATGGCTGTGTCATGATATTGCAATATAGTTTTGAATTACATTTCTTTTTTTTCTTTTTTGACAATATCATGCATGTCTGTGATGTAATTTTTGGTAACTGTCATTCCTCAGTACCCTCTATCATCCCCTTCCCAAATAAGGCCCCTCCTATTTTCATGTCTTCTCTTTTGTTGACTGGGCCACACAGGAGACTCACATGAGCATGGGTGGTAAGTTGTTCACTGTAGAATGGACAACTTACTAGTGTCTATGACACTGAAGAAAATGACTTTCCCTTCCCCAACAATCATTAACTTAAGGAGATGTGCTTTCACTTATCACATATCCTAAACGAAGAGAGCTAATTGCTTCACTGAAATGTGGCCTTGTTCCAGTCACTCTTCTTTTGGTGTGCAAAATTCTCTGCCCAAGCAACTTGAGGCAGAAAGGTTTTTGTGTCAGTTACTAGGCATTGTTGTCAATAAATTCATGACCAAACAGCTTAAGGGGGAACAAGCGTTTTTATTCTTGTTTACGATACACTGAATCACATTTCTTAGTCCAACTTGGCAGGACAGCATGTCTGTCCAAGTATACCGAAGAATGTCAACTTTCTTAACCAGCTCCCTCCATCTTATATACCTCCCCAGGGGACTAGTTCCACTCTCCATGGGATGGGTCTTCACCATCAATTAGACAATCTCCCACAGGTTTGCTCAGGGATTAACCCAACTACTAATATCTTCACAAGTGTGCCCAGATTGGAGCCTTCACTTGTTGACACCTGTATCTTTCATAGGTTTACTGTTTGGCTTACAGTTCCCGAGAGGATAGAATCCATCATGGAGAGAAATTCATGGTGGCAGTCAGGGTGGCAGAAGAAAGGTGCTGGCTCAAGTTACAGCAGCCATCAGGGAGCTGATGGCCCCTCCAGCTAGAGACCAAGGTCTTCAAATCAATGAGCATGTGTGCTACATTTCATGTTCAAACCATGAAATGCCCTAAATTTGTCTCTTAGAAATGGAGTCATGTAAAACAGATGAAGAACAGAAAACATCGTTGTCAAATGATTCATGCTGCTGCCTAATTTTCATTGAGTTTATTGTATATTTTCTTTTCATTACCTCCAACATTTTTAAGGTTTAATATTTATGGGGAAAGAGTCATTTTCATGGTTGGTAAGAGACATTGTTGCTACTATTAATTGCAATTAAACCACACAGTATATTTGAACACCATCATTATGTTGAGAAACATATAGCAGTCACACATGGATTTCTTTAATCCACATTCAAAGTCATGTCTTTCAAGACGCCCTCAATATTTGCTCTATTTAATGCATCTTTTCTTCTTTTCTGCTTTGTAAAACACACTTTGCTATTTAATATACAAATAGAATGGTCATTTCCTGAGAGCAGAGCTATCCATTTTCTGTATCCTTCTAATATTTCCTAGAAGAAGATTGGCTGTTATAGTAGCCAGTACTTTCTGCGTATGATTCTAGAATCTATATTTTCAGGCCAACTCTCTGAATCATTTGTTAGTCTACTTGTTACTTCCATTTGGATGATCTGTCATAGTCTCTAATTCAACATACTTTAAACTTTCATGTTCCTTTAAAACTTTCTTCTTGACTCACTCCATTCTTTGAAACCTTTATGCTTGAAACTTCTTTGAAATATGCATTTGGCATCTTCTTTTCTTCTCCATCATCTCCAATTATATCTGTAATCTATCTTGTCACTTTGTTTTTTCCTTCTCCTCTGCCAGCATCTGAATCCAGTGTTTATTTCCTCAAATTTAGACTATTGCCACTTTCTCCATCTCTCTAACTTAAGTCTCACTTTTGTCTGCCTTGAAATTCAGAAATTAATTTTCTAAAAACTCTGTGATAATATGTCTTCTTTTGTTCAAAATATTGTTTGCCATGACCCTCAAGTAGTTTACCATTGTCTTTGAGCAAGGCTGAAGTCCAAACTCCTTTCATGGATTAGAGGATCTTCTAGCCTGAAACAACTTCTCTAAATAGATCACATGATTCTCTTACAAAAAACCTGTTTAATGCCTCTAAAATAGATCTATGTGCCCACCTGTTTGTACCTTTGTTTCTGTGACTGATTTTGTTAGGAATGGTGTTCATCTGCCTTTGTGTTGACATGATTGGTGGCTGTCTGTTTAGGTGCAGTTCCAGAGTTGAACATTATGCTTGGCGTAATAATGATTTGCTCAATGAGTGTGTGCCTCCAGCTTGCTTGAACCCATAACTTAACTTCTGTTTTCCCCTGACGAGATTTGTTCTGATGGTATTGATGATCTTCACAGAATAATTTGGCAGTTGGCAAACTTTCCTCTCATTATGAAATTTAAACATCTTTCTAGCCAATTGTATCCTAAATCCTTTCAGAAAAAATTCCCTTTTACATTGTACACATCTCAGGCAGCACAGACTTGTACATATAATCAGCTGAAAATATGTATGTGAGGATTATTCATAGATGCTTAGTAAAACCTTGCTGTCAAATATCCTTTTTGGAGATAGGTGATAGTGATATTGAAACAGGCTTTTTTCTTCTATTGCCTCCTTTTGATTAGCTTGCTGTCCTATAGAACTTCTCTATTTTCAAACTAAAAATTGATAATATCTGGCATTTTTGGTGGGCCTTTCAATTTTGCCAAATTTTAAGTTAATAACTTTTCGAGATGTTATGGTTTGAATATGAAACATCTCCCAGAGGCTCAAGAGTTTGAACAGCTGTTTTGAAAAGTTGTGAATCCTTCTGGACACAGGCTGTACCTGGAGGACAGGCTGTAGCTGGGATGGGGATTACGGGTTATAGTCTGACTCCCATTCTGTCCTGAGTTCTCTATGACCTGATCCACAGAGATGTGAGGAATGTGAAGGGAAATTTCTAGAAAGAAGCTGCTGATTGATTAGCACCTCAATAATGTGGAAAGGTATAAAATGTTGTGAGTTCAGAACCAAATGATCTTGGGCCACCTTTAGCCTCCTTAATAGCCATTTATTACTTACCTTTGTATGTGACCTAACATCCTTGGAACTAGTAGGTAAAACTTTTGGATTGTACAACCAGGCTCCTGATATTTACCAACCAAAAGCTAGTTGTCATCAGGTAGCACTGAGGCCTATATTGAGATTTTTTCAACTTTCATGTAACCTGCTTACAAGATATTGCTACTAATGCATTTGAAAAGTGCTTTGATTTATGATATTCTTCTTTCTAGAATTATGAAATGTCTCAAAACACTTATTAGAAAACATGGAATGTGAGGGCAATCTGAATCTGTGTTGATGGGCCATGGTCACTAATATTTGGTTCCAGGATAAGCTACCTCTTATCTCCAGCCTCACATCCCTGTTGCCTCCACCAACAGGAGCTGATCGGCATCCATGAAACCCTGATCTAACAGAAATCTTTCCTCTCTTGTTTCTGACAGTTATTCTATTATGATGATGAGGAAAGTAACTAGCACACTCTTCAAATTTTATATATATATTAGCAAAAGTCAGAGCTCCATCGCTGGAAGTAATAACAGTACTACTACTAACAGACTGCAGCATTATATACCCTATTGTTCAGCCATCTTTGATGACTGAATAATATATTGATCTGGTCACTTGTAATTAATTATGAAAATGGTTTAAAAAGAAAGACCAAGAAAAAAAATCAATCCTAGCTAGTCTACATGGCATGCAAATTATAATGTAGCAAACTCATCCAATCTTTGTGGTTATGTATTTGAATAAAAAATGACACAGGCAGTTCATCCCTAAAGTCTTTTGTCTACATATTGGAAACACAAAGATGGATGGTAACACCATTGCTCAAGTGTAGTTGAATGAACACAGCTTCAAGGCTGATTAAATCTTTACACTGGGGCTGGAAGTCATTCATTTCAGCAGTACATACACTTTGGTGAAGAGTTAGAAATATCACTAATACAAATTCAAGAAATGAGAGTCTGTATTACTAAAAAACCTAATGAGGGGGACAAGAAATAAAAGATAATGTACTGCAAATCTTTTGTATCAGGAGGACTTGACACTCGTTTCCCATTATTTTTGCAGGTCCCTGAAAAACACTTTAATGTATGCAAAGAATAAAATAATAATCAAAGAATAGCATAGCAAAGTTTAGAGTCTCAAAGTCACCTAGCATAAGGAATTTTTGAATTCTTCGTTTATGATTTCAATAGGCTTATAATTTCAGTGTGTGTGTGTGTGTGTGTGTGTGTGTGTGTGTGTGTGTGTGTGAATATATGAAAGTGTAGATGTGTGGATACAGTTTGTTTTTATGCATGTGAGAAAAAGGGAGGAAGCAAAGAAAAGAAAATAGCCAAAGGATCTTACTTGTCATACATTTGTCTGTAAACAACATAAGTTCACTAAAATTAGCATAAGTAAAAAGGAGTCTTTGTTGTAAGAAGCATAGCATTTCAAGGAAACCAAAAGTCCTTATTTTTTTCCTTATAAATAATTGGAAACATCCACTGAAAAGATGTTGAGAAACTAAAATTCTGTCTTATGAGTTTCATGGTATCAGAAAATACAAAGTCATGGCTTTGTTATTTCTGTATTCTCAGTTTAGCAGAGACATTCCTCTACATCTCAAGTTGAAATTCCTAGGAGAAAGATCTCGAGATAAATAATGTTTATTCTCAACTGATTATCTATGGCTACGGTGAGGGCCCTGGAGAAAACTCAATTCGATTGAGGTCAAATGTTTCCACATGTCCAATGGTCTGTGGCCCACAGGTTATGGATGGATCAACAGCTGGGTCCTGTCCCTGTTAGGAGATGATAGGAAACAGAGTCACAGAATTGGTAGGTCCTTAAAAATGAACATTATGCATAGGGACAGGGCAAAGGGAAGTGGAAAAGAGATAGAGGAGAATACAGCAAAAACTGGAGGAAACTTAAACATCTTTGTGCTATGTAGTCATTTTTTAAATATATTTACTGTACCATTCAGGGCAACTGTTGTTTCTCATTGTTTTACACTTTATTGTTACTGTGTAGCTTAAATTACCTGATGAGACTTTTTAAAACTTCATACTCTGAATGATTTATGTGTAATTATGCATCGATGGCAGTTTGTTACACACCTAATCTAATTTTCCATCCTAAATAAAACATCTAAATGAAAATCTAAGTACACCTTTTATATATTCATTAACACAGTATGTAAAATCAAGATGGTGCCTAGAATTCTATATGCCATGCCCTACTTTGGTGAGGCAGAGTTTATCAATTAACGTCCAGTTCCCTTAGATTTTTTAGTGTCCGTATCCATTAGCTGAAATGAAAAGGACATATTTATAAGATTAAATAGTTTTGCATATAGTTCTGTAGCATCTATATTTTATTATGCTTGTGTTAGAAAATGCTTACTTTTCCTTCAGACTCATTACAAGTGTATTTTTAATCTAGTAAACTGCTGCGTCATCTTTCATTTCCTTGAAGAATATCCTTGGAAAGGTCACTATGAATTTTGACAGTAGACCTTGACATTTACTTGCTCTGTTAGTCTTCTAGGGTAGTCAAACAGTCTGGTCTGATGTCGGGCAGGTAGCTGTGAACTGGCCAAAGATGGATTAGTAACAGATAATAAAAAAAAAACCTTTGGAGAAGATGGCTTTATTTTGTTATACACATTCAAATATAAATATGTCTGAAATAGACTAAATGAGATCTTCTTGGGGCAGAGGAGATGGTGGCAATTATGCAGAGAAAAATGAAATGATTGTACTGAAGTTGTTTGATTTATTCACTACATCCAGGTGGATGACAAGGACAGGTCAGGTTTGGGAGTCATAAGACCTATGTTTTAGTTCAGGGTGAGGTATTTATGCACTGCGTGACATTGGGCAAAGTACTTGTTACAGTCCTTGAATCTTAGTTTCCTCAATGACAACATGAAAGTGTCCTGTGTGTACATATGTGTGATGTGTGTGTATGTGCATGTACATGTATGGGGAGGCATGTGTGTCTGCAGATGCACTTGCACATGCATGCACATATGTGTGGAGGCCTAAAGTTGACATCGGGCATCTTCTTAGATTGGGCTGCACTTAATTATTGAAGAAGGATGTCTTGCTGGTCCTGGACCTCTGTGACTCCAGCTAGGTAGCTAAGCCAGCTTGCACCAGGAATCCCCTGACTCTGCCTCCTGAGTGCTGGGATTGCTGCCTTTTATATGGTTCTGGGGATCCAAACTGTATCTTCATGCTTATGAGCCAAGTGCTTTGTCCACAGAGCTATCTTCCCAGCCAGAATAACACGACCTTTAAGATGCTATGTTAGCTGATTTTGCAGTACTATGAATAGATAGATACTTGAGGTAATCAGTTTATGGAGGCAATGACTGTAATCTGGTTCATAGTTACGGATTTTCTTGTCTGTGATGGTTTGACTCCATTGTTATGTTCCTGTGGCATGACAGTGTGCCATGTCAGGAGCATGCAGCAGAGAAAAACCTTTCAGTCCATGGCCAGAAAGGAAAGAGAAAAAGGTTGGTCAAAGTCCCATAACACTCTTTGGGGATGCCTCATTCATATAAGGACCTCACTCGGGTGTCATCTTCTAATGCTTCCATTTCCTTTCAACAACACCACCCCAGAGACCAAGCTTTTAAAGCATGGATCTTTGGGAGACATTCAGCATCCAAACTAGAGCAGGTATCTTTCAGCGATTCTATCCCATGACCCAAAAGTGACTTACAGAACAGTCATTCTTGTTTTTGCTATTCCATGAATTTCATCCTGTCACTCAGGGGTTGGAGTCAACAATTGATGCCATCCTATGATACCTATAAAAAGATCTTTTCATTTGCATAGCTCTTTTGTTTCCCCAAGGCTGCAAATGTTTTCATACTGCCCTTGCTCCTCACTGGTGATGGGAAAAGAATTTCATTTGCCGAAAGAATGTAAGAGAGGCTGGATACTTGCTGATGAATGAGAATCCATGGGGAAGGTAAGAGCCAGGAAAACAATGGTCAACCCCTTTCCATCTCACTGGATAGCAGTGGTGTTAAAACCAGAACTAGCATCACGTGTCTGGCGACCACGCAGACCTGAATAGCAAGCCCAAGGTGACAAGGTTATCCAGCAGCATCCTGGTCCCCACTATCTTCAGGAACCATGAAGAGGTTAAAAGTGTGAGGCAATTTGTAATTTGGAGATAGAGAAGAATTCATTTTCTAATAGGAAAGCGAAATTATAAAAAAAGGAAACTTTTATTAAAGCAGTTCCATCAGAGTGACTCTGATTAAGAAGTAGAGCAATTTTCATCACGTAAATTATGTTTTCAAATTAGATTTAAATAACATAGCAATACTTTTATTCATGTTATCCACCATTTAAGAGAAATAAATAATTTGGTGAACTCCCCGCGTTTGCACTAGGTGAAATTCCATCACAAATCCTTAAGTAATTGAAACTGTGGTGATTTTAAAAGCCTTCCAATTACAGGAATTCAGTGCAATTATATTTCTAATAAAGTTAGTTTTCACTTACATGTGTCTGCTATTTCCGTTCGATGTGCGAATGTTTTAAAAATCTTTTCCTGATGAGCTCTGAATATTATTGTACCTGTAGCAGGATATTTATTGACACTGTCAGATAAATGTAAAGGCTATAAAAGGAGGCATGATTATAAATTTTAGTATGTCTACTTATCTTTGTTTCTCTGCCAACATCAATAAACAATATGAATGTTTTTCAGTAACCTATTGACCATAGTACTTTGAGTGGAAGCCTGAAATTTTTTTAAAAAAGAATTTAATTGAAGTATTAATGCAGACTTGTTCTATTTAGACAGTAATACCATGGTAAACACAGGATTGAACTGGACCAGGGTCTGTTAGCATTCTATGAATTATGCTGTTTCTTTTTTTGCCAGAATGAACATTCAGGGAACTTGGGTCTGGTGGCCATGAGACTTTGCCCTCTATTTACCCTTAAGTGCAGTTTTAGGAGCAGAGGAAAAACCTAAGAGCATCAGGAAAATTTAAAACTTTATTAATTACTTAATCCTTTAATAGACATTTATTCAAGTGGCCCACGGTTGTCCCGAACATTGGGCTAGGCCTTGGAGATACAGAGATTAACTGACCCCCTCCTAATTTTCAAGGAGGGCAGAATTCCGGAATAATTGGCTCAGAATACAGAAGAGGCATGTATCCAGACTCTGAGAGCAGGTCCTGGGGATGGGGCACTGGCGTGGGTGAAGGCAGGTGAAGTGACAGGAAGCATTTGTGACAATTTTCAATCCTTTTAGCACTTAGGCTCACAATCAGTAAAAGTTGTTTTGAAGAAATGACTCCCTTCTCCTGGGGTCTCCTGGTCCCTTTTACTAGGAAAAGTTCATTTGCCTCATGTCTCAGGATGGAGAGTGGCGCTTAGAAGAAAAAGAGAGAAATCCATTCATTTAAGACTCGAATTTTTCTTTTTAAACCAGGGACCCTGTGTAGAGTTATTATAGGTCTAGTATTTCTATAACTCTATATTTAAAGGTTTGGATCACTTTTAGTTTAATGACAAAAATCTGCGTTTTTGAAAGGTCAGCCAATGAATTAAACATGTGCCTGGTAGGTATCTGCACTGCTCTACCATTTCAAAGATACAACTCAGTGGAGAAGGCAATGTGCCTGACATACAACCGAGTCGGGTTTTGTTCTCCGGCAGGTTTTCTTGAAAATATTTCTGGCGGAAAGGAGAACAAAAGGGAACCATGCTTCTTAGGCCCAAGTGTCACCTACAGTTACGCAATTAGGAAAAAAGTTGCTGTCTACAGAATGCGGTCAGCCATGACATAATTACAGGTAAACAGGAGTGGAACTGTTAAAGGAAAGAGATTCTCTCTAGAGTGTAATCCGAATAAAGCACTTTGTGTGGCTCCTGGCACAGTGGGAGAGAGGGTTTCTGAGAGAGAGCAGATTCCACTGAGCATATTGTGAAGTGAGCAGGGACAGAAATCTTGACTTCCACAGCCCAAAGAACCAGAACTGCAAAAGTCTGGGTGTAAAGGCCTGGCTATGAAACATTAGTGACCTAGAAGACCAGAAGAGTTCACCTGCAAATGGAAGCTAAAGTCAGAATAGCCTTAGGTATTACACGGGAGCAAAGAAGAATTTCAGTGAGTTGCCACATTAAGCAGGTACACAGCATCTTTTACTTTAATGTCCTTGACAATAATCAAAGGATATTAAGTATACTGATGTCTGATGCAGAGTCAAGTCCTATAAACACCAGAGAGAATAAAATGTAGAAAAGCGAAAAGTAGCACCTAAGTTGGGCACATTTGGAATTGGTGCAATGGATGAGAATAAATTGCTTGTAAACATTGAGTGGGTACAAAATAGACACTATGAGGCTGAGGAGATGACTTAATTGGCAAAGCGCTCACCAGGTAAGCATGAAGATGTGAGTTTGGACCCCCCAACATCCATCTGTAACCTGTGTGCTAGGTGTGGAGAGAGGAGCAGGCAGATTTCTAGAGCTGGCTGGCCAGTCAGTATTGTGGAATCATAAACTCCAGGTTCAAAGGGAGACTGTGTCTCAGTAAGTAAAGGGGAGAGCAACTGAGGAAAACAACTTATCTGGATTCCACATGCACATGCATGCACACACGTGTATGGCTATCTGCATATACATGTGCATTCACACATACATACACCCTCTACTAATAAATACATCATATTTTTCTCTGTGTGTTCTCCAGTTCCACACTGAAGAGCAGTAGCTGTGAAGGTAAGCAATAACAGCCTCAAGTAATAATAAAGACTAAAGAGTGGCTGATTAAAACATACAGGAAGGTATTAAAATGCAAAGGGAAAAAAAGTCCAAGCAGCAAAATCAACCTTAGTAGAGTACATGAGAATGGTTTGTCAAGTCACCAGTCCTTAAGCACTGCTTAGAGCAGAGCTGGTCTCCTCGCAATGCAGGTAAAGAGAGGTAGGAGACTCTTCCTTAGCGTTTACAATTGGAGGTGACCAGAGAGTACTGTCTAGTCTAAATTGTCAGTTTTCAAGGCACCATGAAGTCAACTAACAGGAGTGGTCCATGCTCCAGTGAGGATTTCTCTTTCTTTTCTTCTTTTCCCTCCCTCCCTTCCTCCCTCTCTCCTTCCCTCCCTCTCTCCCTCCCTCCCTTCCTCCCTCCCTCCCTTCCTCTATCTCTTCCTCTCCTTCTTTTCCCTCTCTCCCTCCTTCCTCTCTCCCTCTTTTCCCTCTCTCCCTCCTTTCCTCTCTCCCTCCCTCCCTTTCCCTCTCTCTCCCTCCTTCCCTCTGTTCCTCACCCTCTCTCCTTTCCCTCTCTTCCTCTCTTCCTCTCCTTCTTTCCCTCTCTTATCCCTCTCCTTCCTTCCTTCCTTCCTTCCTTCCTTCCTTCCTTCCTTCCTTCCTTCCTTCCTTCCTTCCTTCCTTCCTTCCTTCCTTCCTTCCTTCCTTCCTTCCTTCCTTCCTTCCTTCTTCCTCCCTCTCTCTCTCTCTGCCTTGTACCCCATGCTGGTCTGGAACTGGCTCTGTGGCCACATGCCTTAGGCTATTGTTGACCTCAAGATTCTCCTGACCCAACCTCCTGATAATGGGGATTACAGACATGGGCCACAACGAACAACTCAATGAGGGGGTTTATCAAGTGTTTTCCCCTCCTTGGTGTTAGAACTTCAGCAGCGAAAGTGAAATTGAGTGCCTTTCAGGAAGCAACATTCCTTTTCCAAGCATGCTGTTTTAGTGACTGCAATCTAAATTCCCAGTCACAGCGTCCCCAGCCCCAGAGAGTTAACATTCCACTATGGGCACTTGAAGAAAGAAAATACTTCAGTTGTATTCTGAAGTATATAAACTTGGGTAGACAAATCATTTACGGTGGTGATGCTTTCTGGGGAGGGGTGGTAAATTGAAGAATGGGGTTTCTGGAGCCGTTTGGTACTTTTTCTTTTGAGGTAAAGCACTCATATGTTTAAGGCAATTTACCTCTTCCAGGAAGACCATTTTGCTCTCTAAAGGAATAATTTAGTTCAAAAGGGTACCAATTCAGTATCGTTAAGCCTTTCAGGAGCTACATTTTCTATTATAAGCAAATCCTGGAGAAGGCAATTTGCCTCAATTAGATGATCACTTTGAATCCAGGAGGGAGGATATTTTACCTACCTTCCTCATAGTCATCAATTTTCTTTTGATTGCCCAGGTGTGTATGAAAATGTGTTACGTATTATATGAAAGCTTAATAAAATAAGATCCAGTCCCTTGTTCTAAGTAGCATATGTTCCGCTGTAGTGTGGTACACCTCTCAGGTCCTGGTAAACACAGAGGGACTTAACAAGTTGGTCTATGGAGAATATGTATACACAATACCATCATGTTCATGAAAAGGAGTTGGCAAGTGTTTCTTTTTGATGGGAAGGTGCTTGGAGTGACTAGAACAGAGAAGGCCTAATGTTCATGGATGTGGTAAGGACTGCCCTTTTAACAACAAGGAAAGTACTTTAATATTAAACCTTATGAAACCACTAATTACATTTATTATTTAAAAGGCATAATGGGATGAAATAAAGCCAAGCAAAATTTAGGGAAAATATCTAGAATTAGTGCCTAATAAGCTGTTCTCTAGATGTCAGAAGAGTAGGTAAAGATTACTGGTGAGAAATCTATTGCTGCAGTGGCTTAAAGTGGGGATACAGGAAGTGTGCTTGTGGCAAGCTGAAATCATTAGGGTGCTGAAATTTAAACATTAGGCAATGACCAACCAGTCCCCTCTTGGCTCATTGGCATACAATCTGTCAATAAATCTCTCATTAATCAACACATTGTGCTTTGCCTGTAGCACCACAGGAGTATAGCTGGGTTATTCTCTACACAGTCCAACTTCGGGTACTTCGCTGGATTTTCACTGCAAATGGCTGAAACACTGCTTTGTTTATAACCCAAGTCACTTGTCAAACCTGTTAAAGACTCCAAATGTTGCAGATCTGCTGCTAGAAGAAGCAAGATGCTATTTAGAGAGGAAAAGGTTGCAAAGCAAAGGAGCTTCATTTTTTTTTTTTTTTTTTTTTTTTTTTTTTGGTATGGAGCCATGCATCACACCTAAAGCATGCCTTATCTTTAAGAAACAGAATTGGCTTTAAGGGATCACTAACAGCAACCTAACACCTTAGTACCAGAGCCAAGTCATGTCTAACTGCATTTTAGTATGGTTTTATTTAGTTCATACATTATGGCATATATATTTAGAAAATTTAATGAAGAGAAAAAAATCTCTGCAGTGGCAGACTTTTCAAAAATGGTTTCACTGTGTGGGGTTTCATGCCTTGGCAACATTGCTTTGGTAACCTAAACACACATATTTGTTATTGCTGTGTTACTTTTCACAAAATAGCTTTAAGAAACTTCAAAGAAGGCTGGGGAGATGGTTCAGGTGTTAAACCTTTGCTTGTAAGCAAAATGACCTGAATTCAGGTTCCAGATCCCACATAAAAATACCATGTACATATGGTAGAGTCTTTAATTCCAGCCCTGGAAGGCAGTAAGGAAGTAGAGCAATCTTGGATGATTTCTGATGTCATCCTTAGACCTCCATAGACACACACACACACACACACACACACACACACACACACCTCACAAATAAAAAGAAACTTCAAATACTTTCTCTCATAGCTATGAGAACATCTTTATTGCATTAAGACAGATAATGATCTTCATTGATATAATGTAGCAGTTTTTGACTGCCTATCATGTATAAAACCCTGGGTCCAATTTAAAGCACACCAAAAAGCAAATCCAACCAAACATTCTCTATTCTCCAAACCAACCAAACAAAATCTTCTGGCACAGGGAATGGCTCGATTGCCTGTAATCTCAGCTATTTCAAAGACTGAGTTATGAAGATCTTGAGTTCAAGGCCTGCCTGAATAACATGAGCAGATCCATATCTCACAACAAAGGAAGGATAAAACTGTCTTATTCAACTGTGCTTGACATTTCATGGAAGCAGGAATAGAAATTTTGGTCAACCTGGCTGCAGAAAGAGCTCTTGTTTCAAAAATGAAAACAAATTAAACAACGGAGGAACCCAAGTAACCCAATTTCACTACTTTTATTGTAAGACTCTCTTGTCCAAAAGAACCAAGAGATTGGACTTTGCTCTTCTACATTATCTGTCTATCTATCTGTCTATCTGTCTATCATCTATCTATCTATCTATCTATCTATCTATCTATCTATCTATCTATCATCTATCTTCTGTCTGTCTATCTTCTATCTGTGGGAAAATGATACATATCTATGTATCTACGTATGTATCATCTATCTGTCTCTGGGAAAGTGAGTTTTTTAATGGCTTTGGTCCTAACCAGAGAGAGAGGCACTCTCAGTCTGTCTCCTCCTCCCCCATGGAATGTGATATCTTACGGAAGGGATGGCACAAGAGCCAACAAATATGCATACTCTTATTGAACTAGGAGCTTCAGTGGTCTGAGCTGGGAGATAAGTCTTTCTCAAGGGGCCTCATGCCAGGAGTTCTGGAGCTGAGCCATCTCCACTCCTAATTCGATATTTCCTCTGGAAAACATGAACTGAGGAAAGACAATTAAAACATTCTAAATTTTTAGGGCCCCATTGCACTCTTTTTATTGAAAAAATCCAAAACTCTATCATCCAAGAATTTTGGCATAGAAAGACATTCTATTAATTTATTTTTGTAGTTGATTTCTTGGCAGTTCTAACTTAACTTGGGTTTAAAATGCAACTAATTCTTGTTATTTATGGTAGTCACATTTTATGAAGGACTAAACCATTGTTCCTAGAGGAAATGTAGGTTTAGGTTTTGATAAGTTTATGGTCATACATTTTCATAATGCAATTAATGTATAACCTTATTGTATGCATACTGCTGCTTGGAAAACTTTATTTAATATGTTTTGTTACTTGATTGGCATCGAACAATTTATGGCTGAATGACACATATCTAACACATACAGTGTTTTTGTAGAAACATGATGATTTTCCTGCACTTGAAAATATTCTAGCATTATTCATTGGGTGGGGATGGAGATGAGAAGCACTTTAAACACAAAACCATCCAAGGAAAACATACAAAACATGGCACTCAAAAGACCACAAAAGGGACACTCTTGGTTTTCAACATGGGAAGGCTGACCTTCACTTTGTTTGACCTTATCTGGGAATATGTACATTGAACAACCCAAATCTCTCCCAATTGCATGCATATCTGTGCATATCTGGTGATGCCTCTGAGAGTCCTGCATGTGTTGATTTTGGTTTTACAGTTAAGTTTCAGTGAAGAGGCCAATTCACAGATTGGCAATCTACAAATAATAAAGAGTGATTGTACTCCATCACAAAATAGTTGTTTGGGTACATCTTTTATTTAAAAATTTATATAAGGCCATATTAAATGTCTTAATGTTTTTTCATTTTTCCGTTATCGTTTCATTTTCATATACATATATTGAGCACATTTACTCCATTCCCTTTGTTCCTTATTATGCCAGTCTTGGTCATTTGCCTAGACAGTGTCACTTCTACTTTTATGTCATATATCTTTGCATGATTTCATGTATTTGTATAAACTCTAGGAATGACAGGCAAGAGGAACTTATGAGATTTGTCTTTCTGAAGGTGTTCTATAATTGCAAAGAGTAAACTGTTTAGAGATACGTATGACTTAAATATAGCATTTAAGTTCTACAGTTTGACCTTGGCCATTTCTTTTGAGAAATCCATTATTAAAAACATTTGATTTTCCTCCCAATTTAGTCCAACATTATAGTTGTTTCAGTAGCCATTTTCAATAGTGCTGAGATTGTAAATCATGAAGATTTAGGGAAAGGGAAGGAAGAGGATGACAAACCAAAGACCAAAGTGCATGGTCTTATTACTAAAGTCTATTGTAAGTTTAAAGAGCTGAGATGCTCTTAATCAGTAACACTTGATGGGACTTGACAATTTCAATTTCATTTCACATTTTATAATTGAAAATGGTGTGAGAAGCAGGATGGATGGGAATGTTTATTTGAAGATAATACCGTTAAATGAACTCTCTGACATCCCATAATGCTGTTATTTAGGCCGTGCTTTATATAAGCTCAATTGACCAATATTTAAGACATGAACATCTGGTTCACTATAAAATGAAAATGTTCGAACAGATGTTTTATAAAGCATGCCCTGTTGGCATGTGTCATTCTGCATTGCCATGGGAACACACACATTAAATTGAAAGGGTACAAGAAGAAAATCAGGAATGACTTATTAATAGAGCTTCTAAGCCACAGTATAAGTACCCCTAGTGATATGTGGTCATTCAACAAAGTTCAAAAGGACTGATGTTTGCTAAGTTAGGGAAGAAGGCAGAAACAGAAAATAAGGTTTCACTCAACGTGTTTTGAAATGGAAAGCAATTAATGCATAAAATTCCTTGTTTCAAAAAAGAGGAGAAGCAAAAATTGGGGGATGTTTTAAACCAAAAGAAAAGAATTTGACTAGTACATGTAGTATTTAAAGTAAAGTTGAAGAGTCAGTTTTAGCAAACAGGCATGGCCTTCACCAGCAAATTCAGACAGCAAATGGAAATGATGCAGGATTTTTGATCTCCTGGATCTGCTTGCCAAAAGGATCCCTCTGGGATCCTTATGTATCCAGGTTCTGGTTTTCAGGGCTGAAAGACTGAAATCAGAATACACCCTAGAAGATTAAGACAAAGTTTATTAGAGGAGCGAAAGAACTGAGCTCACAGATGTGAATCCCTGAGGGGCAAGAGAGCTCTGGAGAACTCATGGACTCCAGGCATGGAATCCATGAGGAGTGAGAGAAAGGTCAGGTAGGAACTCATGGATTGTTGATGTGGAGCACCATGAGGGGCAAGAGAACCAGAACTTATGGACTCCAGAAATGGAATCTCACGAGGAAAAACGGAACTAAAGATGGTTGCCGGGTCAGGATTATTTATAGACCTAGGCAGATGGGGAGGGGATCAACTGGGTTGGGTCCCAATTGAACACACCAATGAGATGTAGAGGACCAAAAGCCCCAATCAGGTTTGCAGAAACTGGAGGTTTTCTTCCTGGGTTAGTTTATCTTGTGTGGTCCCTTCTAGTAGGGTTTATCTACAAAGGAGAACTAATCTCCATATCCTTTCATAAACAGAGGATTGGAGCCAGGTGGCAATTTTATATCTGTGAAGGATTAGAGCCAGTTCCTCCAGATTAATTGGATGTGTTCTTTCAGAGTATATCCCAGCCCTGGGAAGACTTTTCAGAGGCTGTACCATCATGGCTGCTCTAAAACTGCCTAAGAAGGAGATACTGGTGATTTCATTTCTCTTTTAGCTTGACTTCATCATAGGAAACTGTTGAACTGCTCTCCTGACTGGTGTTTTTACCATTACTTTGTGGCTTTGTACAATAGGTTTATCTGCTAGGTGACACTTATGGAAAAAAAAAGTGAAGACAAAATTGGACTTTCTAGAACTGGAAAGATCCCCAGGAAAAAAGAAAAGTGACTTTCAAAACATAGTGTTGTGCTATCATACATGTTCCTTGATTTTTTTTTTTTGCTATAAGTCATTAAGATGCATTGGGCCACGTCCCAGTTCCCAGTTTCTCTTGGCAAGGTGTGTCAAAATGTACAAACCGGAAGGAGAAGAGTCTCTCCTGGAGAGGATCTAGTGAGAAAAAGCAAAGGCATTCTAAGGACCTCTCCTAAGATACTTGCGTTTTAGGAAATTGATGTGAGAGCTAGTTCCCATGGGTGTTCTTGACTATACTACTTATCTACCGTGAAGAGATTCTCTAGCTTTTGTGCTAATTATCCAGTTTTGCCTCTGAGTAGCATAGAAGCAGTATGGCATTGTACCACGGTGACCAGAATAGATACTTATGTTCCTCTTAGTGGGGCAGGATTTGTGTTAAAGTACAGGCCACCAGAATGAATTCCAAAGGGTCTACAAAAGACTTGACGTTCTGACCAAATACCCAAGTTGCTCCTAAAAAATGATTATTGGCAGTTAATGTTACTGGGTAGTTGCTATGCACTAGGCATTGTGCTAAATATCAGACAGACTCATTTACTTAGTTCTCCTAACAACCCTGTATGACAGGCTCTTTTACATCTATTTTACTAATGTGGAAAGAGACAAAAAAGATAAATAATAAATAGTGTGGTGGTGTATGCCTGTAACCTTAGCACTTAGGAAGCTGAGGTAGGAGGATTGTGAATTTGAGGCCAGTTTAGGCTACATAGGGTGGCCTTGACTGAACCCAAACTGAAACAAACCAAATCAAAGAACGTAAAAATAAAACAATACTATAAAACCAAGCAAGAGAGTGGTGTTTCAATTCTCCTTGGCTCTGTTCATTAACATTGTCACTATGAGCTCATGGGCAGACTATCTGATTAGACCATTTTGTGTTGTTTTCAGCTTTGATGTTTTAAGGTGAGTGGAACAAATATGATGGAATACTGCCGAGAATGAAGTATGCTAGTGTGTAGGGCTCTGTACCACCAAGAATAATTATAGGAAGGTTCATGAAGGAAACAAATGGATGGTGAGATGAAAAAGAACAGTGAAAGACAGGGATTAAAGAGCTGGGCTTGTTGGAAGCATGCTGAGTAAGTTTGTCATGGTTCATTGGAGTTACAGGAGAGCAAGAGAAGTCAGACTTTGAAGCATACTGTCTTCCTGGTCAGAAGGTCCCTTCATCCGGAGAGTAATGAGAAGTCCTTAAAAGACTTAAAATAGCCAGGTCTCCTCCAACTGTCTTTATCAGTCCCTCTAGTGGTGGGCATCTAGACTGATTCCCCCACTTGGCTGTGGTGCTCAAGCCTGCAGTAAATCTCTTCCAGTCTTGGAGTGTGGCTTGCAGTCTGAAAGGGTACCTGTGGCATTGACAAAGGTCAGCTGGAGAGATGGAAGAAGCACACAGCATGAATTTGAGGTGGCTGCAGTCTGCATGAGCTCACGTGGAACCACAGGTTACATCTGCAATCAGAGGTCAGCCAAGGGGGTGAGATGGAGGGCAGGTTAGAATAAAAGCAAGGGTCAAGTTCTTAGAAACACCTTGGAGCACAGTGGACCAAGAAATTTGTTAAGCATCATCTAACTGGTCCTGGATGCTAGGTCTTCTTTGTTATATGCCAATTATGGCTATTATATTGTAAAGCCTCCCCCTTAGCCAGGTGGTCATTTTGCAAAGGCCACACTTCCTGTCTTTACCTCCCTACTTCCCTAGCAACTCCAGGCAACTCAATGGCAGTTACTGAAACTAGAAAAGATTATGACCTCACCCAGGGTCTCTCTCTTCTCCAGCTCTCTAGTCTCTCTACCCATCCTTCTCTTCCTCTGCTAGACTGCCATGGCAGCTGTTTCCCTGTCTTCTCCGACCTTAAGTTATCACTTCTGTTCTAATGCTCTCCCACCTTAAAGCTGAACTATGGCTCTCTTGACCAGCAAATACTCAACTCAAATAAACTTTTCTTCCTTAAGTCTCTCCTTCATGCCAGCTTCTCTTTATTCATAGACTTCCATGTGGTACCCACAAATGATCTGAGTCCTTGTTTATTCCTTTCCTTGCTGATTTAACACTAGGTATGGTCATTCTGGGACATGTCTTCTTCCTGACTTTTGCCTTTGTTTTCTTCTAGCATATTTCTTAGCTGGCATAGTCAAAAGTCAGTTCTGTTTCATGCACCTGTGTTCTACCTTGTAGAAAAATGAGATACATGTACTGTAAGCAATTTCCTTTGAAACAAGTGAGGCAGATTGAATACATCCTCTATTCTCTTATTCCATTTGGAGAGAATTTAAGAATAAGTCAATGCCAACTGCTAGAGAATCTCTGAAGTGTGCCTAGCTATCAAAATCATGTGTCAAATAAGAACAGGAGAAAAGAATTCAGGGAGGGATAACTCATGACTTCATAATCTCTATCACATTGAATTTCCTATCTTATACTATTGGCCAGTTTTATACGTTAGTTGATTCATATTCAAATCAGTGCCCACCATGCAACAAATGTAACAGCTTCAAACAGCCAAAGCCATACTCTAACCACTGCTTCCTGAAAGCAGTTAATGAGTTCTGAAATGGGGTTCTTGTGTTCGGGAGTCAAGACTGCAAACCAGAGCACGTTGAGAGTGTAAAGCACTGATTTTATTGAAAATGAGAGAAAATAGAAGAAACTCTTGTACCCTCAGAACGAAGGGGGCAAAGAGGAAGCCATAGCCTTAAGGTAGGAGAGCATTAGAGCAGAGGAGATAGCTTAAAATCAGAAAGAACAGGGAAAGCTGCCATAAGCACATGGCGAGAGGACCAAGCCATCATGATATAATCATGTGGTGGGAGAACAGGGAGAAGAAGGAAGATGGGTGGCACTATGATCCTTTGTAGTTAACCATGGCTAAGGAGTAACTCATTGGAGGGGAGGTGGGTGTGGTTCCCATGGGATGGGATTTCTTAGGTATGCTAGCTGTCTAGCAGCAATTATTCTGTTAGGTTCCTTGGCTGGGCTTCATGGAGGACAGTGGAAGGTTCTACATCAGTCTTATTAAGGGCTGTTGGCCTACACAGAATGGGCTGAGAAGAAAATCCTCTCCCAATACAGGACTGCACCATTTTCCATTTGGCAAGTTTTCTCCATTTCTATTGCATGGACTTAGATTCAAAGAGGAATAGGATAGTGGAAGGCTTCAAGTAGATTTTTTTTTCCTATTGCATGTGCAAAATTTCAGAGATACTGTGCTCTGACAAGCCACAATGCAAAGGACAAAAAATATACTGCTGCCGTCCTTGTACATCATTACTAATGAGGGCAGCTTCTGCCATGTCAGTGACATAGGTGCTTTACTTGGGCAGAGACTGTGTCCCAGCTGTGTCATGTGCCACAGTTATTTGTACCTCTATAATACGATGTTGTACATTGCATACATTGAGTTATGTGAGGCGTACGAGGAGACAGACCTTTTGTTTCCCTGCAAGAAAAAGTATGTCTCAAAAGTCTTAATTGGGTAGTATGAGATGTTGACATTTTACCCCAACTTGACAGCCAAATCAATGTTATTGAAGGCAGCCTGTAGGCATTCGTGACAACCTAAGGATTAATACCCTTAGCCAATTTCAAGATGGTTGTGGTGTATCAGCAGGCAAGGTGTGTGTATTTCCAAAGCATTTTTTTATGACCCAATCTAAGCCATTCGGAGGTAAAATTTAATTGGATCAAAGGTCTCAGCTGGCCACAACTGTCTCATTGCACAACTAACTTTCCTTGCTATGTCCTCATTTTTTACTATTTGCAAGAACCTGGAAGTTTGCCCATGCTGGTTGGGCCTAACTAAGATGGAGTTAAAATTCAGCAACTGAGGTCTGTATCCCAGATACCTGAGTAGAGTGGCAAAAACGACAGTGAATCCAGTTTACACATGGAGTGACTGTTGCAAAAAGGATTCGTGCTGATGCAATATCTATGTGCTTCTTATGTAATTGTGTGTTCTGTGGTCATTAGGGCGGAGCCACAGGACTAAATTTCCCTAATGGTCAGGGAATTGGTATGATATGAACAGAGTCAGTAAGGGCTTGTGCACCTCCTTTATTCCACTGTACTCCTGATACAATGATTTGGGGGAGGGATCTCCCACAGGTTTTTGTATGGCCTAAGAACCCCAGGGAGTAAATCTTTGTAAATTCCATTATAAGAATGGAGAGGTAAACCAGTGGCATATTCAGGCTTATTTCGAATACTACAGAGGTGTTTTAAATTATCTAGACACTAAACATTTTCCATAGTATCAGTTCAGTCCACTGAAAAGGACATTGAAAATACCAAATCTTGTAAATTCTGAGTGAAATTATCCAAGGGGAATGTTTATTTATTTTAAAGGTACCAAGAAACTTTAAATGCCAAGATGCTAACTTGGAGGGAAGATCACAATACAGAGAAAAGCATGACATTGGACCTTCACTTTTGCAAGCTTTTTATTGTTCATGCTGCATTTCTGCACGGTGTCACAGGATTCCACGCAATTGTGAAATTCAAAGTCAAGCTTATCCAGGAGTTAATGATGACATCTCTAATGGTTCCTAAATGTAGACAGCTGCTATTCTGCAGCAAGTACATTTAAAACACAAATCAAACCTGCATTGCATTGCATGTAGAATTAGTAGTGCATGTTGGACACCCACAATGATGTTTGAGGAACAAATGACATTTGGCTAGAACTTGTATTTCAATCTCTTTTGTTCCTAGAGGTGAGTTGGAGGGGAGCCACATCTCCACAAGACGGGTTCATTATCTTTTAACAGTTCATCTTGCTCCTTCTTGCTCCATATTAGATCCTAAGGGCAGAAAAGAGTTAATCTGGTTTTTTGTTTTGTTTTGTTTTGTTTTTAATCAACAAATTATTTGGGGCTGACTTGCTTCAGATTAGAAATTCTTATTAAAAAGTTCAATGGTAGCATATTAAAGAAAGTAATTATTGTAAACATAACCTTACCTCACAAGAAGTAATGAAATACTTGGCAGTCCTAGGCTTAGTTTATTCATATATCAGAATCTGTTCAAATTCTCATGCATTTTTGGTAAACTATATTTTATGTCTTTATATTTAACTTATTCTAAAGGGTCTTTGTCAGAAAATCCCATGTAAGATCAGGAACCTGAGCTCAGGACCTGAATACAGTCACAATATGAAAATGCAGCTTTGTGATCTCCCTCTTTCCACCTGCCTTTATCTGCACAAAAACAGGAAGCAATATGACATCCACAACAAGAGAAATGATGTTATTTTCTCTATTGAAGAAGCACCGCCGACCTACTGAATAACTTGCACTGATAATATGCTAATAGCATAGGCATGGATGGTGTAAAGTGGGATTGACTGTAAACTGATCCTTGACAGAAAAAGAACTGGTGTGTAATACTGATATCTAATGGAAGCTTTCTCATTTAGTGAGCAATTCACTACAATTAAAATGAAAACAAAATAAATTTTACTACTGACTCCATTAAGGGTTTATCAAGGCAATTGGGCAACTAGTTTTGATCGAGAAAATTTTACATTCAGTTAGTTCCTTTTCAAATACTGCATCATTTTTCCACTTAAGGAGAAAATACAGCTTCTACTTCTTGCCTTTGTTTTCTTTTTGTTTTTCATGTAATGTACTTCTCTTTTTTATGACTTATTTATTTGTTAACCACAAATGGAAGCTGTTTGGGGCTACATATGTCACTGCATTATCCATGGGAATCAATGAGAAGAGATAATTTGAATTTTACTTTTTATCTGCATGGACAAGAAGATTATCAAAATCCTGTAACAGGTATAGTTGTGGAATCTTAATTACAGTTTTCTGTTTCCAATTCCATGTGTCGGTGTATATAAGGTACATGCGTATATCGAGAGCTGCGTGTGTGTATGTGAATTTTCATGTGTGCATATACGTATATTTGTGTGTGGAGGCCTGATGTTGATATCAAGAATCATCCTTGGACTGGAGAGATGGCTCAGGGGTTAAGATTGTGCCTCCCAAGCAGAAGGTCCTGAGTTTGGATCCGAATCCCATGTGCCAGGCAGGAACAGTGATATCCTGCACTTCTGGTTCTGGTGGGCAGAGGCTAGGAAATCCCAGAGTGAAACAAAAAGGAGGTAGAAGCAAGATGATTCAAGATGATTCCTAAAGTCAGCCTTGTTCCTCCACAGGGAACATAGCATCCTCTAATAAACACACACACACACACACACACACACACACACACACACACACACACACACACACACACACACACACACACACACACACACACACACACACACACACACACACACACACACACAAAATGAATAAATAAAAAGTTTTGAAAAAGGGAATCATCCTTGATCATTCTTCTGCCTTATTCTTTTGAAGGTGGTTTTATAATTAAACACAGAGCTACAGATTGGGCTCCTCTTACTGATCAGTTTGCTTTGGGGGAATCCCCTGTTCTGCCTGCTAGGGTTGGCGTCACATGTAGGCATTCACTTGCCCTGCATTTTTATGTAGAATCTAGCTATCTAAACTCTGATCAGCACTTTAACCACTAAGCCATTTCCCCAGCACTACAGACTTTTTTCTCCATTGTTAAAACTTTCAATTGTCCCTTATTCTGTATTTAGATTGTCATTTGATTGCTTGTGGTTTAAAATTTTCTCTGAAAAAACAGGTGAGATATTTTGAGATTTTAAAATGTCCTTCTCTTTTCCAAATTTAAGATTTAGAGATGACTTGAATGATAGCATTGGCCAAATGTATTCCTGATTCTTCTAATTATATCTGAAAACATAAGCTGATTATAAAGGGAATTTCAGCATGAGACAGATGAGGCTATACCAAAGGCACATACCTACCATGATGGGTAGGGATGTGCGATGGCACATTGTTCCACAAGGCCCAGTTCTGTCAGTATTTGATTTTGCTACCATGTGTATCCTTAATAATATTTATTGGTCTCTGAGAGACTGCTTAATTCTAATCATTACTTTAGCTAGGTTCTTCACCACTTCAGCACTATTGGCATCTGACCTGGTACATTCTCTGCTGTGGGGGTTGATCAGGTTTAGATGTGAAATTTCCCCCAAGATTCATGTATTGAAATCTTAGTTTCTATCTGATGGGCTTTTTTTTTTTTCTTTGCAACCAAGTGATTGGATCATGAAGGTTCTGATCTCTTCACTGGATTAACATACTTATGGCTTCATCATTTGCTGGGCTACTGGGAGATGACAGAAAATTAGAAGATTGGGCCTAGTTGAAGGGATTCGGTTCTTAAGGAAATAGCCCTGGGAACTACATCTTGTCCCTGGTCCTTTCCTGTTTCTGCCTTCCAGCTTCCTTAAGATGAGTAGCTTTGCTCGTCACACACACCCAGTCTTAATGTTCTACAATACCACAAACCCCAGCAATGGGGCCAATTGATGATAGGCTGTAACCTTCAAACTCATGAGCCCAAAATCAATCTTTCTTCTTTTTTAATGATTTTTTTTCCCAGATTTTTTTTGTCAAAGTGATAGAAATCTGAAAATCATGTCTGACCTATTTATTGTAGGATGTTTAGCAATATTCAGGGTGTCTATTCACTAGATACAAGATATATTTCTGTCCTCAGTTTTGATAAGTGAAAATATCTCTGGATGTCACAGAATAACCCTTGAGGAAGTGGAAAATTTGCTCCTGGTTGAGGATCACTGCTTCTGTGTAAAAGACCTTGTAACAGACAAATTCAATTTTATGCTAGAGTGGCATATGTAGCACATTTAGCACCTGGAACAGATAATCTTTTAACAACCCTTTTCTCTATAAGAGAAAATCATTTTCAGTGATAATGAAGTGAAATTAATGGTCAAGAGAGGAAGATTTGCATTTATTATCATAGAAACTCCTTATAATTATATATATAAAATCATGTTAGTAAATATAGGAAAATATAGTCTAGTATTACCATTGCTATACAAATAAGGACAACCTAGATTAATACATTAAACAAACATAATGGTAATAATGTATTTTTGGGGAAAATTATGCATATGTATAATATATATGAATATATACTCATAAATAATATAGTTCAATAACAAAATAATTCCATAAGGATCATAAAAATAAAGAAATAGGAACTGGAGAGATGGCTCATGGGTTCAGTCTCTGCCTTGCAGTAGAAGGACCTAGATCCTAGATCACATATAAAAATGCCAGATAGAAATGGATCCAGAAATGGCAGCCTTCTGTACTTTTGGTCCAAGAAAGCATAGCCTGGGAAACCCCAGAGCAAAACCAAAAGGAGGTTGAACAATCCACAACGAGTCCCCAAATAATCCTTGGACTGCCACAGAATCTCTCTCTCTCTCTCTCTCTCTCTTTCTATCTCTCTCTCACACACACACAAGGACATGAACCCATTTAAAAAATAAAAATAAAGAAAAAAGAGAAATAAAGAAAAATAATGAAAAAAGAAACAGGGAGGTAGCTCGACAGTTGAAGTACTTGTTGTGCAAGCAAGAGGATTGGAGTTTCGGTCTTCTGAACTGACACGAAATTCCAGGTGGTTGTGGCAGCTTGATTATAATTCTAGTTTCAGAAAATGAAGACTGGTAATCTTCAGAGCAAGCTAGCTAGTGAGACTAACACTATCGGCAAACTCTTGGTTTGTAGACGAGATACAGGCTCAAGGAATTATGTAGGAGATGACTGAGGATAATTCCTAACATCAACTTGTAATATCCACATGCACACAAATACATGCATACTTACTATATATACATATAAATGCATACCATATACATGCACATAAAATATATGAAGAAAAGAACATTAAAATTAATATAGGAAAATAGATTTTAATTTTAAAGGTAACATTAAAGTTCAGTAAAATACTTTACTGAATCTAGTAAATAAAAGTTCCACTTTCCAAACCAGAAATTCAAATGCAACCTATAATTCAAGTTTTTACCAGTGTAACAAATGCCTAGGCTTTATCTATTTGGAAAGAAGAATGGTTCACTGGCCTCATAATGTTAAAAGGTTTCAGTTTGTGATTGACTGGTCCTATTGATTTAGGCAGTATCTTGGTGGTAATTCATGGCAAAAGTGTTCATCTTATGACTGAGACTTGAAGAAAGGATAACCAGAATCTAGATATCCATTATTCCCATCAACGACCTGCACCCAATCACTTAAGACTTCTCTACACTCTATCTTTTAAAGGTCTCATCACCTACAAATGGCATTGGCATGCGTTATAGTTAGGTACAGGTGTCACCTTGATGGTTGAGGGCTCAAGCTCTGGGCACATTTGTAGAGAATTAGTAGTTGAGTTAAGCCCAGAAAGAACCTGCAGGAGACTCTCTAGCTGATGGGTAGGCTTAGCCCATGGTGGGTGGAACTAGTACCCAGGCAGGTGAATAAGATGGATGGAGCTGGTTGAGAAAGTTGGCATCCTTGTGTGTACTTGTCCAGACTATTACAGTTAGCCTGCATGGTTGCTGACAAATCACCATTAAACGGCTTAAGGGAACAAGGGGTTTATTTTTTTCTCACAGTTGTCTGGTTACAGTTCTGAGTCCATCTTGACAGGAGAGCTCTCACCAACACCAGGGCCGAGGGAACTGACCACACCACCTCTACATAATGGCTGAGAGAGGGACAATCCTTACTTGCCAGACCTCATATTTGGCCAAGTGTACACAAGGATGCCAATATTCTCAATCAGCTATCTGTATTTTATTCCAAGGCCTAGGGCTGGGCTTTCCCCATCAGCTAGACAATCTCCTGTAGGTTTGCTCTGGGCTTAACTCAACAACTAATTCTCTACAAATGTGCCCAAGCTCAAACCCTCAACTGTCAAGTTGATATCTGTGCCTAACTATGACAAGCATTTATCCAAGTCATAGACCATGTATACCAAGACATGAAATCAAACATCTAAGAATAATATGTGAGTTTGCCTCATGCTTTAGTCACTGGTAGTTTTGTGGCTTTGTCTGTATTCAAGTGCCAATTAGATACATAGGGGTCAACTTGACAATTGAAGATAGAGCTCTGGGCAAGTTCATGAAGAATTAGTAGTTAAGGCAAGCTCTCAGTAAGCCTACAGGAGATCGTCTGATTGATGTGGGATATGGGACGACACAGTCCTTGGTGGATGGACCATTCCCTGGGCAGATGGATAACATAGAGAGAGATGTTTCATTAGTTTGGTATACTTTGGCAAACTTGGGCAGACTTTCAGTTTGGCAAGTGAGATTTGCCCCCTCAGAAATCCCTGAGTATAAACTATAGCCAGTTCCATCAACTCCTGTTGGTGATACGAACTTATCTGTCAAGCTGGATTAAGAACTGTAACTGAGATTAACTAGAAATATTAAAACCTCTTGTTCTCCTAAGTGGTTTGGCTGAGAATTTATCACCAACATGCAGATAATGTGTACAATTAACCTGTGTTAATAATCAATAACAAAGAAGATATTTTAGTCATCATGACTGAAGTGATGTTTAGTGATGCTGGTACACATGCTATAATGCACTAGACAGGTCTTTACAACAAAGAATGATCCAGTCTCAAATATTGAGGGCATCAAAATTGAGAAATCTTAAGTTAGTCCAACCAGAGATCCTCAATGCAGAGAAGTAGTTTGTCTCCAACATTTTTAAAAAATGTGCGTATATTTCTGATTAAAAAATATGGAATTTATGTCTGATTCATTAATACTGTAAATTTTCTAGAGCAGTGTACTCCTTATTTTTGATGCTTGTAGTACATTCCTGTCATGTCTAGAGCTTGGGTAACATGCCAAATATTACCAAAAGTTCAAGGCATAGAGTTATTTCTGTGGTAGTCATAGGCCTCATGGAAGCATTCCATGCCAGTAACAGAACTGGACTTTTGAAGCATCTCAGAAAATTTGGCAGCTCTGAAAATTTCCCCAATATGCTAAGGTTAATCTGTGATGACATGTGTCATCTTTTAGTGCTATGGGATTTGGCTGGCCCCAAATGGTAAGAAGTTATATTTAGAAATTAAGCTGTCTGTGAAATCCAGGATGGCAGAGGGTAGATGGCAGTATTGGTAAGAAACAGTTACATGAATTGATTTCATTACATCTACAGGGTACATATAAATAAATGAAAAATGGAAAACAATCATACTGGGAGTGGATGTGCTTGAAGATTATGAATTTCACTAATGGATTCCTTCTCCTATTTCTGCTTAGCTTTATGTGAAAGGTTTGGACTCCTGGCATCTTGGAGATAGTAAATCAAAGCTAATTGAAAGTCTTCTTTGATAAAGATCCCTGAGTAGTGAAACAGAACTCATTCTCTACAAAGGCACACCCATCCTGTTTACCTGTTTTCTCCTTCATTTTCTATTGGTCGAGAAAAGTGACTTCAGTGAGTTTCATTTTGACTTGGATTTTGGTTAGTTATCTACTATCTCTGTTTTTGTTTGTTCCAGCATTTTCCTTGTGGACTACACTCACGAAACTGTAAAGACTCCTCTTTTTGCTTCCGAGAAAAGTTTGTGAGCTAGTTCACGCATCATAACATGACCCAGGGAGAAAGACTTGGAGCTAGGTGCTTCCTTTTCTCTAAGGTTGTGGAAAGGTAAGCAATATAGTCCTAAGGATTCTGATGGGTCTGCTGTTCCCACGGGAAAAGAACTTTCTAAGAATGAACTAAAACAGAAGGAGAGAAAGAGAGAGAGAGAGAGAGAGAGAGAGAGAGAGAGAGAGAGAGAGAGGTGGAGGAGAAGAAAATGTTACCTTTTTGGACTCTCTGAACTGCAAAGACAGTAAACTAAAAAAATCCTTCTTTCCCCTGATACCAGCTTATAACATAACTGATTTTATGATGAGTATCAGGTCCACCTTAAGTACTTTCTTAATCATTTTCTTTCATGATATTTTTTCTCAACTCTGAATTTGCATAGGGTTTATAAATTTATACTATATACTTAGTTATATATTATGCATATTGTTTTCTACTCATTGTATTTATGAGAATCTAGTCTTGTCAATAATTTAATAATAGAATTATATTCAGGGTTCATAAATGAGTTTAACTCAACATTTCGTTCAATTTGAGAATTAATAGATAACCTTTTGTTTCATACTTCCTTCGTATTCTCCATAGCACTCAGCATGGGGTGATCACATGATAGAGACACAAGAAGCAGAGGATTTACTCCAACTTACATTCATAATGATGATTCTGATTTCTTCCAACTTCCATTTATAATTTTGATTTCTGAGTAGGTGAGAAGCATTCGATTCAATAGTCTGCAAGAGCACAGAAACTCCAAGAAATAATCATCCTGAATTGTACAAAAATAAATTTATTCAGGGTTGTTGAGACAGCTCAGTGGACAAGGCACCTGATCACAAAACTTGATGATCTGAATTCGGCCCCTGGAAACCACATGATGGAAGGAGAGAACTGACTTCTGAAGGCTGTCCTCTCATCTCTATCAGTTCACCATGGTATGCATATGTTCTCTCTCTTTCTCTAAAAACAGATAAAAATATTTAAAAGATAATTTATGTTTTTTTCATGGGTCAATAGGTAGGAAAAAAGTCCAATAGATTAGAGGGAGCTTTGTGAAGTTAGGAAACTGGCTACATAGGGTCCTAACTACATATAGTGCAGTACTAGACAAGTGCCCTATACAAATGGATTAAATACATGTCTTACAATATACTTTTTGCAAAGTTGGAAACAGTCTGTAATTTTTGTTTCTTGATACACTATAACCACACTTGGCTGCTGAGCACTTTAAATGTTACTAGAGCAATTAAGTGTATCTTTTTGTTCAATTGTGATTAAATTTAAAATAGCCACTTGCAGCCCATTGTATTATGTTTGTTTATAAGCAACAAAGCATCCTATACAATGCAATATAATTATGTTTCGTTTGTTTATAAGCACCAAAAAATGCAGCGTACACTCATGAGGAAAGGCACATTTAATACTTATAAGAGATTTTATTTTATTTTGGAGTGGAAGACATAGAGAATTAATTGTCATGGCTTGGATATAAAGTGTCCACTCCAAATGGTTCCTATATAGAAGGCATGGTCCCAGGGGGAGGCACTTATTCAGAGATGATTGAATCATGAGTGCGAAGCTCATTAATAAGGAGTCCATCTGTGAGTTCATAACTGAACTTATCAGGAGGGGTTTACCGGGAAGAAATGGTTACTTGGGTGTCTTTGAAGAGTATCCCTTACCCACAAACCCTTCATTTCAAACTCTTTTTCTTCCTGGTCACCATGAAATAAGAAACTTTGCTCTGCCTTCCACTTCTCACTGCCATGTTTAGTTTGGCTTCAGAGGGCCACGGGGGGGTGGCAGGGACTATGTTAGTTTCATCTACCCATTGCTGAATGAAGACAGAACGCAAACAATTTAAGGGAACAAGTGGTTTATTCAAGTTAATGATTGTCAGCTACAATTCATCAGCATGTCAGGAGAGACCATACTAACATGAGGAGTGGAAGGAACTGGCCACACCACATCCACTGGAATTGCTGAGAAAGTGGCAAACCTTCTCTCCTGCCAGTTTTCCAAAGTACTGAAAGGTGTGTGAAGACTTTTCTTGGGGAGATGCCACACAGCTGTCTTCCCACCCCAGATAGGAGTTCCATGACAGACCAATGTGACCACAACCCAACAGGAGGGTTACTGACAGGAGCCAGGACAGTTCACAGGCAGCTCACCACTGCATGGCTGACAGCTTCCCCACAGCTGGCAAGATGCTTCTATCTTTTTCTCTCTCTCTACTTCCCTCCCTGACTGATCTGGGATCTCCTAACTGACCTGCTAGAGAAGCAAATTCTAACTGAGCTGCTCGGCAGTTCGGTAGTCTCCTCCAGGATTCTTCAATATCCAGGGATCGCCTTTAGACTGACTCTGACTCCCAAGCAGCCCCTCTTTCTATCTGCTTTAGAGGTCAGGCTCCTCCCCTAGTCCTTATTTTCATCCTGGAGGGAGTCCTTCCCCCTCCCAAGCTTGTCAGTTTCAGAAACCCGTCCAGCCGCAGGAAGTATTTACTGGCTCAGATTGGGGCAAGGTCAAGATGGCCGCCCAGAAGAAAATGCCAAGCAGCACCGAATCAGCTCTCTCCACCTGCCAAGGGAATGGTGTCTCCCATTTAAACTTGGTCCTCCCACATCAGTTGGATAATCTCCCATAGGCTTGCTCAGAGTTTGCCTTAGTTAACAACACTTCACAATGTGCCTAAAAGTTGAACTTTCAGTTCTCAACTTGGCATCTGTGTTAACTGCTACAGGAACTGTGAACTAAAACCTCTGGATCCATGGACCAAAATAAACATTCCTTCATTTGGAGTGTTTTTCCTCCGTTATTTTGTCAAAGTCATGAAAGCTTTACAGCTGAATCAAAAATTATTATTTCTGCATTTGGGAAGTAGAGGTAGAAGGATTAGGAGTTCAAGGTTACTCCTGTTGCTGTTACTTTTTATAATATTCTAACTGACTTGCTATGTTACATTATAACCCATATACTTATGCCTTTTTCATTGTTTTTGAGAAAAGAGATCATGTCTTATTTTTCTTGCTTTTTCATTCATTTGAATGTATCTGTTTTTACCATATCAGAATTAATTGTTTCAATTTCTTTTTGTTTATATCCCTAAGAATATTTTAGGGCAGTCTGAGTTGATCAGTTATAATTTAACCCAATGTTATAGGACTCACCCTGAAAACTCTGGATGGAGGGGATCTTTAAGCTGAGACATGGCAAGATAGGGTTTAGTTAATGAAGGAGGACTGAGTAACAAAGGAACAAAGTGAAAGAAATTTAGTATGTCTGGAGTCTAAACTTGCAGTGAAGCAGGATGGGGATGGGAAATACTGAGAACTGTGGAAGTCAAGGACTGTACTGGGAGCCTCCAAAATGAAGCTGTCTGAATAAGTTGAAGCAGCAGTGTAGCACAATGAACTGGTTTTGGAAAATTCACTTTGCTTGGAGAGGGGGGATAAAATTGGAAGACAGCGGTTCTGAAGGCAGAGGAGGCTATTGGCATTGTTCAAGTGAAAATAATTTGTGACAGAATCCTTCCTTCTTTCCCTCCCTTTCCTCCTCCCTCCTCCCTCCCATTTGCTTTCCTCCCTCATTTCTTCTCTCCCTCTCTTCCTTTCCTTCCTTTCTTCCCTCCCTCCCTCCCTTTTTTTTAACTTTCTCCTTTTATTATATCTTCTTTTTTTCCTTTCTCCTTTTCTTTTTCTTTTTCTTTTTTTTAAAGACAAGAACTCATGTATCCCAACTTTAGCTTAAACAAGAGGTAAAACTGAGTATGACCTTAAACTCCTGATCCTTCTAACTCTACTTCCCAAGTGCTGGACTTGTAGTTGTACAACACTATCCTTTGTTTGCTGTGTTCTGGGAATCAAACCCAGCGCTTTAGGCATGCTAAGCAAGCACTCTACCTATTGAATTACATCTCCAGTCCCAAACTCTTACATGCCTGGGGCCTAGTGTTAATATGTAGTACATATTTAGTACTCAGTAAAGATTGGAGATGAAGTAATTGAAACAGAACTGTGAAAGGTAGGAAATCTTTTTTATCACTTTTTTCTCAGTTTCTAAATTTCAAGTGTGTGTGTGTGTGTGTGTGTGTATGTGTGTGTGTGTGCATGTATGCCACAGCACACATGTGGTGGTCAGAGTACAATTTGTGATGGTATATTCTCTCTTTTCCTACTGTGTAGGTTTTGAAGACCAAACTCAGTCAGCAGGCTTAGTAGAAATAGCTTTTATCCTGAGACATTTTTTTTTCTGCTCAGCATCTTCATCTGGATGACGAAAGTAAAAGCAGACCTATAAAAATCAGTGACTTCTCTCAGGACTTGCAGTTTTGGAAGGATCACTTTCTGGTTGGATAAATTAAAGGAAGATTTTGGGTCTCACAATAATAATTTCATCATATCCAAATCAAAATAAGCCCTTTTCTGGCAAAGTGAAGAATCAGAATTGGGGTGCAGTGGTAAGGAAGAGAGAAAGATGTACCACACAGCCACTGTATTTCTGCTATAAACAAAGTTTCTCATCTTAATTGAATTGCTGTAAAATTTAATTAAATTTGTAAATTAAATTTGTAGTTCACATTTTAGGATTTGGAAGTGTAAGCTTTTGTGAGACTAAGAATTCTGAGGATTAGCCTTAAAAAACCTGTGAATTTCCATTCTTTATTTAAAGTAAGTGTTGTGGATCTGAAGGAATGAAAGCTAGAAAATTATTGAAATGACTTGCTCACTGAAAAAATCAATTTAAAGAACTTTAAGAACTTGGGTATTTTCCAGTTTTTAAGGGATAGTTTAGGTTTATCTTGTTCAGAGTCGAAGAAGTTGACCAAATGATTTCTTTAGTTACCTTTCATCTTCATTTTATTTGACTTCCTACCCCCTTGCGTGTTCCTTGTGCTTCAAAGATCACCGTTATTAAATGACCAGTTATTCCAGTCAACTATCTGCATCTTTCTGAAGTCTTTTTCAGACTTTTAAGGCTTTTCTGCTGGATAGCTGTAATATTGCTGTAGCCCCAATTTATCAAGCCATTCTTTGTCTTCAGTCAAAACACTGAAAAAAGTTTCAGGAATCTGCCATCATTTAGTTTTCATCATATTTTACTTTTGTCTTCAATTCTTATTTATATTTTTCCATTTTTTCCACAGATATCAGTGTCTATTTTAAATGTTAAACTTCAATGGAACAGAAGTTATATAATTTTTTTTACATATGTACATGATTGTTGTGTATAATACTGTGTGAATGTATGGTCTCATGTTTGTTGATACTGTGTGAGTTTATGTATGCACACATGCATGTAGGTGTGCATATGTGCTTGCTTGCATGTTTGTAAGTGTGTGTGTGTGTGTGTGTGTGTGTGTGTGTGTGTGTGTGTATACGCATGTGCATGTGGAGGCCAGAAGTTAATCTTGAATTAATCCCCAATCTTTACTAAGGCAGGGTTTCTATCTAAACCTGGAGCTTGGCAATTCCAGCTAGGCCTGGATTCCTCTTGTTTTGCTTCCTGAGTGTTGGGATACAAGAGTGATCCAAGCCTGTCTGCATTTAATGTGGGGATCCAAACTCCAATTCTTTTGCTGGGCAGCAAGCATTTTGTCTATGGAGTCACCCCCTTAGCTCCATGATATGAATTTAAGTTATCTTGGATTGAACCTTAAAAACATCCTGAATGATATGTTTTGTGTGTGTGTGTGTGTGTGTGTGTATTGCATGTGTAACTTTACAGCATGAAACTGTTTTTCTTTTTAAGTGGAGATCCAGACTCAAACTTTTACAACTAATAATAACAACCTAAGATTCTTAAAACATGCCTCTTAATTTTTAACCTAACTTCAGAAAATATCAGAGTTAGCTTGTACTATTATTGTGGTTATTAACAAATGCAACCAACATTCTGATACCAAATGGTGGGGGGAATACCTCTGTGTACTACCCTCTTCCGATACCTATCTGCCTTCAATTCCAATTTGTACACATTCCATTTTCATTACAACAGAGAGAAGTAGAAACAATGGGTTGCTTGTAACCACAGATCAATACATAAACCTGGATCAATGGATATAAAGTTCATTTAGATATTTGAAATAGTTTTATGCATTTTGGCAGATGCTGCAGCAGGAAGCAATCCATTAGATTTTGAAAAGTGGAAAGTCAATAGAGACAGCTACCTGTCAACTTTTCACATCGCTTATACTTTTCGTATAAAAACTAACTTTTCTGTTTTCTACTTTCAATTACCAAAATGTGGTTGTTTTGAATTATTCATATATAGTAAAAGGTATAGTGGAATTCTCTCATCTATCAACTCTCATCTACCTATCTATCATCTATCTAACATTTGCCTATCATCTATTTATCTATCAGCATCATCTATCAATCAATTCTATGTCTTCTATTTCTTATCTATCAATCTACCTATCTTATCTCTCTACTTTCTATAATCTATCTCTATCTTTTTATCTACTATCTATCATCTATCTAATATATCTTCATTTTATGTCTTCTGTACATTTTCATGGGAACTTTGGGACACATATTGTTCTCAGTTTGCTGTTGCCTGAAAAAGGAAATCCCAATATTGATCCAGTAATGTTATGAAGATTAATCACATGCAATCTAAAACTAGAAAAAGCTGAAACACCATAAAGCCACCCCTACAAACTTCTGTCCTCTTTTAACTGGCTGAAACTGACTATACAGGTAAGTGTCGTTCCACGGGTTAAAGTAGGATCCTTTTCTTTTGCTGGATTTGGAAATTTTCCTTTCCACAGAGGAAAGCTTCAGTATGTGGCCATGATTAGTCATAGACTGTAGCTGTCACACTTTATCACATCATAGTCAAATGAGATACCATCGCATAACATGAACTGCTGACAAATTTTTGGGTCTATTCCTAATCTATGACCAAGATTTATGACTAGCATGCCTACACATCACAAGATGACTTGTTCACTAGGAACTCTGGAGTGATGATATTATCAGGCAATAGGTGGCCTGAGAAACAAAAGCTTTGCAATGATCTATTTGGCTAGCGTTACAACTCAAGCCAAGTGAAACAAAGAGCACGCTCATGAAGAAGTATTAGCTTTTTTCAGTTAAGGATGTCCTGCCATATTTCATGTGCTAATGAATGGACTAAGATCTTTGACTGTTAACTAGGCCTTAGAAATTTTGTGCTGAGGCCTTACTTTCAGCTAGGTAAGGTACATCCCTCCGTGCTTGGAAATACTATATTCCCTTGGGAAGATTTTTCTTTTTGAACTTACTGCGTTCCTAAGATCATCTCAGAGGAAGTGAACCCTGAAGGAATTTGCACTTGTTACCTGTGGAAAGAAAGTTTGTCAAAATTTGTTACTTGGATTGTTAAATTATCCCCCTGGCTATGACAGATTTTTAAAAACTGGGCTGGAGGATAAGAACAGATGAACAAGGCCTGACGAGGTGAAAAGTGATTGACTATCTCCATGGAGCGGGAGACAGGGGCTCCACTGCATAGTCCTATTTAGAAGGAGAGCCTAAAAAGTTAAGAGAGCTTATGAAAGATTTGTGCCTGGAGAAATAGAGTCGATTGTTCCGCTGGGAATGCAGAGGGAAAGAACAGATGATATTTAGCCTCAACATTCAGAAGAATTATTTCAGTTGTACATTATCCTGTAATTATTACAGCTCTGCAGGTCTCTACTTGCCCTGCACTATCCTATATTTTTGCTGAATGGTTTAGCACATCTGCAGCAGGAAAATGTGTAGAAAGGAAAAACTCAATGAATTTAATAATTGGCGCTTGGCTTGACTGCCTTAGGAGAGGATTCCAAAAATATATAAATTATTTCAGGGTCACTTACACTGCTAGCAAAAGACTGTAGCTGTTGGTTAGCACAATGAAGGTTGAAGCTAGCTCTGAAATGACACCCCACCCACTACCTAGAAAAAAAAGAAAATTAAAGTTTGCAGAGCTCCTGCAATATACATTTATTTATAAAGTGCTTAGAGAGCAGAATAGCCAGAAATTGTGGGGAGTTACACTTTGGTGAGCAAAACTCAGTGAAAAATTATTTGCTTGGGCTGTAGGAGTTCCTCTCGGTGAGATTTTAACTTAAATGTGAATAACCCCCAACCTCCAAATTTCTGATGTTAATGTAAACAGGTGTAACACACATGGCTTTTCAAACCAGTCTCCTTTTGGGTGAGGGCATAAGTTGGTATTTGAAAGAAAAATGGAATATTCAACCTTGAATATTTACAGAGTATAACTACTTAAAAAATGAATGTGTGTGAGGGTGGGGAAATAGAGGAACAGGTAGAATCCTTCAATCATTGGTGTATTGGTCAGATCATTTTTTCTTATCAAATTTCTGTATCCTGTACAGATACAGATCCATCATGTGCTGCATGTTTGATATCCAGGATCACCATTTTGAATACAGCAGGACAATTTAACATATCCGTGCACGCCTGATCAAAATGGAAATGAACTATATATCTGGTGTACTCAAATTTGTTAGAGGTTGTCTATAGGTCTGGATGATTTGGGTAGCAGAGGCAGCTCTGTGACTCCCTCCTCCTGGACTGTCTCAGTGAATTAGAAAGTGCCAGTCTTTTTAATCCTCTTTTAGTTCATAATGCATATCTCCATATAGGCAGAGGGAAATGAACTTTTAAAAATTGGCATTTATTTGAACAAAGAGTGAATAAAGGTCTTTAAAGCTTTGGGCGCTTCTATGGTTACTCTTCTCTGTTGCTGTGAGACACCATTCAAACTCAAATAAGGGAGATGTGGAGATTTGTTCAGTTTATGGTTCCAGAGGTGACATACAGTCCTTTATGGCAAAACAAACAGACAAACAAAGAAACAAACAAAAACATGGCTGATTAGAAGCTGGAGGAGGCTTGAGTCATGCCCATCATGCAGGCCTAGAGAGCAAACTTACAGCAGACTCTTGAAGAAGCAGGGAGAGGCTAAACCAGTCTCCAGACTGATCTCCCGTGATTGCTGTCTTCCTCCAGCAATGCTCCACCTCTAAAAGTTGTCATGATATTCCCAGACATTAACATCACAAACAACAAGTATTCAAACACATGAGCCTGTGGGGGATAATTCACATTCAAATGATGACTGTGCTTCTTAAAAACATATAATTGACTCAGTCTTGTAAATCTGACCCCACCCTTAGTACATCCTCATTTGACCCCTGAAAGTCAATTTTCTTTGAATATGGGGACACCCCGAAGTGGTGATTATGGAGATGGGAAGCATATGATGTTGGAGTGATTGCTCTTGTCTTATTTTCAGACTAGCTGTAAAACAATGTCCAGTTAGTTCTATGGCTATAATGACAAACATAGGTGGTATGTGAATGTGTGTGTGTGTGTGATTTTGTGTGTGTGTGTGTGTATATGTGTGTATGTGTGTGTGCCAGCTCCCATTTCTGGAAGAGTTTTCTGTTACATAGGATAGATTTTTTTATTCTATTGAGAACATTGTACATTAGCATCAGAGATTTGACATCACCAAATTTGACCAGTATTTCATCTTCCAAACCCTGAGGAAATATCTTTGTAAAAGAGCACAACACTTAACATGAAAATGTTTTAAAAAATATTTTCATTATACACATAGTGTCAGTGGTTTAAGCTCAAGGGTAAAATCTCAGTGCTCTCTCTTCTTTCTTCATGCTTTGCAAAGATTTTTAATTTCTCTAACTATTGTCCCATTTTTCATTTAGGTCTCTTAAGGCAGCTCAGCTTTGCAATGTAATGGTCATCTTCATATCTTAATAAAACAAAAATTGAATTATATGCACTACTGGGCAAGCATGACATGACTTTTGCTAGCATATGTAAGGTGTGAAAACCTGGGGGAAAATACTATTCAATTGAGTTCCACTTGAGCACACTGCAGTGCTCTGAAAATGACTTCCGTCCTAATGGCACTGGGGAAGGTAGAAGCAGAGAAAGGTGGAGATCACTGATTTGAACCTAATTAAAAAAGACTTGATAAAAATGCCAGAAAGCCAGATGGTAAAGTCAGTTACTAAGTGCTGTGCCAGTACGGGCTGGACTATGTTTAGGAGTTGATATTCTTGGAGGGTACATTGATCACATGAGCAGGTGAACTAAATGAGTTTTGCTAACACTGTTAGGTTTTGTTTTTTTGAACTCTTTCATGCTTCTGTATCTGGAAACAAAGATGCAAATTCTCTACTTTAATCAAATTGTAGAACTCCAAAGTGCTTTAAGCATTTGATTACAGTTGAAGATCTCCACCACTAATTTGAAAACTAAACACTAATAGCATTTTGATATAATAGTAAAGATTGGAGTGGAGTACCATGGGAAGGTCTATGTGCTTGGAGAAGATGGTGCCTCTTTAATTTTAAAAGTTAAGCAATTGATTACTTCCAAACAATACATAAATTAGGCACTTAATGAAATACTACACAATTTAGCTAGCTTCTTTTTACTTCAAATACAAACCCAATGTCAGAAAGGAACACATTCCTGTTACTGTAAACTAGAACAAGAACCTATGAAAGTGGAGAACATAAGTCCCAGGGGAAGAGCAGGCTATGAGTGTTTGGCTATGAAGACACTATATCAAACTGCCTTTTATATACTTGTTATTATACCCATAGATTGGAGGAGCACTCAGCTTCGAAGCCTCCTTCTGCAACAGAAGCTGTTTCCTACAGAAAAGCACAACTTATCAAAATGCAAGGAAAAAAGAGACCGAGGACTGCTTGGCCCTAAATAGTGCATCTAAGCAACACCAACTCCCCACTCTAAGTCTCAGGGAACATTGGGCAAAGAGGGGTGGAAAGATTGTAAGAGTCTGGAATGAGATAGTGATGGATCAGACAGTATCTCCTGGACATGACAGGAAAATGATATCCATGAGCTCACCACAGATAAACAAACATTCACAAAAACTGCACGGGAACTGTGCTCTCACCATGAAAGGAAAGGATCTCAAGAAGCTCTGAGAGACTAATAGGGAAGAAAAGGAAGATGCTTTCCTCAATGGTATACTCATTGATCTGTGATACTTGCTGGAGCATGAATCATGTCAGGCATATGTCATAAAAGGCAAACTAGATGAAACACAGTGGGCCACACAAGTGGAAAGATTTGAAAATAGGAGGGAGTCTGGCAGGGGAGATGACAGATTTCAGGGGAAAAGGAGGGGGATGGGATTAGTGATTAAGGGGTGAAAATATCATATATTCACTACATTCATGTATACAACACTAAAAAAAGATTTAGCATTTAGCTAGGCAGATAACTCAGTGGTGGAGTTATTAGTGTGAGGCTCAATCATGGAATTATTATTCTTATGTTGAAGCAGACTGGATAGATAAAAAGATAATAGCAAATTTTTCTGTTTTGTTTTTGTTTTTGGAGGATGGTCTTGTTGTTTGTTTCCTTTGTTTTGTTATTTTCTTTTTTTGTTTTAGAGCTAGGATCTCAATATGTAGCCCATGCTTGCTTTAAGCTGATGATCCTCCTGCCTCTGCTTGCACAGTCCTGGGATTACAGGTGTGCATCACTATGCCCACCAAGAAAATGCCTTAAAAAATCCAGTTTCTTGTCACAATTTTGCCTTAAGTTACTGGGCAACTTTAAAAAATATCACTTGATTGGGCATGGCTGCCTTATTGGCAAGACATGCTGATTTGTCAATTTGAATGATCTCTTGACTTTTTGCCATCCTAACTGGTGTTGGGTGACCTTCAACCCTTTCTTTTCTTAAAGTTACCTGACTCTATGATGCAGTACTTAGATGTACAGATCACCTGCCTTTTGCCAACTGCAAATCCTTGGATGATTCCTTTTCCTTTCCTCTCAATGTCCTTACCTGGGTGCTGAAGGTAAAGTTTAATGTGTACCACTGGGTCATTCAAGGTGTGAAGGAGGCCAATACAGGTGAGGTATTTAGAATACTGCCTGATTCTGAAAAGGGCCATCTTGACTTCAGATCATGCTGTTATTATTTTCTTACTCAGTTGACTTGTTTTGTAACCTTTCACAGGATCCATTATTGATAAGTCAAAGTGAGAATCATAAACATTGTTCAGGGATGTGAAAGACTACAGAGATACCAGGCGGGAGTTCTGGGACCATTGTTTTTGCCTTTTTAAAGGCCCTTTTGTACTTTGTCTTCCAAATATGTGCATGTGTATACTTTTTTTTTTTATATCTAAGGAAATTGAGTCAAAAGGAAAAAAGTACAAATGCATCGTGCTAGGAAATTTCAACCAGTCATGTAATAGTAAATGGGATATTCTTAAGTATCTCAATATTTCAGTGCCATGAATGTAGGCAACACCTCTAATTAGAACAAATGAAAATAACTAAATCATAAAATTTTCTCTCTTATCCAGATTATTTTCCTAATTAATAAATGATGGGTGGAAACCTTTCTTTCAGTGTATTGAGTGCCATTGAGAAAATTAAATGGGCCAATAAACAAAACAAAAAGACATAAGTATGAGAAAGAGACTTGCAGGGAGAGGAGATTCATAGGGGTAGAAGGGAGATAAGAGAGAGAGAGAGAGAAAGATTAACCAGAATACATTGCATACTTGCATGAACTTATCTAAAAACAAATTTAATAAAAGTTATAAGAAAATTCAGTGAGGAGTCAGTAAGAATGTAAGATTCATAGAGCAGAGAGGGCTTTTGTACAGATAAGATTGATGAATTCATGAACTCACTGCACCTGGGATACTTCCATAGGACCTGCACAATTTTTTAAAAACATTTTTATTATTATTTCTGCTCATACAAACTTAATAGGTATACCGGTTCCCTCCCTCCCTCCTCCTCCCCCCGACTCCCCTGCTCCCCCTCCCCTCACTCCTCCCTCCCTATCCCCCAGTGTCTCCCCCCATTCCCCGGAGAATCCTTTAATGTGCATGCCAGACTCTCCTCTCCGTTGACGTACAAGGACCCAGTGGCATTTCCCTAAACCCTTTCCTGTGTTCCCCTTAAGCATAGGAACACTACTGTGACTGTCAATCCCTTGCCTCCAAGGATCTTGGTGCCTTTAGCAGATGCTAGACTTTGTGAGGTCAATAGTGTGTTGGACATTGTGCAGGGCATGCAAAGTCCAATTATGATTGCTTTGGCCCTAACTTCTGTGGAGTATCTTGCAAATCATTGCTCCTCCCATCCTTTTGCTCTTACACTCTTAGCGCCCCCTCTTCCGCAAATTTCCCTGAGCTTCAGGATGGGGAGAGATTAGTCTGGCCTAGTTCTAGGTGGTTGATATAGAGTCTCTGAAGTTCTGGATTGTGGTTTGTTGATTTTCTTCTGCAGTTTTGCTGCTCCTGCAATGCCCTTCACTCCATCCTGCTGGGCACTGTATGTCACCCCCTGGCCAGAGACAAAAAGCTGTTAAACTGAAGTCTTATTATAAGAGCACATTCAAGGGTAGATGTAATAAAAGTAGGAAACCTCAGTGAGGGAGGGGTCAATCACCCATTTGCAAAATGGTTACTTTTTATCTGCCAGACTATATGCTCTCCCCTTCTGGTGAGATCATACCCCCTCAGTTGTAAATGATCAGGAATGAAAGTCTGTGAACTTAACCAGATGTCTCATTATTTACTTGACCTGCACAATTTTTGACCTGTCAACTTTTACCCCAGAAGGGGAAAGATCTCAAAAGATACTGTACCTCCCTGAGAAACCATTGAAAGTTAATAATGTCAGATGGGGTCACGAGTATTGCTGTTCTCAATGGAATACCCACTGATGTATCATTGATGTTCCAGCAAGTGCTCAGACACCTGGTAATACAGACAACCCAGATGAAACTCAGTGGGCTACACACAGAAAGAGACAGGAAATTAGAAGGGAAACTGGCTGGGAAGAAAAAGATTTGCAGTGGGAACGAGAGGGGTTATGGGATTGGGCAATAAGGGATGAAAATGATATGAATTTGTTTTATCAATGTGTGAAACTCTGAAAGAATAAAAATAAATTAAAAATTCAGGAAAATAAAGAATCTATTCTATTCAGAAGATACAGTGAGAAAGGGTCAGAGAAATACAAGACTGTCATTGGTACCTAACTTTGGCACAAGATATTAGCCTTTAGAGCATTGATTCATACCCTTCATGTTCTTTCAGTCCATTTGTTCCTCTGTGATGTAACTGAATAATTTATGGGTAACCATGGCTTCCGCAAGTGCCAGTACAGAGTAAATAGATCTGTCCTTTCCCAGCTATCAACAAATAATAATGCCTTGGATTTATGATCTTCCCTTTTCCAAAGAGCTCAGAGGGAAGACACTGTGTTACCCAATTCATCTCCAATAGCCCAGGTCCTTTAATGAGAAGTTTCAGCAGGCATCAAGGACACTGCTAATGAGCTTTGTTGATTCCTAGGTTTGATAAAGTAGGATGTTAACCTTCTGCCTCAAAACAGGATACTCACTACCACAATCCCTGACATCTTTCCTAAATTCATTTCAAGGCAGTTTGTCTAAAGGACTCCTGCCAAGTACCCTATGGGTTACCCTGCTTCCCCTGGGCCATATGAGCCACCAAATGACTTATTTAAGCTTTCCATATTTGTGGCATACAAATAGCAGAGGAAAAAGTTAATGAAAAAAGAAACGAAGCTTTTTTTATTGATTGATTCCTTTCACAAAGTAGCACCTTTCCTCATGGCATTTTTTACATATTTGGCTTTGGGTGATACTCTCACCCCTACCTTGCTTCCTAGAGTCTTCCTGCCCCCACCTTCCTCTACTTCCTCTCTCATCCCTAGTAGTCCCCTTTCCATATTAATATTTCATGTGTCCTGCCGTTTTCCAAAACCCTTCCCTTAAAGCTCCCCCCTCATCTCACAGACCTTTTTCTAATTTCCTGGCACTGAGAAAAAAAGACAACCTTTTCTATAAATGGTGCTGGCAAAACTGGATGTCCAACTGCAGGAAAATGAAATTAGATCCATATCTCTTACCTTGCATAAAAGTCAGTCCAAACAGAATGAAAGACCTTAAGTTAAAAGTGGAGATACTGAAACTGCTAAAGGGAACCAACTCAGAGTGTACATGTAGGCAAGAAGTCTCATTTTAAATAATGTTATTTATTTTCAGTACCTTACAAAGGATTAGGTTTCATTATGACATTTTTCCATAAAATTGTTTCTGTTGTTCAGTTCCTTCTTTCTTTTCTGTACCCCTCTCTTCCTTGTGCTACCTCTAATAACTTTTCTTTTTATTTATTTTTTATTATTTATTCAATTGTTCATGTGTGTATGTATAGACCCACGGGCGAATTCGGGAACCACCATGGACCGCCTCCCAGGGATTCACAGGCTCCGCCCTACTACTAGGACCAGAAATGCAGGCCACCCAGCTTCCGCCGGGCATCTAGGATCCGAATCCAGGGCCTTCCGCCTGCAAGGCAGAGGCTTAACCCATGAGCCACCTCTCCAACCCCACTTCTTTTCTGTTTTGATTGTTAATGTTACCTTGTGTTTTCCCCAGCCTTTTCTTTTTCTTTTTTTATTATTTATTCAATTGTGCATGTGTGCATATGTATGTGTAGAACCACGGGCGAATTCAGGAACCACCATGGACTGCTTCTACCTCCTTATTTACTCTGCCCGGGGATTCACAGGCTCCGCCCTACCAGGACCGGAAACGCAGGCCGCTCCCGCTTCCGCTGGCGTCTATACATGGAATCTAGGATCTGAACTCAGGACCTTCCGCCTGCAAGGCAGAGACTTAACCCCTCAGCCACCTCTCCAGCCCCGCTACCACTGTTTTTGCCTGGCGTTTTCACATGGGTTCTGGGATCCTAAATCAGGATCTTCTGCTTGTGAGACAGTCTTAACCCCTGAACCATCTCTCTAGCTCAGATTTTGCTATTTTTAATAATGAAGCTATAAATGTGATATGCAAGTATTTCTATGGTAACATAGACTCTTTTTTTAAACACTCGAAGATAGCAACATGGACGTATAAAAAAATGCATGAAGAACAAAATGGCAACATTTAAACTGCCTTAAGATTCTGTACTGCATTCCTGGGTTTCCCTTTAGCTTTCTGCTCCAGTTTGGCTCCACAAAGGCGTTTTGCTGATTCTGTCTTGATCCTAGAGTTTGAACCTTTCTAAGCCTGTGACTTGCTCTGGAGACCTCTAGGCATTCACATGTGGCCTAATTTGAACTTGAAATGTTCTCTAGACTTATGTTTTGAATGTTTGGGCCTCAGCTGGTTAGGTTGCTCTTAAAAAGACTCATTTTTGTAGCTGTGTCGTGGTAAAGTTGGGCAGTGTGAGAATTTTACATCTTAAATTTCGGAGGAATCTTTATACTGGCTTTCATAGTGATTATGTTCCAAAAATGGAAGTAGGCAGAAGTGGACTGTAGAAGGCTGTATTTAGAAGGTTAAAATATGTTTTTTGAAGTTCATGATGTGGTTGTTAAAAGACTGTATGTTGTAGAAAAGAAGCATTGAACATTGAACAATGGACAAGGCCATGAACATAGGATTTTAAGTAATGTCAAGACATCCCGAAAGTAAATGCTACAAATATAATACTTGTTTCTCTCAAGATTACCTTCGTATCTGTCACACTATCGATTCAGGGAGGCCCTAACCTGTGCTCACGAATCCAGGAGGTCTGGCTACAGATAAGCCTGAAAAGGAACCATACAGGCAGTGGGATGGACAACCAATGGGCGGAGGGATGAGCAACCAATGGGAAGGAAGGATGAACAACCAATGGAAAGCGGCCATCTAACCTGGACACCTAGTAAACAGCTAAATGATTGGTGGATGCTCTCCTCCCCTGAGCAGAGGGGTGGCCACACCTGATTGGACCCCGACCCTATGTAAGCCCAAACACTTCCTGAGTAAAGTTGAGTCTGCGGCCAAGTCGTTTCTCGCCTGACTCCTGGGGTCTGGGTGGTGACTCTGTTGCTGGCTCGCCCATTCGCCTTGAAACCACAAGGCCCCGCTGTTTCCCCTCTTCCCCCGGCTGGCCAGGTGAGGGATTCGGCAATACATATCTCTGGGCCAGACAATGTGATTGATTAATTATATATATATATATATATATATATATATATATATATACACACACACATATGATATCTCTAATCACAGGTCACATACAAATGTTATGTCAGATGCAGAAGTTGGATAACCAATTTATATTAGATCCAGATCATTATGCTAGTAGATCTAATGTGATCTAGGAGTTTTCTTAATGGCTCTGTTTCTCTCTCCTGAAGCTTGTTCACTTGTCTACTCAATCTCAACTACATGAGACACTAAGAATGAGCCTTCCTAGCTATGTTGGACACTATATATATGGCCTCTGCATGCACAAAATAATGATGTTTAGTTGATAGGGAACTGAGTTTAAGTTCCTGAAGAGAAACCACTGTATTTGTAAGGCTGATTGACTTGATTAGAGCCAGATTATTTTGGGTCCATCTTAGTGCATTTATTGCACTATATTGCAATATATTGTCCCCCCCCATATGTGACCTAATATCCTGGTGACTATTAGTTACATTTTTTGGAATGTATAAGCAGACCTTAGGATTCCACCAGTCCCAAGGATAAAACTGTCACTAGTAAATTAGGTAGTTTTTAGCAGCACAATGTAGCTTCTTCCTGGGTACATTGATTTATGCCATTTGTTGGGCACTAGTTATGATCCTTCTGGTCCTTATTTTTTAACCTCGCCTTCGTTACCTGGTCAGTTTTGTCTGTTTTAGGTTAAGATGCACAAAGTTTCAAATTTTAAACCCTTGTGGAGTCATGTCTGTGAGTTCTGTTTTTTCTCTCCTCTAATAAACTCAGCTTTCATCCTTTATATGTTCTGGTTTCAATCTTCAACTCCCAAACACAATAACATAGACACATAAGACCTCATAGAGCCTGCAACATTTTCACTAGGTTATACTTCTACCTACAGTGGCTAAGGGTTCATCTTTTGGTACCATCTAATGGTACATTCTCACCATTTTTCTGAATAGTGCCATAGTTGCAAAAGGAATGACACCAAGATATACAGGTATGATTACATGAAATTAAAAAGCTTCACAGCAAAAGAAATTATCAAAAGTGCACAGCCTATGGAATGGGAGGAAATCTTTTATATTTATACTTCAGATAAGAAATTAATATTGGTGCTGGAGAGGTGGCTCAGGGGTTAAATCTCTGCCTTGCAGGCGGAAGGTCTTGAGTTCAGATCCTAGACCCCACGCATAGACGCCGGGTGGAAGTGAGGGCCGCCTGCATTTCTGGTCCCGGTAGGGTGGAGCCTGTGAATCCCGGGGCAGAGTAAACAAGGAGGAGGTGGAGGCGGTCTATGGTGGTTCCCGAATTCGCCCATGGCTCTACACACACATACATACACCCACGCACATACACACACAATTGAATAAATAATTAAAAAAAGAAATTAATATTTAAAATATATGAAGAAATAAAAAAAACCACTACCCAAACAAAGCTATCTAGCGATAAATGTGCAAAAACCTGGACAGTTCTCAAAAGGCAAATGTATATGTCCAATAAATATTTAAAAATAATCAAGATCACCAAACAGCAAGGAAATTCAATTGAAACTATTTTGAGATTCCATCCTATTCCGGTCAGGTCAGAATACACAACAAAGGCTGACTGGGAGGAAGAGAAAGAAGAGTCCTTATACACTGATGGAACGAATGCATCAATTTCTTTTTTTATTTTGATATTTATGAATTTTAAAAAACATTTTGCCAAAACTAAAGTCTAGAGTATTTTCTTTTATGCTTTCTTCTAAAAGTTTTGCAGTCCTGGTATTGATAGTTTACAAAAGTCCTTTAATTGTGTTATTAAAATATATTAATTGAAAAGGTTAATGTGATGTCATCCAGTTCCATACTTCCCTGAAAATTAAATACCTTCATTCTTCATGGCTATATTGAACTCCATCATATATATGCATCATATTTTCTAGTTTTATTATTTTATAGTTAGGACTATGACTTAACTTGAGTGAATTCTGGCATATAGATAGAAGTGATGGAAAACTTTTACTTTTTATTCCATTTGAAGTAGTTCCAATGCCATTTGTTGAGGTGAATTTCATTTCCATTGAAATGCCTTGACATTTTTGTTCATCATTTATTTTAATCATATATGCTTGCCTACATACATATGCACATATATACAGATGTATGTATATATAAGAAATCTAGTTGTGAACTCCTTGTTCCACTGATAAAATTTCCATCTTTTCATTCGTAACATACCTAAGTATTACTACTTTATAATAAATGTAATCATGTAATATAATAGCTTTGGCCATGGTCTTAACTTTTTGTGGATGCACATGCACCCATGTGTGTTTGTGTATAATAGAGGGCATTTGTATATGTGGCTTGTGGGGGGGCAGGGGGAATTCAAGACTCATCCAGGATTATTCTACCTTCTTTTTCTTTTGCTCTGAGATTTTCCAGGCTCTGCCTTCTAGGGCCAGGAGTGCAGGCTCTCACCATTTCCACCTTATGGTTGTACTTATGCTATATCTTTGTGGCTCTACAATGTGTATGTGAGATGAATGTGTATTCTTCAGTGTAGTAATATACTATTACCTATAAATATCAATAATTCAACTTGGATATTTGTCTTTTTCAGCTTCTTTACCGCTAACATAATGTGTAAAATTGCTGAAAAGAGATGATTAATTAATTCTTCTACCATGGTTTTAGAATTTTTAGAAATTTTATTGTTTAACACTTCCATACATAAATACAATGAATTTATGTGTTTTCACCCCTTACCACTCCACCAATTATTACTCGTCAGAGTAGTTGCTACACTAGCTTGCAGCACTCACATCTGGATGAGACTATTGATTGTTTTTCTCCTCTGGCAATCTGCCTCATATCTTCTGGAGCTGTGAAGGCCATCCCAAAGCTTAACCATTCCAACTTTTTTTCTCTATGTCCTCTCATCAGCTTGTGTGATATCTTAAATAGAGTCTTACTATCAGGTTCTGGAGGGCCACCAAGAGCAATGGTAAATATTTGTATTTAAGAAGTCTTTAAGACTTCTTTGACCAACAGCTCACTGGGAAATATCACTGTGAATTTAATTACCTCTGCCTTTTGATAGGAGTATCTCAGTGCAGTTTCTGTTTCTTCTTTTCTTTCCCTCTTTGTGTTTCCCCTGCACTGGGTATCAGTTAACACTTTTTAAAAAAATTGTATTTTTTTTCTGTAAAACTTCAAATGATGACTCAATAAAAACACATCTATTGAGGATTTCTGAAACTTACCAGTACTTCATAAGTGAGAACCAGTGATTTCTCTCTTTTTTTCCCCTCATCCCATTAGATAAAGTGTGTGTGTGTGTGTGTGAGAGAGAATGGTTTTTATTAGGCAGTTAGAATAGGAATCAGTTTTTCTTTTTTCTAAGCAGCTTTAGAATCCAGCAGTCAAGCTGGGAAGGTCCTTAAAGGTCATTCCTGCTGCTGGCATTTTCCTAAAGGAAGGAACACATCCTATAGTAGCAGTAACTGATGTTAATCCCCCACAGAGATAAAGTCACCAACTTCCCCAACCCTCTGTTTATGAAAGGATATAAAGATGAGCTCATATGAAGATAAGTTCCTCAAAAGAAACAGCTCAGCCATGAGTTGACTGTGAGAATGAGCGAACCAATCAGAAATAGAGGAGACTAAAAGCTCCAATAAGATTTTAAAAAATTAAAACTAACCAGTAAGGAGAAGCCATTTTTGAGGGGTTGCCTAACCCTATAAATATCCCGGCCTTGCCAACCATCAGATGGCTCCTTTGCCTTGTGTGGACTCTATGTCTGTGAGTTCCTTTCTTTTTCTTCCCTAATAAATCTTGCCTTAACTTTCAAAAAAAAAAGTAAAATTGTATTTTTTTTGATAGACTTGTAATATAGAAGGTTTCTGTTCGGCTGTATCTTAGATCCTTATTACTAACTTTTGCTCTCCTCTGAATCCTACCCCTTTTGTGCCCCTCCCCCTTAAAACTTTTCTCCCATTATTCCCCTTTCCACATTCTTACCACCTGTGTTCTTTTACCATCACTCTTTTAAGAGACTCTTTAACCTCTCATCCTCAGCTTATGTTCCCCTCTAGCCTACAGCTGCTGTAGTTATTCCTGATTAAGTACGTCAATCTGAAGGCTCAATGCTTGCATCCGCACATAAGGGAGAATGTTCAGTGTTTCTCTTTCTACATCTGGGAACCCTCGTTCAGTAAAATATTTTCCAATTTCACTCATTTACCAGTGAATTTCATAGTTTCATTTTTCTTGGTAGTTGAATACTATTCCATTGTATATGTTTACCACATTTTTATTATACATTTAAGTTTTAGAATTTTCTGTTTCCTCTTTTAATTTTGTTCTGTGTTTCTTCATGAAGTTCAAAATTTTATTTAAGCACATGCACATTTAGAATTTTTTCTTGACAAATTGATTCTATCCTCATTATGAAATTTTTCTCTTTACCTTTAGCAATAGCTACAGGAGCCTTCTTGTGATTATTGTTTGAAATACATATTTTATCAGTCCATTTTCCACTTATCTGTATAACATAAATGAATGCATTTTATAAGTAGTTTATATTTAAGTCCAGAATTTTTTGCCTTTCTGATATTTGTTGTCTTTTGATCTTTTTAATAAAGCTTCTCTATGTTTTGCTATCATTCAGTAATATTATCAATATATTTGTCTTTATATCTATTATTTTTTAAGTTATTTTTATTTTTCTAGTTTTACAAACACAATGAGGGGTCATCCCTGCTCCCATCCTTCCCTTCCGTCCTCCCTCTCCCCTTTCTCTCTCACCCTCCCTTCCCTTCACTAATCTGTCCTTCTCCCTCCCACTCTCCTTCCTGTCTTCTTGTGTGGGCCCCAGGGTTCTCTTAGGGATATATGCATTGTAGCAGATGATTTGTTATTTTTATTTTTTCATTTTCCCTATCTTCAACTTTTAGCATATTCAGATATATTTTAGAATTTGATTATAGCCCATCTTTAAGGGATTAAAGTCGAACATACTTAAGGCAGTTTTCTTCTAAGGACACATATTGTACAGCTTAGATAAAACGTAGTAATCATATGATGATATATTACTTTACCATCCACCCTCATGTTCTTTTGTTTAACAGTTGACACATGTATAAACAGTTAACTACATTTTAACTTTGGAAGTGTGTGAAATGATGTTCCTAATGAATAACTCAAGGTAGCATAAATTTGAAGTTGTGTTACAGTGTAAACATGGCCCTATCTAAGAGTCATGCTGTAGCCTCCCCCTCTCTCTATGCCTTAAGGATAATGGCATCTTGTTCACAAAGTTAACAAACTTCTTTAGTCCTTGACTGACCAGGAGCTCAAGGAATAGAATGCCTGTACCTGTTCTCAGAACACTGGGAAGGGGCTGATAACTGCCTCCCCCACCCTGTATGTGCTTCTGAAAAAGTCTGATATGTGCTTTTAAACCTTGAGCAAGTCTAAACGTAGAGATAGGAAATTCTGACTGTAGAGATAGGAAATTCTTCTATACTCCGCTTGCTTTTGCCATTACACCCTTCATGAACCTGCATCAACCCTGTATACTTAGCTGTCCTAGTAAATGTCTCCTGGCATGCTGATAAGGCACTCTTGTGCAGCGCTAGTCTGGAGATCCCTGGCTAAACTTCAGTTCCTTAGCACTGGTTACTTCATGGTTACGATGCCATGTCACTCACAGCCAGGCCCTGACACTGCACAGAAATGGCATGAAGAAATCTCAGTCACAAAACTGTTAATCTCAGAAAGGCATCCCTCAAGTTCCAGAGGAACGTTCCACTGGCTAAGAAACACAAGAACCTGAAGGAGGTGCAAGGAAAGACCAAGGGCAGGTGTGCTCAGGCCAGAGCTATCCAGGCATTTATCAAGCACAAGGAGGTTAAGCAGCAGATTCCCGTGGTGTCAGTTGAAAATTCAATCAACTTCACTATGTTGATCACCCTGAGCTCTGGAACTGTGCTGCCGCTTGTATTGCCAAGGATCTCAGGTTCTGCCAGTTTGAGATCAGGCCAGGACTCAAACCAAATTCCAGTTCCAGTCTGCAATGGTCTCTCATTCTACCTCTGCCTCCATGTTCAGTTCTATTTCCATCTCCAGCTGAACTCTAAAATGTCTAAGCCCTTGTAAAGCAAAGCCTGTGCCTGTCAGTTTAACAGGGTTGGTGTGTCCTTGAGACTCTTCAAGAGACTGTGTACTGCTCAACTATCTATACAAAGAAATTTGAAGCAGGATTAAAAAAGTTACCCATTTCAGACATGAAGAGATAAAGTAATGTTTTTTATTCCTCTGCTAAAATAAGTTTTACAAACAATTCTCTTCATTCTTTCGAATCTGCTGCTGATCCAGTCTTTTAGTTTTCTATTGTTTGTAAAAATGATATTTATTCATTGTCAGTCACCTGCTTCAAAAGTTGACTCCCCTTTGAAATCCACAGGCTTTTCATTTATACTTTTTAATTTGTCACAGGATGATTTTCAGGAGCTTACTCATTCATACTGGAAGTAAAATTACCTGTTTTTTTCAAAAACACAGGGAAATGTTTACACATGAATGCAAAGTAAAAAATATGACAATGAGCAGAATGGATTCCAGCTTTAGAAACAAAAAGATATGTAGTTATGTGTGCCTAATGTATAGAAATGAAAAGGAAATTTGTCCATTTTTAGAGATCATTTCCTGTTGGTTGGATTATGACTGATCTTTATCTTATTCTTTAGAAGTTGTCATAAATTGTATTTTTTTTTTAAATTTATTATTATTATTATTATTATTATTATTTATTCAACTGTGTGTATGTGCGCGCGCGTGTGTGTCTGTGTGTGTCTGTGTGTGTGTGTGTGTGTGTGTGTGTGTGTGTGTAGAACCACGGACGAATTCGCGAACCACCATGGACACCTCCACCTCCTTCTGCCCTGGGATTCACAGGCTCCGCCCTACCAGGACCAGAAGCGCAGGCTGCCCCTGCTTCCGCCTGGCGTCTATACGTCCCTGAGCCACCTCTCCAGCCCCCATAAATTGTATTTTTAAAGGAGTATATATTTAATTTTATGATCAGAAAAAGTAATCAAATTGATTGCAAGAGATTTAGGAAGGCAAGGAATGAATATTAATATATGAATCATATACTTAGTAAATCCTCTAGAAGCTCAGGGAAGAAAGTTTGTATCAGGAGATAAGACAGCTTTCCAATGAAGAGGTAGCACAGGAAGTCTTTCCAAAAGAGGGCAGTTGAAATGAGTATTATGTGATGCAGTTAGGTAGATGGCAACTTTCTAACTACAGAACATTAGTACTTACATTCCAGAAGGCTATATCATCCTGAGCCACAATTATTTTCCTCCTTGTGTTTGTGCCGTGGGCCAATGCTCTTAGGAAGGATTATAGGAATAGGTTCAGCTTGTTTTCTATTTCTGGATCATTGGGCTGTACTGGGAAACAAGGCACAAGAAGAATGAAGTAGCTGGTACCTTTTTTTATTTTCCTAGATTTAAAGGTTCTATTCATTTCTTTATTATCTCCTCCAATTTTATTTTTCATCTAGGGAAATATTCCCAGACAGAGAAGATACTTTTGAGAAATTTCCTAGAAAAATTACTGCTTGTTTCTCTGTCATTCTTGTTGATTTAATAGTTTAGTATGGTAATTTTTTTCAATGGAATAGGTTGAAAATTTAGAGTTAAATACTGAAAGATGCCATGTAGAATTTTAACAAGAAACTTTAAGGACTATTTTTATAATAAAATATGACTATGTTCTCTAATTTTAGCAAAATTTTGGACAAATAGGCCCCTTTTCTAGATGCAAATATATTTTCAAGTCTTCAAAACAGCATTTCAGGTGAACAGGATAAGTTACTTTAAAATAAACCGTATATTGGATATCTAGCACAATTATTGTTTTGTTTTTCAGACAGGGTTTCATGTAACCTAATCTGACGTCAACCTTGAATTTTGTCCTCTCCTGCCTCCACCTCTCATGAACTGGGATTGTCAATATGTACAATCATGCTTGGATTTAGGCAGTGCTGGGGATTTTACTCAAGGTACTTTTCATGCTGGGAAAGCAGCCTACCAATTAAGCCATTTTCCCAACAACCATGAGTTACATTGTCTAGTAAGTGGGCATCCCTAAAACACCTCTCTGTAATCAATAACAATAAAAGTTAGGACAACAGTCCATTCTGATAGAAACATGCAGGTAAGAAGCATCATCCAAAAGCTATTTAAGTATCTAAAACATCAATATCTGGCAAAATTGGGAAATGGATGGAATTAGAAACAATTATATTGAGTGAAGTATCCCAGACACGGAAAATTAGGCACCGTATGTACTCCCTAATAGGTGGATCCTAGTACCAAACCATACCTACAGTAATTGTAAAGATTATAAACAGGAGGAATGGGGAAGGAGGGCCCCACCAGAAACAAAGAGAGAGGGGACCATGTTACAGCAGAGAAAATAGGTCACCATCAAGGACTGCAAGTAAGTAATGAGATATCTGGTTAAGTTCACAAACTTTCCTTCCTGATCATTTGCAACTGATGTGGTATGATCAAACCACAAGGGGAGGGCATATAGTCTGGCAGATAGAAAGTAACCATTTTGCAAATGGTTGATTGACCCCTCTCTCATTCCAGTCTCAAACTTTTATTCCATCTACCTTTGAATATGCTCTTATAACAAGACTCTAATTTAACAGGTTTTTATCACTGGCGAGGGGGTGACATCCAATACCCATCAGGATGGAGCCAAGGACATTGCAGGAGCAGCAAAACCAAAAAAAAAAAATCAACAAATCATAATCCAGAACATCAAAGACTCTATATCAACCACCTGGAACTGGGCCAGTCTAATCTCTCCCCATCCAGAAGCTCGGGGAAATTTGTGGAAGAGGGAGCAGTAAGATTGTAAGAGCACAAGGATGGGAAGAGTAATGATATGCAAGATACTCCACACAAGTTAGGGCTAAAGCAATCATAATAGGATTTTGCATGCCCTGCGCAATGTCCAACACATTATTGACCCCACAAAAGTCTAGCATGGACTAAAGGCACTAGGATCCTTGGAGGCTAGGGACTGACAGTCACAGTAGTGTTCCTAAGCTTAAGGGGAACACAGAGAAGGGTTCTGGGAAATGTCCCTGGGTCCTTGCACCTCATCGGAGAGGAGGACCCAGAGGAGAATTTGGCATGCACATTAAAGGATGCTCCCGGGATTGGGAGGGAGGCACTAGGGAATGGAGAGGGAAGGGAGAGGAGAGGGGGGAGCAGGGGGGTCTGGGGAGGTAGAGGGAGGGAGGGAACTGGTGTACCTGTTAAGTTTGTATGAGCGGAAATAATAAAATAATAATAATAATAATAATAAAAAGATCTGGCAAAATTGGAAACTTGGAGGTGTTATGCATTGAACTATTCATTAGAGCAGGGACTGGTGTCACATGTAGCTGTTGAGCACCTGAAATGAGTTTTGTGTGGCCTATAAACAGAATTTTTCATTTTACTAAATGAATTCATTTGAACAACAGCATTTTGCTAGATTTAGATTTAGCATGGAAATTTAGATTTTTCATTTGTCCTTGAAGTTATAAAGTGATGATAAAACTTTAAGTGGTTCATACTCTTGTCTTCTTTCTGAAATGGAATTTAGTTGCAAAGTGAAAAATTCAGAAAAATCTTTCATTCACTTCCTTTTATCTCAGATAAACAAGAAGATATGGATACATTAGACACAGAATGAAAACATTTAGGATGTATGGTCTTTTGTAACATGGGATAAATACATACCTGTAGTTTGAATTTTTTGAAATATGTTCTATTATTCTTGAAATCTGTATCTGAAGTAAACTGTCTAAATTTTCTAAAAATCACATTGAATATTAAGATCTAACATGAAATTTTAATTTGTTAATATACATATTTTTTTTCCTTAAAGAAAAGAACATGGTTGGCAGAATTAACACCGTAAAAATGACCATCCTACCAAAGGCAATATACAAATTCAATGCCATACCAATTAAAATCCCAAAGCAATTCTTTAAAGACGTTGACCAAACAATCTCAAAATTCATATGGCGGCACAAAAGAACCAGGATAGCAAAAACAATCCTGAGTAACAAAAACACTGCTGGAGGTATCACCATACCAAACCTTAGTCTGTACTACAAATCCATAGTTATAAAAACAGCCTGGTACTGGCTCCAAAATAGACACACAGATCAATGGATAAGGGTTGAAGACCCAGATATAAACCCAAACAACTACAGCCATTTGATCTTTGACAAAGGGGCCCAAAAATCCAATGGAAAAAGAACAGGATCTTCAACAAATGGTGTTGGCAATACTGTATCTCCACATGCAGAAGATTAAAACTGGAGCCGTACTTGTAACCATGTACAAGAATTAATTCCAAACGGATCAAGGACCTTGATATAAGGCCAGAGACTATAAAAAACCATAGTTGAAAGGGTAGGGAACTCCCTCGACCTGATAGGGCTAGGCCAACAGTTCCTAAATGGACATCCAATAGCACAGTCACTACAACCAACACTCAACAGATGGGATCTTGTGAAATTGAAGAGCTTCTGTTCAGATAAAGAGATTGTAACCTGAGCACAAAGGCAACCCACAGAATGGGAGACAATCTTCACTAACCACATATCTGATAGAGCTCTATTATCCAGAGTGCACAAAGAACTTAGAAAATAAACACCAAGGAAACAAAAGGGGCAATTAAAAAATGGGCCTTGGAACTTAAAAGAAACTTTACCAGGGTTGAGATTTAAATGTCTAAGAAATATCTTAAAAAATGCTCCACTTTGTTAGCCATCAGGGAAATGCAAATCAAAATTTCCCTGAGATATCATCTCACCCCAGTCAGGATGGCAAAAATCCACAATACAAACAACACCAAATGTTGGAGAGGATGTGAAGAGAGGGGAACTCTCCTACATTGCTGGTGGGAATGCAGGCTCAGAAAACCACTCTGGCGAGCCATGTATCGATTTTTAAAGAAATTAAAGATTGAAATGGCATATGAGCTTGCTATTCCACTTTTGGGAATAACCCCCCATATAGCAAAAATTCACCTCCATAATACAAGCAAGACCATGTTCATAGCAGCACTGTTTACAATAGCAAAGTCATGGAATCAACCTAAATGTCTAACAGTTGACGAGTGGATAAGGAAACTGGTACATCTACACAATGGAGTACTACTCAGCCATCAAAAATGATGAGTTAATGGAATTCGTGGGGAAATAGATGGAATTAGAAACAATTATATTGAGTGAAGTATCCCAGACACAGAAAATTAAGCACCGTATGTACTCCCTAATAGGTGGATCCTAGTACCAAACCCACTTAGAGACACTCAAGGATAAATCTCTGTAATACCCACAGTAATTGCAAAGATTATGAACAGGAGGGATGGGGAACGAGGGCCCCACCAGAAACAAGGAGAGAGGGGACCATGTTGCAGCAGAGAAAATAGGCCACCATCAAGGACTGCAAGCAAGTAATGAGACATCTAGTTAAGTTCACAGACTTTCCTTCCTGATCATTTACAACTGATGGGGTATGATCTTACCAGAAGGGGAGGGCATATAGTCCGACAGATAGAAAGTAACCATTTTGCAAATGGGTGATTGACCCCTCCCTCACTGAGGTTTCTTACTTTTATTCCATCTACCTTTGAATATACTCTTATAACAAGACTCTAATTTAACAGGTTTTTATCTCTGGCTAGGGGGTGACATCCAATACCCATCAGGAGGGAGTGAAGGGCATTGCAGGAGCAGCAAAACTGAAAAAAAGATCAACCAACCATAATCCAGAACATCAGAGACTGTATCAACCATCTGGAACTAGGCCAGCCCAATCTCTGCCCATTCTGAAGTTCAGGGAAATTTGCGGAAGAGGAGGCAGTAAGATTGTAAGAGCACAAGGATGGGAAAAGTAATGATATGCAAGATACTCCACACAAGTTAGGGCTGAAGCAATCATAATTGGACTTTGCATGCCCTGCGCAATGTCCAACACATTATTGACCCCACAAAGTCTAGCATGGGCTAAAGATACTAGGATCCTTGGAGGCAAGGGATTGACAGCCACGGTAGTGTTCCTATCCTTAAGGAGAACACAGTAAAGGGTTTTGGGAAATGCCACAGGGTCCTTACACCTCATCGGAGAGGAGGACCCAGAGAAGAGTTTGGCACGTACATTAAAGGATGATCTGGGGATGGGAGGGGGAGGTACTGGGGGATGTAGAGGGAGGGGGAGTGAAAGGGGACACAGATGAGGGTGGGGGGTGGAGGGAGGGAGGGGACTGGTGTACCTGTTAAGTTTGTATGAGTGGAAATAGAAAAAAAAGAAAAGAACATGGAATCTCTAAGCAGTATAAGCTATAGGATATCATTGCAATTGCCTATAGAATTTGGTAGTGGTTACTATAACACTAACATCATTAGGGGGCTCAGAAAATGGTAGCCCCCATATGAGGTTCTTTGACATACTTAATTGAAGACAAACTCTAGGAATCAAGATTTTAACCTCTTCATGTTTTTACTCAAAGCACAGTAGCAGGAACTCTTACCAAAAATTACCTTGTGTGACTAAGAAAGCTTATCAGAAAAGAAATACAGCTGTCTTCCAACTCTCTGCTTATGACTCTTATCAAATTTCTGGAAGAGATTAGCTACAGAGAAGACAGGAGGTCAAAAATCATCACTACACCCAGACAAATTTTTCTTCTTATTCTTTGGAGTACAATTGACAGATGACCTGGGATGCTTTACCTGCCTAAGAGTACTTCCTATGTTTGAAGGGAAAATTCTATTCCCCTTCCTTCTAACCAGCTGTTGCCTCCTACATTTCTCTTTTCCATGAAAATGATTTTTCAGTTTCAAAATTTTACGTGGTTCTCAAGTACACATGCATGTGAATGGATTTTTTATGTGTTTGAGTTATTAATCTATCATGTGTTTGTGGTGTGTTAGTCATGACCCTTTGAAATAGATGGAAAAGGGATATCCTGGCTTTTCTTACTTTCTGTAAAGGTATAACAACAAATTGTCCAGTGAAAGAAGAATATAATGATTAAGTAAAGTGATCTTCAATCTTGGTCACCAGACTTTGAATGATATTTGCTAAGAGTACTTGAAAATATTTAAGGGGGATGAATGGGATAACATTAATAGGGTTATTCAAGTAAAATATTATAGAATTTCAGACACTTTTTGTGTTCATATAGAGCCTGTGGGGAACAACTCACATTCAAACCATGACACCACTCAGACCTGAATAATAATCTTTACCTTAGGCACTGCTGAAATGTGTCATTCTATTCACTTTGGGGGGAAGGTAACTTCATATAATCCAACATATGTCTTTTTGGAATATGATTTGTGAAATTTACTCTTTCTGCCACTGTTGGGAGACCACTGAAACTCAAGTGGGAAAAGTCATGGCAGGTGTCAGAAGATGGTGCGGCTTAAGTCACTGCAGATGTCATAGAGACTGAGAGAACAAAATGAGGAGTCAGAGAGCAGACTGTAAGCAGAAATGGGACAGGGTTTTCCAACCTCATGACCCACCATCTGTGATGTGCCTTCTTCCAGCAAGGCTCCACCTCCTCAAGTTGCGACATTTCCAGACATTAACTGAGGATCCAAGTACATGAGCCTGTGGGGGACAACTCACATTCAAACCATGACACCACTCATTATTTCCTCTTTATAACAATGTTTTAGATAGCTACTGGTGTCAGCTTGGTAAATGAAGACTGACTCTGGGAATATTTGTAATTAATTAGTAGTTAAGTTCTAAGTAAATGTGCAGGAGATTGTGTAACTGATGAGGGAGACCCAATCTATGATGGGTGGGCAGGTAGATAAAATGGAGGGAACTGGTTAAGGAAGTTGGCATTCTTCAGCATACTTGGACAGATATACTCTCTGCCAAGGGACATTTGTCTTTCTTTCAGCACTATTCTGCATATGTCATGATCAGTTCCCTTGACCTCAGGTGTTGGTACATACTCTTCTGCCAAGCTGGATTGAGAACTATAACTAGGCAACTGTAAACTTGTGTAAAACATCTTGTTCCCCCAAGTCACTTGGTTGCACATTTATCAGCAACAGTGCAGAGGAATGGTGACACAATTTGGTACCAGAAAAATGGGATGGTGCTGATAAATATGGCTATGCAGATTTTATGGATTTTGAATGGTTTTATTGGAAAAACCTGGAAATGTTTGGAGACTTTGAGTTTGTGGGTTATGAAAACAGTTAAGTAAGCACAGTTTAGTGGCTGTTTGGAAGGTAGCGATGCTGAGAGTCCTGAATTGTTTAGACCTGGATTGTGCAGATGGGAACAAGGACCTTGGTGAATCAGAATTTAAAGGTGATGGACTGGAGAGCTGTGCTGGCAGCTTTGAAGTTTTGTAGAAAGGTCAGACAGCAGAGCAGCTGTGGTTATTTGAGAAATGAGCATCATTGGAGAAAATGGACAGATATACTCTCTGGCAATGGACATTTGCCCCTCTCTCAGCTCTCTTCTACATATGTCTTATTCTACTTTAGAGTTATTCGATTGCAGTTCTTAATCCAGATTGGCAGAAGAGTCAATGCCAACACATCTGCATAATGTAACATCTGTGGAGACAAGAGTTGACTGAAAGGTTTCTCCAGTGATGGAGAAAAACCTAGTGCTTTGAACTAAGACGGTGGGAAAATTAATAACACCCTATATGGAGATTTCATTCTGCATTTGTCTAGGGGATGAAAGCCCAGACTAAATTTTTGACTGCAGAGAAAAAGACTTTTTTTTCCAGGGTCAGCATGCAGAAGTTGGTATAGCTGTGGTTCAGATAGGCCAGGCTATATCTCATTCTCACTTTACAACTTGTCAACAACACCCACATAGTATTGGTTTTGATGCAGGACTAAGGGGTTCATGGAAAGTGGCTAAGGATAGTGACAGTTTTGCAGTTCCTGCAAAGGAAGCTAAGTTTGTAACTACAGTAGTGAGCCAAGAATGTTGTTGGAGATACTACACCCATGGGACATATGCTTAGGATGGCTCAAGTGCAGATTCTACTTGGGCCAGATAAAGCTACTTGTTCAACTATGAGCTGTAAGACTGTGATGATAGAATCACCCAAAATCTTTCAGCCTCCCTGACTATAGAATGAGCAACAAAAGATGGATATAAAACTAAAGGATGTGGTATTACCTTGCTAGACTTTAGTTTTAATTTCATATTTTCTGGTTCTGTCCTAATGATCCCATTTTAATGTTTATTCTGTGTTAAAGTTGTTAACTTGTTTCAATTTGACAGGATCTTACAGTTAAAAGAATTTAGATTATTTTTCAAAAAAGAGACTTTGAACTTTAAAATAATAAAACTAAAATTTTGATGACTGAATATTTTAAAATTAGACTATGAGAAGTTTTTAGTGTTAGACTTTGAGAGGTCTTAAAATTGAATTAAATGCACATCATAATATTAATGTAACATCTGAGGAGACAGGAGTAGCTTAAAAGAAATGTCCTTTTGTACCAAGTTGATAAGGGGTGGAATCTGGTAGATCGCAATTGGTGTCAACTTGCCTCTTGAAGGCTTTGGCTCTGGGCATGTTTGTAAAGCACTAGTAGTTAAGCTCTAAGTCAATATGTAGAATATTGTCTACTTGAAGGGGGGAATCGAGTCCATGATGGGTGGGGCCGTCCTCTGGGCTGATAAAATGGAGGGAACTGGTTAAGAACTGGCATTCTTCAATATACTTGGAAAGACAAGCTGTCTGGCAAGGGTCGTTTGCCCCTCTCTCAACACGTTTCCTCCTGCCCTCCCGACCGAGACAGGACTCACTCTGGTCCTCCATCCCAGGCCCTCTGCCCCTCCGGCCCACCAGGGACCATCAGTTGTGGTCCATGGAGGACACTATGCTACTCAGAATTCAATAGAATCCAAAGGAGACTCAAGCAAAGCTCTAAGGGACAAAGGCCATACATCTGAAGTCCTCTAAAATCATCCTATCACATGGGAGAGATTCTTCACATCCAGCCCAAAGATAAGTAAACCTCTTTTTTTTTTTTTTTACCATACTGCTCCTTTCTAGTATTAATCACTGTAGATTAACTTTTCCATATAGCCACCCCAAAAACATATACAACCCCAGGGAGTACACCACTCACCCTCACATATGACCAAGATACTAAATCGTAAGAGTGCTCTACCATACTAATATTCACCCCCTGTCTACTTAACCTGACTTAACTGATTTACTAACAGCCTAATAGCCTCATATAGGAAATAACAATAACAACAGACAAATATACCTAACTCCAAGACAAGCACTAGTAAATAACTGCCCTAGAGTAGTAATACCAACTAAATCAGTTCAGTCAAAAACACACAGAAACTGAAAGGTCTTAAAAGACAAAACAATAATGCCCAAGTCAAAGTTCAGATCCATGAGAAACAAAACCCAAGAAGACCAATCTCCCACTGAAAGAATTAACCCTATAATGATGGATTCCAACCAGAACAAGTTCACAGAAAATGGCCAAGAAAGCCAGACCCAAGACAACAACTTTCAAAGTATGATCATTACCATGGATTAATACTATGAAAGAGGAAATCTGGGAGGAGTGACACAACCATATCAACCACTTTGAACAGGAACACAACAGGCACTTGGAGAAGTTGAGAAAAACAGTTCAAGAAACAAAAATAGACATAGAACAGTTAAAACAGTCTCAGGCAGCGTTTAAAATCAAACTAAAAGACAAGTTATCTTCAACCCAAAACTCAACAGAGAGTCTTATCAGCAGAACTAACAAATCAGAAAATAGAATTTCAGGTCTTGAAGACAAAGTGGGAGAATTAACCAGCTCAATGGAAAAGATTGTTAAACCCAAAAAGATACTTGAGAGGAATACACAAGAGATATAGGACACCCTGAAGAAGCCTAACATGCACATTCATGGAATACCAGAGCAAGAATCCCAAAATACCACACCTGAGGGAATTTCTCAAATTATCATAAATGAAAACTTTCCTCAACTAAAGAATGAGAGGGGATCCAAATACGAGAGGCATTCCACATCCCAAACTGTGTTGACCAAAATAGAAAATCGCCACGGCAAATACTAGTCGAAACACTCCACATTCAAGACAAAGAAAAGGTGCTGAGAGCTTCAAGAGAAAAAAAGCAAGTCACTTTTAAAGGTAAACTTATTAAAATAACAAATGACTTCTCAATGGAAACAGTAAAAGCAAGAAGAGCTTGGAGAGACACACTTCAAGTATTGAATGAGCAAAAATGTCAACCCAGGCTGATTTACCATGCAAAACTATCTGTCATGATCGAGGGAGAAAGAAAAGTTTTCCAGCACAAAGACAACTTGAAGGGATACATGTCCACCAAACCATGCCTTCAAAAAATGCTAGAAATGTTACTCAAGCTTGAAGAAAAAACAAGCGTATCCAGGAGGACAGAAGGAAAGTATAATATCACCAAAACATAAATGTCAAGTAATAAACTTACAAAAGCCACTAAACAATAAAAAATGTCCAGAATTAAAAATAATTTCTCCATTATAACATTAAATGTCAGTGGTATTAATTCACTGATTGAGACACACATTACAAACTTAGATTAAAAACAACAACCCATCAATCTGCTGCCTTCAGGATACTCATCTCACCACAAAAGATGAAATAAAAGGCTGGTCCAAAATTCTGTAAGCTAATGGAACCAGGAAACAGGCAGCGGTAGCCATTATGCTATCAGATAAAGTGGACTTCAAACCAAAGAAAATTATAAGAGACACGAGGATGGATACTACATTTTAGTCACAGGTACAATTCACCAGGAAGACTTCACAATATTGAACATATATGCACCCAATACGGGCCCCTCCACATTCATTAAGAAAACCCTTCAGCATCTAAAGCAAGAAATCAACCCCCAAACGATAATTCTTGGGGACTTCAACACCGCCCTCTCAACATGGGATAGATCAACAGTTCAAAAGCTTAACAGAGACACTTTGGAAGTTAATCAAACCCTTAAACAAATGGACCTTATAGATCTTTATCGAACTTTTCACCCACGCACCAAAGAATACACATTTTTCTCAGCAACACACGGAACTTTCTCCAAAATAGATCACATATTGGGCCACAAAACGAATCTACACATATACAAAAAAGTTGAAATTCTAACCTGTGCCCTATCAGACCACCACGGCCTAAAGCTGGACATCTACAACACATCAAACAAGAGAAAATACACTAACTCCTGGAAACTTAACAATATGATGCTGAATGAGAACTGGATTCAGAAAGAAATTAAAAAGGAAATTCAAGATTTCCTGAAAGTGAATGATAATGAAAATACAACTTATCAAAATCTCTGGGACACAATGAAAGCTGTTCTAAGAGGTAAGTTCATAGCTCTTAATGCCTACATCAAAAAAATGGAAACATCAGAAATAAACAACTTAATAATGCAGCTTAAAGCTTTAAAGAAACTAGAGCAATCTGATCGCAAAAGTAGTAGAAGAGAGGAGATTAGCAAAATAAGGGGAGAAATATCTGAAATCGAGATTAAGAAAACGATAGAAAAAATCAACCAGTGAAAAAGCTGGTTCTTTGAAAAAATCAAAAAAATTGATACACCCCTAGTTAAATTAACCAAAAGCAAGAGAGAGAAAATCCAAATTAACAAAATTAGAAATGAACATGGAGTTATCACTACTGATACCCAAGAAATCCAGAGAATTATAACATCATATTTCAAAAAATTATACTCTGTGAAGTTTGACAACACAAAAGAAATGGATGAATTTCTAAGTAAACACAACCTACCTAAATTGAATCAAGAAGTTGTGAATTATTATTTTCTTTTAATTTTATTATTATTATTATTATTTATTCAATTGTGCGTGTGTGTGTGTGTATGTATGTGCGTGCATGTGTGTATGTGTGTGTGTAGAACCACGGATGAATTCGCGAGCCACCATGGACGCCTCCACCTCCTTCTGCCCCGGGATTCACAGGCTCCGCCCTACCAGGACCAGAAGCGCAGGCTGCCCCCGCTTCTGCCTGGTGTCTATACGTGGGATCTGGGATCTGAACTCAGGACCTTCCGCCTGCAAGGCGGAAGCTTAACCACTGAGCCACCTCTCCAGCCCCAGTTGTAAATTATTTAAATAGTCATATAACATATAAGGAAATTGAGGAAGTAATCTTGAATCTTCCCACCAAAAAATGTCCTGGACCAGATGGATTCAGCACAGAGTTCTACCAGACATTTAAGGAGTTAATAATACCAATACTCCTTAAACTATTCCATCAAATAGCAAAGGAAGGGACACTATCAAATTCCTTCTATGAAGCTAATATCGTTTTAATCCCAAAACCTAATAAAGACTCACTTAAAAAAGAAAACTATAGGCCGATCTCTCTGATGAACACAGACGCAAAGATTCTCAACAAAGTTTTAGCAAATCGGATTCAAAAACATATTAAAAAGATTATTCACGGGGACCAAGTAGGCTTCATCCCTGGCTCACAAGTTTGGTTCAACATATGCAAATCAATAAATGTAATTCATCATGTAAACCAGTCCAAAGTCCAAGACCACATGATACTCTCGATAGATGCAGAAAAAACTTTTGACAAGATCCAACAGCCTTTTATGATCAAAACGCTAGAGACAGTAGGAATGGAAGGAACCTTTATCAATATAATAAAAGCTGTATACAACAAGCCCACAGCAAGGATTATGCTCAATGGGGAACAATTGGAAGCATTCCCACTTCGATCAGGAACTAGACAAGGCTGTCCACTCTCACCACTTCTATTCAATATTGTACTTGAAGTCTTAGCTGAAGCCATAAGACAAGAAAGGGACATAAGAGGGATTCAAATCGGCAAGGAAGAAGTCAAGCTATCCCTATTTGCAGATGACATGATCTTATACCTGAGGGATCCCAAAAACTCCACCAGGAAGCTTCTGGAACTAATTGAGAAGTTCAGCAGGGTGGCAGGATACAAAATAAATGTGCAAAAATCAGAGGCCTTCCTATAATGCCTAGAATGAAAGAAGTGAAAAAGCCTTGAGAGAAACAATCCCATTTACTATAGCCCCTAAAAAAATGAAATACCTTGGTATAAACCTAACCAAGGAGGTAAAGACCTTTACAATGAAAACTTTAAAACCCTAAAGAAAGAAATTGCAGAAGACACCAGAAGGTGGAAAGACCTCCCATGTTCCTGGATTGGCAGAATCAACATTGTAAAAATGACCATCCTACCAAAGGCAATATACAGATTCAATGCTATACCAATTAAAATCCCAAAGCAATTCTTTAAAGAAGTTGACCAAACAATCTTAAAGTTCATATGGAGACATAAAAGACCCAGGATAGCAAAAACAATCCTTACCAAATCCATACCAAACCTTAGTCTATATTACAATCCATAGTTTTAAAATAGCCTGGTATTAGCTCCAAAATAGACACACAGATCAATGGATAAGGGTTGAAGACCCAGATGTAAGCCCACACAACTACAGCCATTTGATCTTTGACAAAGAGGCCCAAAAATCCAATGGAAAAAGAATAGCATCTTCAACAAATGGTGCTGGCAAAACTGGATCTCCACATGCAGAAGATTAAAACTGGACCCGTATTTGTCACCATGTACAAGAATTAATTCCAAATGGATCAAGGGCTTAGATATAAGGCCAGAGTGTATAAAAACCATAGTTGAAAGGGTAGGGAACTCCCTCGACCTGATTGGGCTAGGCCAACTGTTCCTAAATGGACATCCAATAGCACAGTCACTACAACCAACACTCAACAGATGGGATCTTGTGAAATTGAAGAGCTTCTGTTGAGATAAAGAGATTGTAACATGAGCTCAAAGGCAACCCACAGAATGGGAGAAAATCTTCACTAACCACATATCTGATAGAGCTCTATTATCCAGAGTGCACAAAGAAGTTACAAAACTAAACACCTAGGAAACAAAAGGAGCAATTAAAAAATGGGCTTTGGAACTTAAAAGAAACTTTACCAGGGATGAAATTAAAATGTGTAAAAAATATCTTTAAAAATGCTCCACTCTGTTAGCCATCAGGGAAATGCAAATCAAAATTTCCCTGAGATATCATCTCACCCCAGTCAGGATGGCAAAAATCCACAATACAAACAACACCAAATGCTGGAGAGGATGTGAAGAGAGGGGAACTCTCCTACATTGCTGGTGGGAATGCAGGCTCAGAAAACCACTCTGGCGAGCCATGTGTCGATTCTTAAAGAAATTAAAGATTGAACTGGCTTTTGACCCTGCTATTCCACTTTTGGGAATAACCCCCCATACAGCAAAAATTCACCTCCATAGCACAAGCACGACCATGTTCATCGCAGCACTGTTTGCAATAGCAAAGTCATGGAATCAACCCAAATGTCTAAGAGTTGACGAGTGTATAAGGAAAATGTGGTAAATCTATACAATGGAGTACTACTCAGCCATCAAAAATGATGAATTAATGGAATTTGTGGGGAAATGTATGGAATTAGAAACAATTATATTGAGTGAAGTATCCCAGACACAGAAAATTAAGCACCGTATGTACTCCCTAATAGGTGGATCCTAGTACCAAACCCACTTAGAGACACTCAAGGATAAATCTCTGTAATACCCATAGTAATTGCAAAGATTATGAACAGGAGGGATGGGGAAGGAGGGCCCCACCAGAAACAAAGAGAGAGGGGACCATGTTACAACATAGAAAATAGGCCACCGTCAAGGACTGCAAGTAAGTAATGAGACATCTAGTTAAGTTCACAGACTTTCATTCCTGATCATTTACAACTGATGGGGTATGATCTCACCAGAAGGAGAGGGCATGTAGTCTGGCAGATAGAAAATAACCATTTTGCAAATGAGTGATTGATCTCTCTCTCACCGCTGTCTCCTAGTTTTATTCCATCTACCTTTGAATATACTCTTATAACAAGACTCTAATTTAACAGGTTTTTATCTCTGGCTAGGGGGTGACATCCAATACCCATCAGAATGGAGCCAAGGGCATTGCCGGAGCAGCAGAAGTGAAACACAGTCAACAAACCATAATTCAGAACATCAGAGACTCTGTATCAATCACCTGGAACTAAGCCAGCCTAATTTCTCCCCATTCTGAAGCTCAGGGAAATTTGCGTAAGAGGTTGTCGGTAAGATTGTAAGAGCGCAAAGATGGGAGGAGTAATGATATGCAAGATACTCCACACAAGTTAGGGCCAAAGCAATCATAATAGGACTTTGCATGACCTGCACAATGTCTGACACATTATTGACCCCACAAAGTTTAGTATGGACTAAAGGCACTAGGATCCTTGGAGGCTAGGATATGACAGCCACAGTAGTATTCCTATGCTTTAAGGGGAACACATGAACGTATTCTGGGAAATGCCACTGGGTCCTCGCACGTCATTGGCATGCTCCGGGTATGGGGGGGGGGAGACACTGGCGGATGGGGAGGGAGGGGGGAGTGGAAGAGGGGAGCAAAAAGGTAGGGGAGAGTGGAGAGAGGGGACTGGCGTACCTGTTAATTTTGTATGAATGGAAATAAAAAAAAACACTCCTGTGCATATGTCGTGGCTCCTTCCCTTAGTTCTGTGTGTTGGTGTGGACTCTTCTGCCAAGCTGGTTTAAGAACTGCAATCAAACAACTGTGAGCAGGACTAAAACCCCTTGTTCTCCCATTAGCTGTTTGTTCATACATTTATGGGCAGCAATGCAGAGAAATTGCAGCAAGCAGTAAACTTTCACTTTGTCCAGGCCACTTCACTCTGTTCTATGATCAAGGTTAAGACAAGGAGCTTTGGCTAAAAGTTGGGGGCAAGAAAAGAAGAAAAGGAGCATCCTTCCCCAGCTCTGTCTGTACCTGCAGTGCTCCTGAAAGATAACAGTTATCAATATTCCAGGACTTATGTTCTTGGTCTTCCAAAGTGCCTAGCGGCATACACTAGTTAACTGTTTATTGCTCCCATTTACAACCCTCCTACTGTGGCATGTCTTGCTAATGCTGAGAAATCTCCTGATTACATATTGCCACTCCCCACTGAAGACAGACATAAAGGCTCAGTCACTTTTCACAGCTTTTCACTTTCAATACTCACTATGTTTTGGTCCAGTAGAAGACTTTGTAGGTGGTTAAGCTTAAATTTATTTTCTATCAGTACAGCATTATAAAACTTGCCTTAATGGCATGAATATATATCATATGCTGAATAGATAATAGGATAATTTTCACAATAAAATATCTAATATATGCTTTATATATTCAATTTTAAATTGTGATAATAATGACTCTGTGGTGACCATAGTCTCTACTTTTCTGATGTGTAGATTTTGTAAAAATGGCTAGTGATTTTAGTGATCATCCTCAAAGGGCTCGATAAACACATTCTTAATGAGATTCTATGAATAAATTTTCAAAATTATTTTGCTCAATATAGTGCCTAGACAGTGGGATCTTTTAATTCCTGTACAATTTGCTCTAAATAAATTCAACCCATCTTTAAATGTTGCAGTCAATAATTTGTCTTATTTATTGTAGAAGGAAACATAATAGGTTTTTTTCAAGCTCACAAATTTAAAAATCGAGACTTGTCAAGTTCATACTATGTTTATGCAGACTTAGGAACAACAAATTTTCAAAGGCATTTGGGACAAAACTGCATCTCCTTTGCTCCAGTGACGCTTTATTTCTATCTGGCTCCAGTTGCCTGCTCAGACTGTAAAGTCATTTCGCTGAGGACACCATAGCTTGCATTACTCGTATATTCTGAGAGGGTGCAGGCAACTAATTACAAGTGTGAAAGGAGAATTGGGGAGGAGGGAGAATGAGGAAAAATTTACTCATAGAGTCTGGAAAAACTCTATAGGATATTGTACTATTTTTCTAAGTATTTATGAAAGAACAAATGACACAATATATCAAGATTAGAATTTATTAGAATTTGTTGGTTTTAATCCCCTAAAATAAAGCAAACACCAGCAACAACAAAAGCTGTCTAAGTATCTTCTTGACATGACTAGGAGGCTCTATATCGCCTGGGGGGTTGCAGTAGGCACTGATGAAGGAAAACACACCTTTTTGACTAAGTGCAAGGGTGTTTCAGGATCCAATAAAATTATCATCCTGGTATCCAGTCAGAAGGGGGATGGGGCTGGAAGCAGTCACTTGCTTTTTAGAAAATTAAGGCTGTATTATATCAGATTCATGTATGCATAGTGACTTAGTGTGAAGTAACTATTTGAAAGCATATTACCTAAATCTAAGTAAGTTAAAATCTTAAATATCTTGCTTTTTCTGTGCTGCCTGTGTCATTAAATCAGTTGCAAATAAAATCATTGCAAATATAATCCATATTCTTTGTTAAGCAGTACAGAGTGGTGCAATGCTGATAAGAAAATCCAGATATGAATGGTAGATTAGATTAGGTAAAAATATTCTGCTAATGTTCAGCTTCCTAAGTTTGTAGCTGACTCCGACAATATGAGAAAATATCATCTATCCATGCATATCTTGATAAATAAAGTGGTATGTGCCTAGCATACCTTTCCTCTAAAGGCATGTGCTCTAACAACTTAACTTCCTATGACTAGGCCACACCTCTTAATGATTCCAGCATTTCCCAATTACATCAAAGACTGGAGACCATGCTGGCAACACATTGTTTCCTTGGGGGAATATTTCAGATCAAAACTGTAACTTGTAGAGCACATGTTCATTTTATTACAGTCAAGCTTTTGAAAACTGAACACTTTGTACTTATCAATGGCCCACTGAATCCCAAACATGGGTTTTAAATAACTTCATCAATATTTACATATTAATACAAAAATAGGCTCGGAGAAACTATGTTATTTTGGAGATTCTACTGTGGGAGCAAAACCATATTATGAAATTCAACTTCAGTTGTTCCTTGGTTCACTTATGGAAATGATTGCTTGTTCATGTGGTTCAAATTCCTCACTGTGCAAAAGGGTATAGATGACAAGCACTATTTCTACCTTCTTCCCATGATGCTCTACATATTTTTTTCTGAAACAATACCTCTTCTTTCTTGTATAACCTTGCAGAGATAGCTTTCATAACATATCTTGGCCGTTACAGGACAAAGAAGCTCCTCCATCACACATTCCTGCCACCATGATATTCTGTGAGACTGTGAGCCAAAAGAAGTTTTTTCTCCCTTAAGCTGTTTTCTTTCAGTATTAAGTCCTACTGACAAGAAGAGTAACTAAATGATTATCCAGTGACCCTCCATTTACTTGGATTGGCTCAACAGTTCTTTTCTAAAAGGATTTTCTTTTTGGATCACTTCTATTTATTCAGACTGAACCCTTTGCTCTTCCTAGATGATTCTAATCATGATGAACCTACTATAAAGTCTTTTTCCCATATGTTTCCTGTGACATATTCTTCAAATAGCTGAAAAAACAGTATCTCTAACCTTTTCCATGTCTTTATTAAAATATTGCTTGCATAACTATCCTATTTAAAATTCCCACCCAATACATGTCTGCTATATCTTCACTTTTTATGCCCTTGTCATAGTTATGTACAGGTGTCAACTTGATGGTTGAAGGTTTGAGCTCTAGGCACATTTGAAGATAATTGGTAGTTGATTTAAGCCCAGGATGAACCTTCAGGAGATTGTCTAGTGGATAGGGAAGGCCTAGCCCATGGTGGGTAGAACTAGACCTTGGACAGGTGAATAAAATACAGAGAGCTAGTTGAGGAAGTTGGCACTCTTGTGTATACTTGGCCAGACATACTGGTCTGGCAAGTAAGGATTGTCCCTCTCTCAGCCAGTTCCCTTGGTCCTGGTGTTAGTGTGAGCTCTTCCATCAAACTGGACTAAGAACTGTAATCAGACTGTGGAAAGAGAACAAACCCCTTGTTCCCTTAAGCCGTTAGATGGTGATTTTATCAGCAACATGCAGAGTAACTGCTACAGTCCTCTTTCTTTAAAAGCACATTTAACCTTTTTCCATAGCATATGCACTCTGTTCTGTGTATTTGCAGACCCAACCAATCATGAATCAAATATATTTGGAGAAATATTGCCCCTCTACTGAATATCTACCAACTTCTTTTTTATCACTGCTTCCTAAACAATATAGTGTGGCAGCTATTTACATAGCATTGCATCACATTGAATATTATAAATAATCTAGAGGGGATTTCTGAAGTATATGGGAGGATGTGAGTAGGTTATTGGCAAACATTGTGCCATTTTATATTAAAGATCTGAGCGTCTGCATATTTGGTATTTACAGGAGATCCTTCAGATCAGCGGATGCTTAAAGATGACTATAATACATTCATTATGCTTGTGTTTATTGTTCCATGTGCTCCTATCAGAATCCTAACATGAGAGTGAATATTTGTTTTATTCATTGCACCTGAAATAGTTTCTGACACATAGAAGGAGCTCAATAAAACATATAATAAACTTAAATATAAATTACAAGCATATGGATATAAACATATGCAAAGGAAAGGGTATTCTATGCCAGACGCAGATGTGGAATGAACTGAAAGGGGAGGGGAGAAGCTCACTAGGTTCGATGGACCAGATCTCCCTTTCAAAGTATTTATTTTCCTGATCCTCTTGAAAAGCCTACAAGGGTTAAGGGGGTCAAAGTCATAGTGCAAATGATGTAGCATGGAGCTGAAGTCTTTGTGTATGCAGACCTTTTATTCCTACACATAGCCTCAGTTTCTCATGCAGTGGTTAAAAACTCTCCCTGCAGCTTCAAGGATATTTAACTACATGAGAGCATTCTGACAGTAAACACAGTTCCAACATTTAGTTGCAGTTTTCCTTGATTATTTCATGTGTACCTCCTTGCCTGCTTGTCTCACATCAGCTTTACAATTATCTAGATCTAACATGCAAAAGAGAGTCTTTGTAGATGAAACTTAGTTTCACTCAAAGTTCCTGATCTTAGGACTCTTTTTCTTAGATCTCTCACTCCCAAAGGCACCTAGTTATACCAATTCTTCAGCCTTACATAGACAGATTTTTTTTTGGCTATTACTCATGTTTCTTCACTGCTGATTGAAGTGTCTCCATAGTCAAATAAATACATTAACTAAAATTAATCTACTTCTTATATCAAACCTTTTGGTGGTTTTATATCTTCTAATGTTCTTCCCAATATATTAGGGCTTTGTCTTAAATTTTCTCTCTCTATTTCCAGTGAGTATTTTGGAATCTTTAAATGAGATTGTTATATTCAATCTGCCATCTAGCCCATACTTCCTAGATGAATGTTGTCTTGTTATATAGGTAAAGCAGATATGATGATGTATATGATATAAATCCTTCAAACCCCTGATTCTGGTCATAGGATTGTTTGAGAAGTTAGGATCTCAGATCCAAAACAGAACAAATAATAGATACTTCAATATCATGTCAATTTAGATGACAGAATATCATAGCAGTTATGGTCACAATCATAATTTAGAAAAGCATAGAGAAAGATATACCACAAAGTCTCCTCTTTCTCATTTTTAAATCATGTTTTATTATATCCAGTCTTCCTAATTACAAACATAATGTGTGGTTGTCTCTCTCCTCCTCCCTTTTCCCCCTCAATATGTTGTTTTTAAAATTAATTTTGTTTTTATTTTTACTCTTACAATCTCATACATGTAAGCAATGGATTTTGATCATAAAGTTATCCCTTTATCTTCCTGCTTCCCTTGGACATTGTTCTAGTATGTCCACCTCCTGCCTTTTTTATGTCCTATTTTTTTAAATTGGATAATATAAAATAATATGTAAGCAATAAAAGCAAATACATTAAGGATGTAGATAGTTATGACTGAGCTTCTAGTTCCACATGGTTAAGAACATATGATAAAGCTGAAGAATAACAGCTTTGTCCATCTTCTATAAGACTAAGTTCATGGTGTGAGCACATAGAGCCTTGGCCAATGGGAGGTTATGGACCTCCCCACTATGGGCATATGGAGATCTGGTCTATGGAAGGCAAACCATACTGTAAACATATGGAGGCCTGGCCCACAAGAGACCATCCCACTTGTGAGCACATAGGAAGCTATCCACCTTATAAGTTATAGGGCCCCAACCCAGGGAGGCCATCAACATTTGTACACATAGAGCCCATGAGAAGGCTTCATGTTTTGTGTACACGGGTATGGAATTCAGGTTTTGGCAGGTAGTGTGTTATCTCAGGCTATTAGTCATTCAACAGTCCACAGGTTAGAACAATTAATATAGAAATAGTCTCATTTCTTCTCTACCACCATCTGACACACATGGGACACAGAAGCCACATGTGCAGTGCCTCTAGGGACAGAGTGACATCTTTCTTGTTATTGGGATGTTATGTTGCTTAATTTATTATATATACTTTTGTACATAATATTTCATAAATTGTCATGTGTGGGAGACACAAAACCAAGATCAAGGTCAATAAATATATTCATGTCTATGTAGGGACTGATGGTGAATATGTGATGCTAGCCATAAATCTGGGTTTGTGATTTTCACCAACAGTGCTGAAAACTCTAAGTATGGTAGAACAAAAATATTTGATATTTAGAGCAACAAAATGTGAAGAGTGTAATTTTTTTATTTGTCTGTGCTATAATTTTGTTATCTGTTTTGTCTTCCAGGGCATTTGTAAGTAAAAAAAAACAAGGTGATATATTCAGATATTTTGAGTTTTTCAGAAGGGGAGACCTTAATGACTGCAAAGCAATACTATTATGATTATCACATGAAATTAGACTACTTGAGATGCTCTCCATGTTGAGTTCTTATTTGATTCTTGCATTACATACTATTTATTTCCCTTTGATCATTCCTCATGATTAATTTAAGTATGATTTTTTTTGGTGATGGGAAATTATACTGTCAGTTTAAGAAACTTCAGAGGAAATCAAAACTTGATGATACATATAATCCCAAATAGCATATATGTCAAAATAGAAATGCCAATTTCTTTTTTTAATTTAGTAACTTTTTTCTTCCCATCAAAATACACTCAAGAAAGTTACAAAAATCAACTATTTGTATTTCATATTGAAAAGTTCAACATGCATTTAGATGAGCATTTGTTTTACTGTTTAATAATACCTATTTTAATCTGAAGTCTGTTGTTAACCTTTAGGGATTTAAAGATATAGGCAACTCCTTTGATTTTTATTCAAGGAGTCCATGGTTTTAAGGTAAGGGTGAAAATAAGGGTGGAGTTTCAATGTATGAAGAGTTCTATGTCTGAAGTTAATAGAGTTTTATTTGAATGTGGGGGAAAACTGAAAACTTCTGAAGATCTTTAGGAGCAATGTGACACGATTAAAATTGTATAGAAGCACATAGCAGTGTCACAAAATGGTTAGAACTAAGATTTTTTTTCTTCCTGTAGCTCTAGAATTTGAACCAATGACCCTTCATGTGTTGGGCAAATGCCATACCACTGAGTTACTACTGAAAGCCAGAACATCTAGATCAGACTGTCCTCAAACTCCAGCTTCCATCTTTTTACCATATTACCATTGAATGGTGTGGCTCCATAACCTACTGAGAATAAATTATAAAGAAGGAAAAAAAGGTTTTATGAGATCCTATGGTACAAGACATAATATTAGATTTTTGCATATGTGGCCTCATTTAATCATAGTAATAACACCTAAAACACAGACTCCAAAACACCCTCTACAAGTGTGATGATCGACATTAATTGTCATCTTGATGAAACCTAGAATTATCTAGAAGACAAACCTCTGAGAATGGTTCTTTGCAAACTAAACTGGCATATTGCGAGGGAGTTTTAGACTGAATTAATTGAGGCAGGGTTGCCCCTTCTTAATCCTACTTCATGGGATGACATTCTCTGTTTTCTACTGAGAAAAAGGAGAAAACAAACAGGGCGCCAGCATTTATGTCTTTCTGTTTCTTGACTGTAAACACAATGAGACCAGCTGTTTTATGGACCTGATATCTCGACTTCCTGTTGTTGATGGATTATAACCCTCAAACTTTGAAACAAAACGAATCTTTCTTTCCTTAGGTTGTTTTGTACAGGTATTTTACCATAGCAATAAGAAAATTAGCTATTACAAGAAGTGCAAATGAAAATAAGGTGTAAGAGAGGCTTCTTTCCATAAAGTCGTAATCAGAGTAAAATATTGTTAACATCTGAACATAGAACAACTCCAACCTCTGTAAGTTTCTTCTGGGTTATACTACCAATTAAGGTGCAGTATCAGTGCAGAGGTAGATTATGATGAATACTTGAACCAAAGTAGTAGCAGTGAAACGGAAATAAAAATATGCAGAACAGTCAGGAAATACCATTGGTTTTTGGATGCAAGGAAGATAGAGGAAGAGAGAAGAGTCAATAACCTTCTGAGATTTTTGTGTAAATAACTGATGCTGATGCTATTAATTGAAATGATGCTATTAATTGAAATGCTGAAGGGAAAAATGAATAAGCATGGACAGAAATACTGAAGATAGAAAACAAAATGAATTAAAATGAATTGGGATTGTTTTGCATTTTTTTAATGTCAAAACTTTAGTAATACTGAAATCCTCTCTTTCTTGAATTCCTGTGGAACCTATTAGAACCTCAGAGTTTCTTCACTGAAGGATTTTTTCCCATGATTCAAATTTATTAATGACTATGATGTTATCTATTTTTTGTATTTTTTCTGTATCAGTTTTGATAAATTATGTATTTTCCATAAACATTTGTTTTCAAATTTATTGCAATTGTTGTATTACTAGTTGTCTATTTGGTAAAAATGCCTAGTGTTGTGTTCTCCTTTTCTTCTTAGTTTTATTTATGTCCATCATCATTTTTTCTTTTCAATTAGAAATTTGCATTCAGTGTAATTATAGTTGTGGATTCCTTTATACAACAGAACTTTCCTTTTCAAGCAAATCTAACATGACATCATCTTCCAAATACTAGTTGCTAAGCTCACAATGACAATGTAGCTCTCATCCTGCAGCCAAGAAGACTTCTCTAAATGGAAAATGGCCATTACAGAGGACAACAACTTATCTAAGGGCAGAAAGTAAGCAACTATGGAGTATTGAGCTACAAATAAGACATACAAAGCACCCCTGTCTTACCACAACAAAGTGCAAGGCACGTCTGAGGAGTGGGGACAGAGATAATGTAAGAATTAGATTCGAGGGATGGCATTGACATATGGTTCTCCCTAGTCACAAAAACCAGTACAACAATGAACATGCTGAAACCAAGTCCACCTGACCTATGCAAGAGTGGGCCCAACAATAAAGCACAACAAATGAGAGAGGAAATCAGATTTCCCTACCTCTTACAGAGTGATCACTTGATAATCGAAGCTAGCCAGAGGAAGTATTACCTCATGCATTAAGGGTATCCTGCCTATGTTGCAGCAGGTGCTCAGGCACATGCAAGAACATCTCTTATTGGACTCAGTTGTACACATATGCAAGAAGGGACACTGGCGTAGGAAAGAAGCTTGTCAGAAAGAAGTTGTTTCTGAGGGCAAGGAGTGACAAAGGAATGGGGTAAGTGAATGGAGAAAATAACAATAAAAATTTCATCTTAATTAAAAAATAATTCAAATAAAAGATTTGTCAAAGAACCAACTTATATCTTTGTTATTCCTATTTATTATGTTTGATTTTGACTTCATTAAATGATCATTATTTTATAAATTCTATTTCCCTATGACTTGACTATTCTCTCCAACATTTTTAATACAATGGTGTAATGATTTCTTTTAACCTATATAATTTTGTGATATGCCAGTTTAAATTTCTTCCAAATACAAGGTTTAGATACCTAAATTTGGATACATTAATTTTCCTAATTATTCAGTTCCAGGTTTTTCATTATAAAAATATTTTTGTAAGTACTCTTTATGAGATTTTGGAATTTTGCTTGATTGCTTTCATTTTATATTTTTGCACAAAATATTTGTTATCTGAACTTAATTATAGCCAAACAATGAGGTTTATAGAAGAGAAATTCTCTGTGTTTATTAAAGTTGTACTCACAGCTCGCTTTTTGCTTTCTTAAATGTGTCTTGTATCATTGCTAAAAAAGTCTATCTCACATTTTGTTGGATATAATAAGCTATTTTATCGATTTGCTTACTAATTCAAATTTCATGTGCTCCATTTATTTTGTCCTAATTCAAACTATATGTGCTCTATTTATTTTTAATCTAATCAAAATATCAATTATTGAAAGAATTTTGTCACTAGTCTCTCATTATGATGACGCATTATGCAATTTTTTTCTGCAATTCTCCTAAGAAAGACCTAACAAAACCTAATCTTGCTTAGCTTCTATAAGCACCCAAGACCAGGCATGTCCACATCGATATGACCATAGATTTGTTGCTGTAATTCTATGAAAATTTTATGATTTGGAGCTTTGTAACTAGGTGGATAGTTTAGAATCACTTTGTTTTTCAGAAGACTTGTTTTTCTTATTATGTAGTGAATATGTATATTTCTAACACATATTTTTCTTTCTAAAAATTAAATATTTTTTGAATTGTAGTAATGTGTCAGCATTTACTTTTCTTTTGTTGCTATTGTATTTTGCAATGTTATTATTGTTTATAACTATTTTGAATGTGCAAGGAAAGATTATATGGCATTTTAAAAAGTTGATCTGAATAATCTTTATCTTTTAGCTGGAGAGTTTAATTCATTTATATTTATAGTGATTTCTAAGATATTTGGATTTAAGCTATGCTACACATTTCTTCTATTTTTTCTTTTTCCTATTTCTATTTTTCAATTTTTTAAAAAAAATTACAGCTTTTGTTTACCTTTTGTAACACTAAGAAACCTAGTGAACACTTAGCTATAGTAATATGCTTATTTTAAATTATCAGATTCTCAAGTTGGTCAATATTGCTACTTTCTTTATGAACTAGGAGAAAATTTCAGAAAGCCTTAGTTTTTGTTTTCACTTTTTTAGTGATAACTGCGTAAGTTCATTTGATAGAGAAAATCTCTTTTCCTTCTGATGTTTTCTGGGGAATGTATCTAGGACTTCTCTGCTAATACTCATGACACATTTTGTCAAACTGTGAAAGCACCTTTCTATCCAGGCCATATAACTTTTATTGCACCCTTTTTTGCTTCACTGAAGCAGTAATGACTCCTTGGACTATTGAGAACAGCTCTGAAGCTGACTCTGAGATCAGGGGGAAAATGACATATTTGACTGATGTGATCTGCCATGGGCACATGGAGGAGAAGAATGGCAGCATGTGTGCTAAATAACCTTGGGAAACATGAAACACTCATGGAATTAAATGCAACACAAGGCAGGTGTGCTTTGATTTGGCATGGGTGTTAGAGTAAAGAAACATGCAGAACACAAGACTCTTCTGAGACAACAGGAAAATATCTGGGCATGCTGAGCACCTTAGATTAAGGATAATTCTTGGGAGAAGCAGGTAACAGACCAAGTAAGAAACTTTCAAACACTAATTACATGTATTTGAATTTTTTCTGATTACAATCTTTAAGAAATAAAAAGGGAATATATCATATTCCTTTTGTTGCTGTAGCTTTTACATTCCTTTCTCTCTACTGTTCATGTTAATGAGAAGACCCCCTTATCCTACTCCCTAGGTTAATGAGGAGATGGGGGAGTCACCTGCTGCTTTATATTATCTGTTTTATTGCTCCCCTTCATTAGCGTGGATGATAGAGAGTTGGATGTAGTGCAGCTTGGAGGTGATACAGTAGGATATTACATATATGCTAGTCAGCAGCCAAAATCCCAACCTCATTTGCTAGTGAATTTGCAAATAACCAGTCCTTCAGGTGCTTCTCTAATTTTCACCAAATGTTGCATTTTTGAAAGCTTCATTAATCCAGACCCATTCGGATGGGTAGGGTGAATGAGTTTACAGCTACAGAAGGTGAAGTAGCAGAATTATCAGCTCTTCAGTATATTGCTGGCATTCATTTATGATAATGGACTAGAAGTGGTATTAAAATTCCTCTACAAAATATTATTAGAGTATCAGGGCACCACAGAGATGGAGAATTTAATAAGAAAATTCTTCAAAAACACAAAAATGCTTATTTATTGATATTCTGTCTCTGAAACGACAAGCCTCTTGTTTGTCTTAGAATCAAGGTACTCATATAGCTCCAGCATTGCAGGCTAGGGAGATTCTGAAAGTAAACAAAGGGCATTCTGGAAGGAATGAAGCTATATGTATTCAAAGGAGAAGTGTGATTGAAAAAGTCATTAGTACTGCAAGGGATTTTCATCTATGTTTGACCTTTTCCTGAAATGAGAATTCTCTCTTTATGGTGAGAAATATTCTGTTTAGAAAAAGCAAACATTGGTGTTTGGGGAGGAATAGCTCAGGCAGTCACTATAAGTGGAGATGGGGTTTGATGATCCAGAACTATAACTCCTGCACTGGGATTTTGGATTACGATCAATAGCTAGAACATCAAAGACATATTCCTTACAAATACCCTGTCATGTCTGTCCTTCATGTTCATTCGCTTTGTCCTTTCTTTGATTTACCATTTGCTTTTCAGCTATGTATGCACTACTGCTAGAAATGACTTTTGGGGAAGTAAAGCACGAAATAAGTAACACCATATGGTCAAAGAAACTTTGTTTCCCTTGATATGTCCATTTTTACATGTCATCCCCCGCAAGTGCATAGGTCAAAGGCTAAAAGAGTAGTAGAAACTATTAAGAGAAATAGGTTTCTTGAAGGCAGGATTTTGCATCCAAACCAATACTACTGACAGATTTAATCAAGTTTTCACTGCGATTAGGCTTTGAAAGCAATAACCAGTTCTGAGAATAAAGAAGTACTATTTGAAAACAAATTACAAATCTTGTCTTTATGACATGTATCAATTTATGCAAAGTGCATAAATCACCTTTTCTATTTTTCTGTAATGGAAAAATACTGCAGGGCATTTTAATATCCAATAAATTATATGTTTAATGAACCAGATCAAAATATAAATGGTATGAGTCAAATACTTCGAAGAATAAGGACCACTATTGACTTGATAAAAATTCTGGTCACATGGTCTATAGGCTGTTGCAGTTCGTCAGAGTAAATGCTTACATTTCATCTATGGTCACCCACATGAAAATTCTTCTAGGGACTTTACTACTTATTTTCAGACCTCATTTATTTATTGCTTATATTACTCTTGAAAAAATCAGAAATGAAAACAGTGAGTTTCACCTTTAACCTTTGATAAATATTACTCCAATAAGATATGCAGTAAATCTATCAGTCTTGGTGAATTGACAGAGAGAGCTTTTCAAAACCACTCATGCAAAGCAACTGTGTTCATTTGATGTCCCATTGGAGGCACGTGAATCTCCACTGGTAAAGGAATGTTGTCACTGAGCCAACTGCATACTTTTTTAGCTTTTAGACGTATGAATGAAATTCATCCTGAGGATACTAACAAGACAGGAGAAATTAGATGAGAAAAGCAAATGATACTTGAATTGTGATAGCAGTGTCCAAGTTTATAAGGGATGTTTCATCTCCAATCTGCAGGGACAATGCAATCGAGAAAGAGGAATATTTTACCAAGTATTTATTGATACTATATTTGCTTCTTATTTACAAGGAATGAAGTGATAAAGCTTAAAGAAACCTAGGGTAGGTACCAAAAGACCAGCAAATAATTAACAAACATGCCCAAACTAGTTAGATCCCTGGCCTGATCCTGTCTTTTGAGTCTCCATTTTTTTCCTCTAGAAAATGAAAGCATTTGACATGATGATTACTAAGTTGTATTTTTATTCTTCGTGTCTATTTAGTATTACTTTGAAGCTTTGAATTTTGCAAGTGAAATTTGGTAAAGCTGAATTATGTTTCATAAAATAGTCATATTATTAAAATGATGTGTACATTAATTTCTTTTCTACTTTGTGGGAGGGATGCAATCATATTGAGTACAATGAGAAAGACTGTGATTTAGAGGAAACCTGTGATGATTCTTTGTGAAGCAAATAAACCTTTGTAATGCAAATGTTCATATTTTAATGCTTCTATTTTGAAAATTTCTATTTTAATATATCAAGTTTGCTTACTCCCAAATGTAACTAAACTTTACATAGTAATGAAACTCATATCCAATATGTTTTCTTTTTTTGTTTTTAACCTTGCAGACAAATTCTATCCCCCTTCACTCCCTAGTACCCACTGTTACTTGAGTATTTTCTGTAAGAACAATTGTCTGTCATCAAATGAACAGGTTTTAAAACTGGTTCTACAAATGGGAAGCTTCAAACAGCCCAAAATATTCACATTGTTCCTCAGTTTCTTCATATGTAAATTTAGGATAATAATAGCACTTACCTTGTAGTATTTTTCTAAGAATTAAATATTGATAAAAATGTAAAGCACTTCATTAGTCTGGCATATAGTGATATAGTGTATATTTGCTAAATTTCAGTGTATTAGTATTGTTCACAAGTGATTTTCACACAGTGAGTGCTCTATTTATGCACACCGTGTGAATAATACACTTTTACCATAAATTATGCTGCATGGATAATGCTTCTTTGTTTAGCATCTTGCGGACAATTCAGTGGAATATTTCTATGTACATATTTTTTAATTTTTTTTATTATTTATTCAATTTTTTGTGTGTGTGTGTCTGTGTGTGTGTGTGAGTGTGTGTAGAACCATGGACGAATTCGGAACCAGCATGGACTGCCTCTACCTCCTCCTTGTTTACTCTGCCCCGGGATTCACAGGCTCCGCCCTACTAGGACCAGAAACGCACACTGCCCCTGCTTTCACCCGGCGTCTATACATGGGGTCCAGGATCCGAACTCAGGACCTTCCACCTGCAAGGCAGAGGCTTAACCCCTGAGCCACCTCTCCAGCCCCCTATGTACATATTTAATATACATTTATTTTGAATATTTCTTCCTAATTTGTATTAGAGAAGTTTTTTCCATTATACTTTAAAATAGAACATGGCTAAGAACAAGAATGTCAGATGGAAACAGTGACATTAAGATCTTTAAAACTGTAAGAAAGAGACATACCCAAATTACTTTCAGAGATGGAGGTTTATTGCAAAGACACACAAGCAAATGAGATAGAGAGATCATCCTCAAATGAGTTATATAGTTGCTCTGGTTTCTGATGTTTCCAAGGCTTGGATAGCTGCCTAGGTTTCCATCCTAGTTTTGCCACTATAAGCTGTGTAACCTTGAACACATTGGTGAAGCTATTAGTGACCTAGGTTTTTCATATCTAAATTGTAGATAAAAATAGAATCTAAGTCATTTATCACAGGGATAAGTGAGGGTTAAGCAAGCTAATGCATGTAGAATGCTTATTGTAGTGCTTCATCCATGTTGGAATCTTAAGAACTGGTAACTACCACTCTTGAGCATTTACCCAAAGGAATCTGTATCATACTGTAGCAATACTTACACATCTGTGTTCATTGCTGTACTATTCACAATATCTAAGAAACAAAATTAGCTTAGATATCCATCAACTGATGAATGAATAATGAAAATATGATTCATATACATAGTAGAATTTTATTCTCTTATAAAGAAAATGAAATTATGCAACTTGCAGGCAAATGGATGGGGAAAAATTACACCAAGTGAGGTAACCCTGACACAAAAATATGAATTTTTCACTTTCTTGATTATATGATAATGCTAGCTTCAACTCATTAGCTCTGTGTATTTAACTTGGAGAACCTCTGGAAGCCAAGAAACCAGAAAAAAGATGTTGTGGGGAGTTGCCAACAGAAAGTGGGGAAAGTAGGGCATAGGAAAAAGAAAATAGAGAGGTATTACAATAGGGGCAGAAATATTTAAACAGGGAGTGATATTGCGAGGTAGGAGGTATAGATGAGTGATCTAACCAAAATGAAAGATGAACAGAAAAGTCACATGGAAGCATATTACCTTATGGCTCCATTAAAAAATACAAAAGAGAATCTAAAAGTAGATACTTTGCATTGCTATATAATATTGGTCCTAGAAGCAGTAAGATAATAGGCAAAACTCCATTTTGCCAGGGAGAATCTCAAAGCAATACTGATTCTTGACATTCTACTTGGTTTCCCACCAGAACTGGATCATATGATTTTATAGTTTCAAGATACAGGGAAGTCAAGCTAGAACTGAGCTGGAAATTCCATTTTTGTTGCCTAGCTTTCCTGGTGTTAGAAGGTGTCACGCATGCTGCTGGGGTAGAAAAGATGTTAGCAGTCTTACCCAACTGTGAACACCACACACCAGAATACCAATCAGGCAAGTTGAGCTCAGTAATATAATAGTGGCACATTGCTATGGGGGTAACCAACCACTATCTGATTAGATCTAAGATCTGCTCCACAAGAGGAAATCAAGCCTCGTACTGTAAACCTGTTGAAAAACCCAGGCTGGGAATATCACAGGCTCCAGAAAGAAATTACTGCTATTTAATTAAATTGACATAATGTCAAACTGCCTTCTAAAAATTTGTGTTTATACCAATAGACAAATGGTTTACTCAATCTTAATCAGACAAGCTTCTCTGTAATGAATGGTGGTCTCATTGCCACTTAAGGTGCAGAGAATGAAGTTCTGTTGAAAAGCTCAATCCTAAACATGACAGTTATACTCACCCTCTTTTGGTTTCAATGTGTTTTTTTTTTTTCAAAAGGAGCAAATAGAATGCAAGTTCCAGAACAAAAGGAGAAGGACTATGTCATGGTTTGAAATGTGTCCCCCACAGTCTCATATACTTGTGAAGGTCATGGCACCTGTGGGAGGTGGAGCCTTGATGGAAGAAGGTAGTCACAGTAGTAAGACTTGAGGTGGATTAGTCCCACCTTACTCCCAGGAGAGGTCCGCTCTAGCAGTGGCAGTCTTGCAGCTCTCATCTTCCAAGATGTTGGCAGTGACATAGCCTGTCTTCAGATTCTGCTACCAGCCATGCTGCTTCTGCCCTGAAAGACTATCTCTCCTCTGAAACCATAAGCTGAATAAATCTCCTTTGAGTTGCTCAACTCTGGGTATGAACTCACAGCAACAAAAAAGAGTAACTAGAACAGCTTGCAAAGTAAACATCAATAATAGGGAAGAGGTACATGAGTTAGAATTCTGAGGCATAACAGAGAAAATACAGAGTAATTGAGCAGAAAGGAGAGATAGTCACAAAAGCTTATTCTGGTGAGATGAAACTAACACAAAGTAAGTAGGCAACTGAAATATAGCTGTTGTGATAAGTTATTAAAAAGAAGTGAAACAATAGGAATAAAAATTTAAAAAAGAAATATGTTGAAATGGACGACACTAGATCCGCAGTCAGTTTCTCTTCCCAGGTGGAATGAATGTGGCCTTTTCTTGCTCCTTGGCTGTCTTCCGCCAAGTACTGCTGCTGACCCCACTTAAAGTCAGCACAGTCTACCAGTTCAGTCACTCTCTATCTTATGGTTTCTGAAATACCTAAGTGTAGGAGTGGAGAGCAATGCTCTCTCAACAGCTGCTGCTGGTCTACATAACATGGGAGGCCCAGCCTATTCATTCTATTTCTAGGTGTCCCTCTTGTGTCTTCCCTCCCTTTGACCTTGTATGAGCAGGATGGAGAGATTGGACATGGCCTGATGCCTGATTAGCCTCTTGTCTATAACCTTAAAAGAAGAGTTTTTATCCATTCTTGTCTTGTGGGAGGGTTCTGTGTTTTCTCAGGTCTTGCTATGTGTTTTGAGACTTTTGAAGGCAGTGGGTACTTGTTTTACCTTTTGGAGACATATCATCTTTTGTTTTCCTTTCCCATACTTGGGTGAGGGGTACTGTATCCAGAGCTGTGTTTAGCTTAGCTTCTTTTCTGTGCTCTATGTGTTTTTTAATTTTCACTTTTCAGATATTCTATTACTAATATCTTTTTTCTTATTCTCTTTGGAAGGGAGTCTTCTCTTTCATATAGAGGCATATAGACATATAGACATGTAGAGGCAGTGTACAGTCTACTACCATCTTTCCCAGAAGTTCCATAGTTATGTTTGAAATCTCACTCTTTCACTATGGCAGTGTTCAAACTGGTTATATAGGCTCTTGATTCTCAAAATGAACTTAGGTTTTACCTTGATGCATTTGTCTTTTATAGTTTGAAGTGAAATTTCTTATTTAAAATTTGTGCTTATATATGAACTATTAACATGTGGAGGATATTGTCATGCTGGTGACAAATAGTCATGTGTAAAGATAGTTTAAAAAAGACCTGGAATGCTTAGAACTCTCTGTCCTACTTCTCAGAGTCTCTTTGGATTTTGTAGTAGCCACAGAACTATGATTAAGATCAACAGATATCTTGTGATCAGCAGTGACCAGACATTCTATCAGTCTTAAATAATCAGCATCCTCTAAAGGGGACTCCTGGCTTAGCCGAATAATATTTTGAGCATAAACATGATAATTTCTATTTCACACCCGAAGGAAGGCTGCAAATAACGGAGGAGAGAAAGTGAAATTACAGAAAATAGCCTCGCTTTGGATGTTCCAGGAAACTATTCAGCATCTCTTGGTAGGTGATTCTAACTCATCACTGGCTGTAATCTTCTGGTGTTTCTTAAAAGAGAAGCAATCCATGGCTCAAGCTGTGCTATTTTAAAAACAAATCAAAGGCGCTAAAGTGACCCAATTGCTGCTCAGTGGCTGCTCTTAACTAAGAGCTGGACAGCTAAGGTTCATACTATAATATTCTGATTTAATTAATACCTTTCCTTGACAAGGCTCTTTCCCTACTCTCCTAAAGCATCTTATACCACAGTGGGGCAATCAGTCTATGTGCACAGTCACACTCATTGCTTTTGTATCTCTCCAGATTCTTCTAGATTGCAGATTTAACACTGAACAGCTTTGCTCTCACAGATGAATAAAATGTCCCCAGTGATAAGACAGAGCAATTTTAAAGACAATGAACTGTGCTGTTCATTTTCAAGTAAAAGGCTGTGTTTCTAAATATTGGTAGTGAAGAAATATTCATTCAATGCTGGTATTGCTTGTACCCAGAGAAGAAAAGTTGATTCTCATCATTAAATTTAAAACATACCCATTTAAATATAAAGAGAAGATTCTATCATTCTATTAGTATCTTTTCATGGTTGCAAATTTTATCCTTTTTGTTTTGCAGTGCTGTGGATAAATCCCAGGGAATTACACATTGCTATGCAAGCACTCTCTTACCGAACTGTATCCTTAGACTCTTAAGTGTTTTGAAGCCACAAAATTCTAGAGCTACTCTCCAGTGTTTTCCTAGTACATTCAATTTCCTTAAACAACAGTCAAGGTTGAGGGTGAAAAGGTAGATATTGACCTTATGATAAAGATGTAAAGCAGAATTAAGTAATGTAATATATAAAATTATCTTACCGTTTTTAAAACTTATTTTTTAAATTTTTGTGTGTATATGTATATGTACACATGCATTTTTATAGGTGAATGTTATTGTTGCTTCTAAGATAGCAAGAGTCTTAGTTTATGTGCTTGTGTGTTTTTGGTTGTATGTGTGTATATACATTTGTGTGCGTGAATGTGAATGTGGAAGTCAGTTGTTGGTCTTTGCATTTTACCTTGCTTGAGTCAGGGTCTCTTTATTGTTTTATCTCTGTATATGTGAGATTAGCTGGCCCACAAACTTTCATGGATCCTTCTATCTCTATTTCCCATTTTCTTTGAGAGTGCTAGGATTGCAGATACTCATTATATACAGCCAATTTTTATGTGGGTGCTAAGGATTTGAACTCAGATACTCAAGCTTGTGCAGTTAGTGCTTTTACTCATTGAGCAAATTCCTCAACCCTTTTCCAGGTTTCTATTCTATTTTCTTGCAAAATATAATTTGTCAGCTCCTCTAAACTATTCATACTAGTGAAAATTTGCTGATATTATGGCAGTAATTGGCAGCCATGGTTTTCACTGTACTATAGACATACAAAAGAACACAGTGAATGCTTAAAGTCCAGATAAAAACAGAATCCAGCACAGTTGGAAGTTCATCAAGAAGGCTTTGGGGGGTGGATGTCAGAGGTCTGTGGTTTTACTTTTGAACATAGTTCAAATAATGGAACCACAAGGGCCTTGACTATTTTACTCCATAATGTGTTCTGTTTTGCTTTTCTCCACTGAGACAATCATCATCTATATGGAGATGAAAGGAACTCTATTTACTACCAAAAGAGAGAGAGAAAGTATAAGTTTAAAGAATACTGCCATGGTTTGAATGGGAATTGTCCTCCACAGACTCATGTGTTAGATTACCTGATCCTCAGCTGGTGGTACTGATTGGGAAAGTTGTGGAACCTTTGGGAGGTAGAGCCTTGCTTTAGGAAGCATGCCACTGGGGATGAGGGATTGAAGTTTGCTAACCAGGCTTCACTTCCTATTCTCTCTATCTTACTGCTTCTTCTTTCTGCCTTCTAATGGCTGCTGTAATGCAAAAAGGTTTCCTGCTTTGGTTGTCATGCTTGCCACTATGCACTCCCTGCCAAAGAGGATATTTTGCCCTTTGGAACTATTAGCCAAATATAAAAACCTTTTCCCTTAAATTGTTTAGTTCAGAGGATTTTAGCACAATAACAAAAGAGCAATCAGAATAAATAAGCTTTTATATTCCAGATTGCCAAAAAGCACAGATAGACTCTGGGAAAAATAAATAATTGACCATGAGAAGGACTTTAGTACAGTGTTATGAGGAAGAAATAGGGGAAGCAAGCTGAATATTGAGAATATGAGTAGAACAAGAAAGAATTGTTTCTCTTAGTGTTCCAAAATCAGTGCAAGTATCTTTTAAAAGACAATGTAGCCAAAACAATAAACACGATGAATACAACCAAAGGTAAGTTAATGCAATTGCAAAAGAAGAAGCATCTTAAACATTATTATTATTTCTGCTCATACAAACTTAATAGGTACACCACTTCCCTCCCTCGCTTCTCCTCACCCTGAACCTCCTGCTCCCCCTCCCCTCACCCCTCCCTCCCCATTCCCCAGTGCCTTCCCCCCCAATCCCCAGAGAGTCCTTTAATGTGCATCCAGACTCTCCTCTGGGCCCTCCTCTCTGATGACATACAAGGACCCAGTGGTATTTCCCTGAACCTTTTCCCATGTTCCCCTTAAGCATAGGAACACTACTGTGGCTGTCAATCCCTTGTCTCCAAGGATCTTGGTGCCTTTAGCAGATGCTAGACTTTGTGAGGTCAATAGTGTGTTGGACATTGCGCAGGGCATGCAAAGTCCTATTATGATTGCTTTGGCCCTAACTAGTGTGGAGTATCTTGCAAATCATTGCTCTTCCCATCCTTGTGCTCTTACAATCTTACCACCCCCTCTTCCACAAATGTCCCTGAGCTTCAGGATGGGGAGAGATTAGGCTGGCCTATTTCTAAGTGGTTGATATAGAGTCTCTGAAGTTCTGGATTGTGGTTTGTTGATTTTCTTTTGCAGTTTTGCTGCTCCTGCAATGCCCTTCACTCCATCCTGATGGGCATTGCATGTCACCCCCTGGCCAGAGACAAAAAGCTGTTAAACTGGAGTCTTGTTATAATAGCACATTCAAGGGTAGATGTAATAAAAGTAGGAAACCACAGTGAGGGAGGGGTCAATCACCCATTTGCAAAATGGTTACTTTTTATCTGCCAGACTATCTGCCCTCCACTTCTGGTGAGATCATACCCCCTCAGTTGTACATGATCAGGCACGAACGTCTGTGAACTTAACCAGGTGTCACATTACTTACTTGCATTCCTTGATGGAGGCCTATTTTCTCTGCTGTAACATGGTCCCCTCTATCCTTGTTTCTGGTGTGGCCCTCCAACCCCATCCCTCCTGTTCATAATCCTTGGAATTACTGTAGGTATTACATATATTTATCTTTGAGTGTCTCAAGGTGGGCTGGGTGGGTTTGGTACTAGGAGCCACCTATTAGGGAGTACATATGGCGCTTAATTTTCTGGGTCTGGGATACTTCACATAATATAATTGTTTCTAATGACATCCATTTCCCAGCAAATTGCAGTAATTCACCATTTTTGATGGCTGAGTAGTACTCCATTGTGTAGATGTAGCACATTTTCCTTATCCACTTGTCAACTGTTGGACATTTGGGTTGATTCCATGACTTTGCTATTGTAAACAGTGCTGCTATGAACATGGTCGTGCTTGTGCTATTGAGGTGAACCCCTGCTGCATGGGGGGTTATTCCCAAAAGTGGAATAGCAGGGTTATATGGCATTTCAATCTTTAGTTTCTTTAAGAATATCCAGACGGCTTGCCAGAGTGGCTGTATGAGCCTGCATTCCCACCAGCAATGTCGGAGAGTTCCCCTCTCTCCACATCCTCTCCAGCATTTGTTGTTTGTTTGTATTGTGGATTTTTGCCATCCTGACCAGGGTGAAATGATATCTCAGGGAAGTTTTGATTTGCATTTCCCTGATGGCTTAAGAAGTGGAGCATTTTTAAAGATATTTGTTAGACATTTTAATGTCATCCCTGGTAAAGTTTCTTTTAAGTTCCAGGGTCCAGTTTTTAATTGGGCCATTAGTTTCCTTGGTGTTTAATTTTCTAAGTTCTTTGTGCACTCTGGATAATAGAGCTCTATCAGATATGTGGTTAGTGAAGATTTTCTCCCATTCTGTGGGTTGCCTTTGAGCTCGTGTTACAATCTCTTTATCTAAACAGAAGCTCTTTAATTTCACAAGATGCCAACTGTTGAAAGTTGGTAGCAGTGACTGTGCTATTGGATGTCCATTGAGGAACTGTTGGCCTAGCCCAATCAGCTCGAGGGAGTTCCTTATCCTTTCAACTGTGGTTTTTATAGTCTCTGGCCTTATATCAAGGTCCTTGATCCATTTGGAATTAATTCTTGTACATTGTGACAAGTATGGGTTCAGTTTTAATCTTCTGCATGTGGAGATCCAGTTTTGCCAGAACCACTTGTTGAAGATGCTATTCTTTTTCCGTTGGATTTTTTGGGCCTCTTTGTCAAAGACCAAATGGCTGTAATTTTGTGGGCTTATATCTAGGTCTTCAACCCTTATCCATTGATCTGTGTGTCTATTTTGGAGCCAGTACCAGGCTGTTTTTATAACTATGGATTTGTAGTATAGACTAAGGTTTGGTATGGTGATACCTCCAGCAGTGTTTTTGTTACTCAGGATTGTCTTTGCTCTCCTGGGTCTTTTGTGCCTCCATATGAACTTTGAGATTGTTTGGTCAACTTATTTGAAGAATTGCTTTGGTTTTTTTTTTTACTTTATTAAAATACTGAGTTTATTTCACATGTATATTTGACTCCCCACCACTTCCGTGTCTGACCACTACTACTATGTCCTATCATAACATTCCATACATACTTAAACCAAGCAAAGGTGGAGTTCCATCCTTAAAAACTAAACAGGCATTTTAGACAACACATTCTTTGCAATGGAACCTAGACAACATTTATCAAACAAGGTCAGGAAAGTTCACTTTGCATTATAAAAAGGACAGCCAGATATCAACTGTTACAGAAATGAAGACGGAAAATTTCAACAAACTGTTTAAACTATTTTCTTAAAGAGAGTTCCTCCATTGCCAGAGATCTTGAATTGCCTCCTGGTCAGTCATCCGGAAGCAATTCTTCACATAATTGATGAACTTGGCTTCCACTTTGGGAAGGTAACCACCCTTTTCTATACTTGCTTGCATTTTTGCTTTAATGTCTTCTACAGAACTAGGTCCTTTGGGTGTCTTAGGGGTTTTTTCTTGTTTTTTGAACGATTCTTGACCTTTTGATCTTGGTGTTGAGGGTTTTGAGTCCTTTCCATTCTGATTTGACTTTTGTGCATTTTTGGCTGGAGTGTTTTGGACAGATTTCTTTACTGGAGCTTTTTCTTCTGCTTCTTCATCAAAATCATAATCATCATCGTCATCATCATCTTCATCATCGTTGCCATTATCTTCATCAGCAAGTTTTACTTTTTTCTGTGGAACCTTGCTACCACTTCCAGTAGCGGATCGCTTTCCAGACATACTTAGGAGTTTCACGTCATCTTCCTCTTCATCTTCTGATTCTGCATCTTCCTCCACAGCTACTAAGTGCTGTCCACTAATATGCACAGGTCCTGAGTCACATTTCAACCTTAAGACCACAGGTGGTGTGATTTCAAATCCCCCAAGAGAAACGGTTGGTTGTACGGACATTTTCAAAGTTGCCAGTGTCACTTTAATTGGACTGCCTTCATAATTCATTGCCTCTGCCTCAACAATGTGTAATTCATCTTTTGCCCCAGCACCTAAACTGACAGTTCTCAATGACAACTGATGATCGTTTTCATCATTGTCCACCTTAAAATGATAATCTTTGTCAGCCTTTAGTTCACAACCGAAAAGATAGTTTTGGGGCCTCAGAGGGCTCATGTCTATGTCCATCGAGTCTTCCATAGGGTGGTGGCGCGCATTCCACTGCGGGGGAAGTTGGACGAGAAAATTGGACGCCGCTGCCCACCGCAGACACGCAGCACGGAATCACGCCAGGGCGGGATTTTTTTTATACATTTTTTATTATTACCGCTCATACAAACTTAATAGGTAGACCAGTTCCCTCCCTCCCTCCTCCTCCCCCCAAACCCCCTGCTCCCCCTCCCCTCCCTCCTCATCCCCCAGTGCCTCCCCCCAATTCCCAGAGAGTCCTTCATTGTGTATGCTTTACTCTCCTCTGGGTCCTCCTCTCCGATGACATACAAGGACGCAGTGGCATTTCCCTGAACCTTTTCCCATGTTCCCCTTAAGCATAGGAACACTACTGTGGCTGTCAATCCCTTGTCTCCAAGGATCTTGGTGCCTTTAGCAGATGCTAGACTTTGTGAGGTCAATAGTGTGTTGGACATTGCGCAGGGCATGCAAAGTCCTATTATGATTGCTTTGGCCCTAACTAGTGTGGAGAATCTTGCAAATCATTGCTCCTCCCATCCTTTTGCTCTCACAATCTTACCGCCCCCTCTCCCGCAAATGTCCCTGAGCTTCAGGATGGGGAGAGATTAGGCTGGCCTAGTTCTAAGTGGTTGATATAGAGTCTCTGAAGTTCTGGATTGTAGTTTGTTGATTTTCTTTTGCAGTTTTGCTGCTCCTGCAATGCCCTTCACTCCATCCTGCTGGACACTGTATGTCACCCCCTGGTCAGAGACAAAAAGCTGTTAAACTGAAGTCTTCTTATAATAGCACATTCAAGGGTAGATGTAATAAAAGTAGGAAACCTCAGAGAGGAAGGTGTGAATCACCCATTTGCAAAATGATTTCTTTTTATCTGCCAGACTATCTGCCCTCCCCTTCTGGTGAGATCATACCCCCTCAGTTGTACATGATCAGGCACGAATGTCTGTGAACTTAACCAGGTGTCACATTACTTACTTGCATTCCTTGATGGAGGCCTATTTTCTCTGCTGTAACATGGTCCCCTCTCTCCTTGTGTCTGGTGTGGCCCTCCAACCCCATCCCTCTTGTTCATAATCCTTGAAATTACTGTATTACATAGTTGGTATAGCGTTGAAGTTGTATATTGCCTTTGGTAGGATGGTCATTTTTACGATGTTGATTCTGCCAATCCAGGAACATGGGAGGTCTTTCCACCTTCTGGTGTCTTCTGCAATTTTTTTCTTTAGGATTTTAAAGTTTTCATTGTAAAGGTCTTTTACCTCCCTGGTTAGGTTTATACCAAGGTATTTCATTTTTTTAGGGGCTATTGTAAAGGGGATTGAGTCTCTCAGGGCTTTTTTACTTTTTTCATTCTGGGCATATAAGAAGGCCACTGATTTTTGTACATTTATTTTGTATCCTGCTACCCTGCTGAACTTCTGTATTAGTTCCAGAAGCTTCTTGGTGGAGTTTTTGGGATCACTCAGGTATAGGATCATATCATCTGCAAATAGAGATAACTTGACTTCTTCCTTGCCAATTCGAATCCCTTTTATGCCCCTTTCTTGTCTTATGGCTTCAGCTAACATTTCAAGTACAATACTGAAAAGAAGTAGTGACAGTGGACAGCTTTGTCTAATTCCTGATCGAAGTGGGAATGCTTCAAGTTTTTCCCCATTGAGTATAATCCTTGCTGTGGGCTTGCTGTATACAGCTTTTATCATATTGATAAAGGTTCCTTCCATTCCAACCTTCTCTAGGGTTTTGATCAAAAAGGGCTGTTGGATCTTGTCAAAAGCTAAAAAAAGAAGCATCTTGATAGAGAAGAGATTATGATTTAAAAAAAAATCATTACTTGGGAATTCCAGAAGGATTTCCCCAAGGAGTTGAAATCAATATTTTCTAGAAAGACAAGTGGAATAACTGGGAAAACTCAAGCATTGGGGGATTCAGAGAAAAGATCTGAAGGAGAGAGAGGGACATGGGATTTGATGACACTGCTTTGAAATATACAAGTAACTACACATAGGCACCTTGGTGTGCATACTACATTAATGCAGCATTTCGTATGAATAGTCCTTGATCACAAAATTTCCTAGATTTCCTAGAGAAAAATCACACTGTAAATCCAAGATGTTCTGATTATCTTGAGAAAATATTGTGGCAAGAGCAAAGATTTTGGGTGCAGCTTTGATTAAGAAAGCAGTCATAGTATGACTTCTCAGTAAATGTTCAAATTTCCTTCTCTCCATTCAGTTTCTTAATCTACCAAAGGAAGCAAACCATATCAGTGTCTCATGTTTGTCTTGGGAAGCAAATGCTGTACCATGTAAAGAATCTAACTGGCTCACAATTCCAATTTAATATATGACATATTGCTTTGATTATTACATGTTTCCATGTAAAAACAAGGTATGAGTCAAGTTGAGAAGAGGTCAGATATTTAATTTCTGTCAGAAGCAAGCAAATTGGTAGCCATTAACAAAGAACATAAAATAAATAGAGCAAATAAAATAAAGAAGCACATAGAGTTTTCAAAAATAATACACAATTCTTACTATGACTGACTACATGTCATTAAGTAAACTAAATAATTTGGAATTAATTGGATTATCATATTGCTTTTTTTCTACAATGGAGTTAACATGGGGTTAATCCTAGGATGTTATGTTTCATAGCATTATAAAATTGTGAAAGAAAGGGATTCCTATATATGCTCTGTTTTATTTTTGTTTTGTAAAGTATCCTCAGAATGAATTAATAGTTCTTTTTCCTCATTAAACATTTGTCATAAGCAGGCAGTATCGGAATATTACTGCTCCATCTATCAAATGCACACAATTCTTCCTTTTTAATATTTTCAATTTAGATTGTTTGACATGCTACAGCATCTCTCAAAATACTTAAACTATGCAGTCATGAAAATTGAATGCAAAGTCATAAATAAAAATGAAAACCAAATGTGACTGATGACTATTGTTTTCATGGTTCCAAACAGTCCCAAAAGAACCCATTCTTATGCCACTACATTACTATACTCTTTTTAAATTTTTTATGAATTTACTTCAGAGAGAAGATAAGGAGGGAAAGAGAGTAAGAAGAAGAAGGAGAGAGAGAGAGAGAGAGAGAGAGAGAGAGAGAGAGAGAGAGAGAGAGAGAATATCATACAAGCCATGACCAGAGGACACCTTTCAGAAATCAGTTCTCACCTCTTCTTCCAGAACATGAACTGATAGAGATCAAACTGAAGGTGCAGGTTTGTGATCAGGTACCTTACCTGCTGGGAAAATTTGTTGTCTTTCCTTCCCCATTGAAAAGTATTACTGTTTTCAGTTTTCCTTTAATTAATCTAATGATCATTAGGACTACATAACTTAGATGTATTGATGTCACATGAGGCAAAACTTGCTTATTTCTTCTTTGAAGTCATGGATGCCCTTCTAAGATAACATTTTTGTCTATACAGTTAGGAAAATTTCCATGGAAAAAGGACTCCAAAAGTCTCATTTTTTATTTCACTTTGCAATATTCTGGCGAGAATTCTTGAGGGAGATTTCTGATTTATACTCCTGTACTCTTGGGGTTTTAAAACATTGAAAAGAAGGATTTGGATGCACAATGGAAAATAAAAACAGTAGGTTGAAATTCTATTTATTAGCTGAATGACTTCAGGATAGTCACTTAATCCTTAGAAGTTTCAGTTTCTCAGTTACTTGTATTTGGGTGGATCTACTAAGTTTAATGTTTGCATACTGGGATAAAAAGTGAAATTGTCAGAAGGAGGGTGTTTTGCTCCTGATTTTATATGAAAGAGAGCAATCTCTGTCTGCACAAGATGCTTCTTTACTTAACTAATATACTTGTATGAAAATTCCCTTTTCCTGGCTAAAGAAAGATAATCTAAAAAAAGGTTGACTTTCTAATTTAAGATTAGATTAAGATAATCCGGTTTAGGATTATTGAAATAATCACTTAATTAACAATATTGATACTATCATTTTACCTGTTCAGGAAATCACTTTTGGGGTTTGTGGTTTTTCAGTGATTCAAACATATGAGGCATAGATACCATATTAAAATCATATTTAAAATTCTGTGGGTATGAACATTGTATAAAACATCCATGTTTTCTAGTCTGAATACAGCTTAACGAAAAGTCTACTAGCTATAGGAGTATCATAGATAAATATTTAACACATTTTATCTTAGTATAGTCTTTAGAAATATTTTGATTTCAAAATCATAATGGCAATCAACATTATAAAGAATGAAATCACAGAGACATAAAAAAGCATTTCTTTCTTAATACCTGTGCCACTCCACTAAGGAAACCCAATATTCACTCTGAAATCTTTTCTTTACTGTCCTTTGCTGAAGCCAAGGAAGCATTTGTAAATAAAATCTTTTTTTCAATTTATGCAAGATATCATGAAACTCAACATGTATAAGTAAACAGGACTTCTCAGTGACTCTTACTACTTTGACCGGCAAAGCCCTTTTTGCCTGTAGACTGACTTTTTCTGAGTTTAGCCACATTTGTGTGACATTTGCCATTTGTATGGCTCTTCTGCTTTTTTGTTTTTAACATTTTGAAGAACACATTCTCTTGGGAACGATGAGTAAGCACAGCACTTCCTTTCTAAGAGCTATAAACTTACTGTAGGTATAAAATTTACTTTCTACACTATAACAGTTGAATGATTTTTGTACCTAAACATTTAGCCCTAATGTGTGGTATTTTGTGAATGTCTTTGGAAGTGCTTTATCGAAGGAGAGGAAAGATGAATTTAGGAGGCAGAAAAGATCAGGATCACACTTCCAAAATGATAGCTAGTCTTATTCACACAGAACCTTAACCATGATCTCTGCAAATATTAGTTACACCAGTAAAGAAGATATTCAAAGAGGGTTAAAGACATCACACTTGGAACTGTTTCGAAAGAGTAGCTCTTACACTACTTGACCACAGTGATGGTTTTCTTGCTGTGGTACATGTCCTGGCCTAATTTATCATTAAAATAGTATATCTATGTGTCTCAGGAAATAATAGTTTTTTTTTCCCTGGAGAAGCAAGTTCATTCTAGGCATACACTGTTGATCCTCTCTCTCTCATTATAAATGGCTAAAGAGCCAGCTTGGCAAGGAGTGAAGAGTTCTGTATAATGAGATGATGAGATATTTTATAACCTAATGGGACTACACAAGACAAAAATTTTTAAGATGATAATAGTATTAGATAAATTATGATTTGCTAGCACAACCCCGGAAGGAAAGGTTCCCTCTACATAATGTTGCACAAAGATTTACCAGAAAATTTATAGCTTTTGTAGGAAGAGTTTAATATTTATCTATAAGAATCTGAATTAGAGTTGGAGAATTCCATACTTCCGGAAGCCCAAAGTCATTACATTCTGAGAAGACCCTGGGATAAGTACAGCTTTAATTGGCAGAATTAAAAAGGGAATTAAAAAGTGTGTGCTAAGAAGTTGAAAAGAGACCTTTCTTCAAAAATTGGGCAAAGTGACTCACAAGATTTGGGAATAATTATACTAACAGATTGCTGGTGGCACCTTCCTTAGATTTATGTCTGAACAAAAGGGAGACATTTGATAATACTTTAAATGATATCATCTTATCCAGAAAGAATGTGTTTAGTTTGAATGCAGTCATAGTTCAGACAGGTAGATCTTTAAATCAACAGCAGGAGGGCTTCTCTTGAGGATGTCCCTAGACACATCTTACATGCGAGGCTTGTTAAGAAGGAGGATTATCATTAGTGTCAATAGATACCAGCAACTTGAGCAGCAGATGTGGGTAATCCACCGAACTTTGGCTTCCAACAAGTGTCTTACTTATGCCCAGCTGTGCATCTGCCAGTGCTAATCCATCACAGTGCAACCTGCTATTTACATTCCCAGCACTAAGAGGGATTCAAGAGGAAGATGAAAGAGAATCAAGACTTATGAGGTAATTTAGAACTTTCTTGAATTTAAACTTCTTCCTTTTATTTCCTATTATCTGCCATTATTGACAAGATAACATAATGCCCAACACAATAATTGCAGCTATAGGAACTATCAACTGCCAAAACTAATATAGGAAAATAAAATAGTTTCCCAAGTTTCTTGTTTGTAGTATTTTCTAATACCATATGGAACTCTTTGATAGAAACTAGACAAGAATGAAATTTGTGAGGTAGTTATCCATCTTTAATGTTCTGGCTCTTTCACATAAGGATGATCTATCAGACATTGTTCTAAAGGATAAATAACTGAATATAAGTAAAGCACCATAAACAGTCTTGCAAAGGAGAAAAGATTTATGATAAGCCTGCTCAACTGAGAAGAGAAAGGGAAGAAAATAAGAGAGAAAGAGAAAAACAACTATCAAAAAGAAACCCACAAAAAACAATGTTCACTACCACAACCACCAGAAAACTGTGCCATTACATAATTTTGCATTTTTGTATTCAAAGTCAATTATAAAAGATCAGTGTCTCCTCTAAACATAAGATATGTCATTCTAAGTAAAATATTTATTTCCTTTGTGTATTGTCTCCACATCCATTGCTTGTAGTTATTACTAGTGATCTGTGGTTCCTTGTTAAAGTGAAATTGGAGCTCAGATTTCCTATGGGAATGGGGTGAGGTTCCTAAGTTCTATCCCATGCCTAGAGTATAGCTCATATTTTAAAGCCTATGTGAGGATTTGTTGTAATTTATTTGATTTTGTTATTACTAAATAATGTGTAAAAGAGATAGCTTTCACCATGCCTCTGAATCTTGTCTTATTCCTGATCCAGATCCTCACTCACTATGAGAGATGTTAATAAGGAGTAAGGTGAAGTTTAAGATGGACTGTGGACACATGCTTAAGTTGCAACAGTATGTACATATGTATGTCGCATGTGTGTATGTATGTACCTACAACATTCAACGTTTAAAATTTTCTTTTATAAGCAAGTCAACATTTAAAAAGTTGCCAATTCTTCTAGACTAACTTGAAACCAGATGGATGAGTTTATAAACATGAGGTTATCTAAGATCTCTTTAGGGAGAATGAAAGGATAGAGCCAGCAATATATATACGAAGTATGCAACTGTCCAGCCAGCTTCTTGGGCAATCACAATATTTTGGAGAGTTAACTACCAATTCTGCTTGTGAAGTCCATTCCTGCAGAATGTGATCAATATTATGTAGTTTAGACCTGGTAAAAATCACCGTTTTGTAGATAAACAATTTTATATGATTCAATCTCAAAGTTAATCTCTGATACCATATTTCACATAGATGTGGGAAAATGAAGTTTGAACGAACATTTCAGGGTCAAAATCCCACTTCTACAAACTCTGCAACCTTGTTCAAGTATCATATTCTACCAGGCTTTAGTTGGCTTGTCTGAAAGTTTGAGTGACCAAAAACAGCCAAGCAAATAATCAATCAAAAACTACACCATAAAATGATTGTGCATATTAAATTTGGATAACATGGGGAAAGCACATTGCAATGCAGTATGTGCAGTATGATCCCACACAGAACATTCTTAAAGTGAGTAAACATTGTGAAATCCTATGGAGACTATATATAGAGACAGCAAGCAAGCTAGTAACTGCGCAGTACTTGGACATTTAGCAAAGGGACATGTAGTGTTGTTGCTAATGGATTTCTTTTAGAGTGATAAATATGTTCTAAAATTAGACTATGACGATAGCTTTTCCAGTCTATGAAAATACTAAAAAAATCACTGAGTAATGCACATTAAATGAGTAAATTACATGGTATGAGAATGAATATCTCAATAAAGCTCTTTTTAAAAGTTATGAAGAGGGACACACAGAAAAAGTAGAAGCAAGATCTCAAAACTATGTAGGTGTCATATGGCATTTTCCTACAAACAAACAGCTGCTGTTTTCTCCAAGACTATAAAAATCGAACAAGTGGACTTCAGGGACAGAGAGACTGGGAGGAGCTAGAACGCACCTGCTGAAGTGCCTGCGCACTTACCCATACATGTACCTGTGAACATACCTACCCACCTTCGTCACAGGTGAGGTCTGGGAGGGGCCCCAGGGTATACAAACTGAGGAAGGTTAGTGAGTGGATTTTGTCTGTGAAGTCATGGGGAAGCCATGAGCCACACTGTGGTCAGCTGCCTTCAATCCAATTGTCCCCACTCTTGTCAGTAACCCTCACCCTGGTTCCTGTAAGTAAGACCAATAAACTTGTCCATTCGCCAAGTTGGACCTTGGTGTAAGTGTGACTTTGGTCTGTCATGGAACTCTTATCTGGGTTGGAAAGATGGGAGTATGTGGTATTTCCCCCGGAAAAGTAGTCCCACAACAGTAGGGGAAAACATACTTCAGCTGAGTTTCTCACAAGGCCTATTGATAGGTTTGAAAAATGCAAACAAAGCAACAGTACCTTCAGTACTTCTTGAATGAATCATGTTTAGTATGAGACAGTAATCATAAAGCATTATTTCTAATTGACCATTTTTGATATCAGTTATAGAAAAAGAGGTTGCTTCTTGGTATTTCTCATCTGGCACACATCTAGTTTTGATATAACAAATGTCACAAAGATTTATTTCAAGATTTACTTCAGCATCGAAGCCAAAACTCCAGCTGGCAGACTGTGGCTGCCTGGCATCTCAGACCTCCCAGGGTTTATCGTATAGTCATATGAATAAGAAAACTGCAGTGGTCAACACTTTCCCATTCCAATCACGGAAGCACAGCATGAGTCTGTTTCTGGACAGCGGTACAGTTCGGACAGTGTTCAATCACCACAAAGTCTGGGCAATGCAAGAAAAGCAGACCAGGGAGATCTCAAAAGAGGGCATAATAGGAACTTGCCCAGATGATCACATTACATTTTCCTCTTCTAACTGTTAGACATTTACAGGGACACGATTTGGAGATGCCTTTGGGTCCCATTTAATCCCTATGTAGAAGCTAAGCATTTGTTAATAAAGGGCTAGTTTCTAATGCAGGGCATTTTAGAAGGAGAATTTTATTGGATGTGAATCTGGACAGAAAGGGATTCCAGTTTTAAACCCTGCATTATGATGCATTTGTAACTAGTCAGTCCTCTGTTATGGATGATATTTCTCTTTTACCCAAAAGTGTTATTCAGTGAATTGGATTTTTCCTCTACCATCTAAGCAATTTATGTATAAGAAGAGTTATTGAGAATTATAAACAGATCATGGTTTCATTTTCTCTCACAGGTTGCCTTCCAAAGATGCAGTATCTGCCTGTTTAAATGTGTGTTTGTTTAATCAACAGAACCCATGAGTCACACCCAGAATTGAAAAGCAGCAATGCAGTCCTAGCATACCACCAGGTCACTCCATTGGACTGATTCTTATCCCCACACTAGCAGGGTGTTTAAAGTAGATGAGAGTAGGGAAAATCAGCTCCTGCAGCTGTGAAAGAGGTGATGTCTTTCTGAAGAACTTTTCCAGTCCATTTGTTCCTAGGAACATAGTGCCATAATGCTGTCTTCTGGGTACTCAGAACTTGACACTGCTAAAGACTGTGGTTGCCAATTGTACCAGGCTGCCCAAGGCTCTGAATCGTTTTCTTTTTTCTTTTTTTTTCTTTTTTGGTCCCTTCCACATAAATGTACCTGTCTTATAGATTCCAATCTTTAGTTTTTCCTATTTTATGTCTAACCAAAGCTCAAAAATTTGAGGCTTTGAAAGGGTTCTATGTTGTCCCCTTAAGGAAGCATTTCATTTGAATAGGACAATTTAATTTCTTGAATCACAGTTCATCTATGTTTTTAAGAGATTTCAGTCTACGAGCTCTTTTATAGCCTCCAAATATGATTAAATATATAATGGCTAGCTTCTTGGTTTGTATACAAGAGTAAACTTGCTTTTGTATCTGTATCTCTCTGTTAATGTAATGAAGTTGATGCCACATGAAGAAGGCCTACAGTCATCAAAGACACATGATATTTCATGAGGATCTAGAAAAATTAAATCTTTTGAAGCTTAAAAAATATACATCTTAGCATATAAAGTAATGGGTTTCATGATGACATTCTAATGCATCCAAGTCATTACACTTTGTGCTTTTTGCTGCTGTTGCTTTATTTTGAGAAAGCAGCTCATAAAGCCAGGCCAGCCTTGAACTCACTATGTAACTGAGGATAACCTTGAACTCCTGACCTTGTAGCCTCTATCTCAATTACAGGTGTGTGCTATCATGCCTGGCTTATAGTTTGTTCTTATTCAGTCTTTCTTCCATTACTTCTACTTCTGTGCTACCTCTTTCTCCAGTAATTCTTCCCAAATAATTCTCTTATCTTTTCATGTCACACATATTCCATTATTCTCTTCCATCCCTCATCTTTTCCTTCTCTCTTAAGACCTCTTTTTCTACTGGGTTCTGCAAAGGAGAGAAAACATGTAGCAAACGTGTGTGTGTGTGTGTGTGTGTGTGTGTGTGTGTGTGTGTGTGTGTGTGTGTGTGTGTGTATTTGAGAAGGACTAATTTAACTTAACACAATTCTTCAGTCACATTCATTTTTCTGAAAATGACATGATTTCACTGTTCTTTATGATTAAAGAAAACAGTCATATATATAATATGTATATATATATATATATGTATATATATACACACAGTTTTCCCTCTCTGTTCATCTGTTGATAAACAACTAGGCTGGCTATATTTCTCTACTATTATGAATAACACTACATTAATCACAGAAGTAGCATATTTCTGTGGTATGCTGACTTAAAGTCCTTCAGTTATATACCCAGGAGGAGAATAGCTGGGTTATATGGTAATCTAGTTTTAGACTTTGAAGATCTTCTATATGATTTCCTTGGTGGCCATATCAATTTACATTCCCACCAGCAGTGTAGAAGTGTTCTTTTTTCCCCATAGGCTAACCAGAATTTATTTGTTTTATTGATAATAACCATTTGGACTGGGGTGAAATGGAATCTCACAGCAATTTTAATTTGCATTTCCCTGATGGCTAAGGATGTTGAATAGTTTTCAGATATTTATTGGCTATCTTAATTTATTCTTTTGAGAACTATGTATCTATTCAATTCATTTGGCTGTTTGTTGATTAAATGATTTGGTTTTGTGGTGTTTAAGTTTTTACCTTTATGTATATTCTAAATATTAATCCTTGGTATAATATATAGTTGGCAAACATATATGTACTTTTGTGGAGCTGGGGGTCAAACCTAGGGTCTTGTGCCTAGTGTAGAAAACAACTACCACTAAACTACATACCTTAATCCCTGCTTTTCATTTGGGGATGTTTCCTTAATTTTTAAAAATTTATAATTAGTAAATTAGTTAGATCAATCACTTAACTCATTATCTCTTGACTGGGGTGATAAACTATACTCTAGATACTATCATCATAGAATTAAAATTATGATGTAAAAAATACCTTGCAATACTTGCTTATCAAATTGTACAAAGCTGAAGTTTTTCACAAGTACATACATAACTCAGAATACCTTAATGAGTTTTACTCATTCAAAATAATAGAGATTTTCAACTGTTAAGATGGAGAAGTTGGGGAACTGAGTCAACCCTTCCTTCCTTCCTTTCTTTCTTTCGCAAACTGAGGTGCTGCGTCGTTCCTCCTAGTCTCTTCTTGTTCTTGCGTTTCTTTCTTTCTTCTTTCGTTCTTTCTTTCTTTTTTCTTTTCCTTCCTTCCTTCCTTCCTATCCTTCCTTCCTTCCTTGCCGTTCTCCCTCCTCCTCCCTTCCTTCCTTCCTTCCTTTCCTCCCTCCCTCCCTCCTCTCCCTCCTTCCCTCCCTCCTTCTCTCCCTTTCTTCTTCTCTCTCCCTCTCTCCCTCCTTCCCTCCCTCCCTTTCCCTCTCTCTCCCTCTGTCCCTCCATCCCTCACCCTCTTTCCTTCTTTCCCTCTCTCCCTTTCTCCTTATCTCCCTCTCTCCTTCTTTCTATCTCTTATTCCTCTTTCCCTCCTTCCTTCCCTCCTTCCTTCCTTCCTTCCTTCCTTCCTTCCTTCCTTCCTTCCTTCTCTTCCTTCCTTCCTTCCTTCCTTCCTTCTTCCTTCTTTCTTTCTTTCTTTCTTTCTTTCTTTCTTTCTTTCTTTCTTTCTTTCTTTCCTTTCTTTCTTTCTTTCTTTCTTTCTTCTCCCCAATAGAGTAGATAATATTCTTCAAAAAAGAACGGTATTAGATTTAAGTTCTGTTATGGTATGAATGTGAATGAATACCATCATCATAGAATTAAAATTATGATGTAAAATAATACCTTGAAATACTTGCTTATCAAATACTTGCTTATCTCTGCAATATCATGTATTTGCATCCTTAGCTGTTGTTAATGTTTGGGAGGATGGTGGTACATTTAAACTTTATTTATTTATTTTATGTCTGTGTGGAGGGCACACTGTTTGTCCCTGTGGAGGACCAAGGGTGAACATCAGAAATCATTCTGGATTGCTTCTCCCTCCTTTTTTCTTCTCTCTGAGATTTCCCAAGCTCTGTCCACCAGGGCCAGAAGTGCAGGATGCCCCTGTTTCCACCTAGCATTTTTATGTGGGTTCTGGGATCTGAACTCAGGAACTTCTGCTTGGGAGGCAGAGATTTAACCTTTGAGCCATCTCTCCAGCCCAGTGGTGGTACATTGAAAAGATGGAGCCTTGTTGGAGGAAGGCATGTCACAGGGTTAGGTCTTGAAGTTTTGAAAATCCAGCCCTACTTGCAGTTTTCCTCTTGTTCTCTTTGCCTTCATGATGCCAGATGTGATCTGAGCTACATCCATATTCTACTACCTGTTATGTCTTTTGCACTATAATGAATTATGTCTCCCCTTTGGAATCCTAAGATAAGTAAATCTCCCTTTCTCCCTTAAGTTATAAGCAGCAGAGAGAAAAGCTAGATGCAACAAGTTCATAATTCAGTAAAGTTCAATGGTCTAAATTTTAATTCCAACATATAATTATTAAGAGCTGATTGCATCCATGGCACTATGGTAAGAGAATACAGGAACAGAAAGATGAAAAAGCCCATCATTATTATAGTTATAATCTGTGATAGTTGTTCTTGGCTGTCAACTTGACTATACCTGGGATTAACTAACAGAGTATTTGTCAGATTACTTGGAGAGACTATCTGGATTAAAATATTTGCAACACAAAGACTAACCCTAAATCTGGATGAACTCTCTCAGTGTCAGGCCAGATAAAGAGAATCACAAGACAGAAGAGTTCAAGGACTCTATTTCCTTGTGCTGGAAAACTTTCTTCCTGCTGCCATCAGATTTCAGCTTCCTCAGTCTTCCATGACAAATGCGACTTAAGCTGCCTCTAGCTTTTGCTGCCTGCCGTGTCCTGTCCACAATAATGGACTATGTCTCCCTTCTGGAGCCATAAGCCAAATAAGACCCTCCTCTTTTCCCCTTAAGTGTTGTCTCAATGCACAGAAAAAGTATCTGTTACACAGTCTAATAGGAAAAAGATACCAAAATGAGTTGGTGATAGAAAGAAATTCACTGGTGTTCTCACTCATTCCTTATTTTTCTTAAATACCTTAACAAATGAAAAGTTATGTATTCTTAATTTGTATTACTGGAAGAAAAAAATCTTCCACATGACTTTAGTTTTGTAGGATTGACTTCTTGCTGTTCTGTTTCAACATTCCTTGTATGACCTGCCCAGATTTCTGTTTCTTGCTCATATTGCAGCAATTACTTTCACTGTCAGCCTCTCACTAGGCTTTGCAAAGTCATGACACTGGATCTTATCATCATTATTACATGTTATGTTTGAGGAGAAAATGGGTATCATGATACAGATGATTATCAAAGTATCTTTTCATTAGAAAAATATCACTCCAGCTTGACTTTCTTAACCAGTGCTAGGATTCAAACATGCACCATAACTTCCCCCACTTTTGTTTGCATGAGTTCTGGCACTGCAACTTAGGTCCTTATGCTTGCAAGGCTACAAAGTGAGCATGTTGTTAACTATCATAGTTAGATACAAGTATCAAGTTGAAAGTTGAAGGTTTGATATCTGGGCACATTTTTAGAGAATTTAGTAGTTGAATTAAGCCCAGAGTGAACCTGCAGGAGATTGTCTAGTTGATGGAAAAGGCCCAACCCATAGTGGGTGGGACTAGGCCCTGGACAGGTGAATAAAATACAGAGAGTTGGTGAGAAAGTTGGCATCATCTTTGTGTATGCTGTATGTGTATGCCAGACATGTTGATCTGACAAGGAATTGTCCCTGTCCCAGTTGTTATGTGGATATGGTGTGACCAGTTTCCTTGGCCCTTCTGTTAGTATAGGCTTTTTTGCTAAGCTGGACTAAGAACTGTAACTGGGTAATTGTAAAAGAGAATAAACTCTTTGTTCCCGTTCCCTTAAGCTGTTTGATGGTGATTTTATCAGCAATCATGCAAGTGAACTGCAATAGAAATTTGGTACTAGAGAAGTAGGGCATTGCAGATAAATCTGGTTATGTGATTTTTGTGGATTTTGGAACAGTTTTGTTGGATAAAATTTGAAATGTTTGAAGATTTTGGGACAGTGGATTACAACTAAATGTTCTGCAGAGTTTAATGGCCCATTTGGAGAATAGAAATGCTGAGAGAGATGTGGATTGTTTGGGCCCATTTGTGATGAAGGGAACAAGGACTTTGGTGAAGTTGAATTTAAAGGCGAAGGGCTGGTTTGCCTGATAGAGGAGAACTGTGTTGATAGCCATGAAGCTTTGGATGTGAAAAGGACAGGGAGCAAAATAGCTGCCACTGTTGGAGAAATGAACATCAGTGAAGGAAAACATAGTGATTTTCACTGGGATGGTGGAAGACATGAATACCACCATAAGGTGATTCTGTGACTTGGAAACCTAGATTCCTTTAGAGGCCAAAAGCCCAAGCTGAAGCCCTTTTTAGAAGTTTTGGCTGTCTGGAAGAGGATTTTTCGAATCAGCATGCAAAACTTGGTATAGCTGTGGTTTGAGTGGACCAAGCTGTTTTGACCTTGCTGTGGAAATTGTCATCATCTCCCAGGTGATACTGGTTTTAATGTAAAATCAAGGAGTTCATGGAGGACAGCAGATTCTTGGCACAAAGTGGCAGACTTGGAGTTCCTGCAAGAGAAGGTGAAGCTTATAACTGCAGAGGTGAACCCAGAGTATTATTGGAGATGACAGGATGTATGCTAATGATGTCTGTGAGTAGAAATTCAAACTGGCTAGCAAAACACTGCTTGAGCAACTTTGAGCTATGAAGAGGGACTGGGATTGCTCAGAATCTTTGTGCTACCATGATTTTGTGATAAGCAACAGAAGATGGACATTGAACTACAGGGTGTGTTATTTGGTGCTATACTTGGTCTTAAATTAATATTTTCTTATTGTGCTATGATGCTTCCATTTTGATATTTTATCTGTGTTTAAGCCTTCAACTTACTTTGATTTGATGGACTCTTGTGGTCAAGTGATTTTGAAATTTTAAACTGTTGTAACTGGACTTTTACTGACAGAACATTTTAAAATTTGTCTATGAGAACTTTTATTAGAGATTTGAATTAATAAAGTTAAATGTATTTATATTTTAAGATAAATTTAACACCTATGGGGGCAGAACTGAAAGTTAAAATTTAAAAGTGCCATGCTTTTGTGTCAAGTTGACAAGGGTTTAAATGTCATAGCTAGATAGAGGAGTCAACTTGAAAGTTGAGAGTTTGATCTCTGAGCACATTTCTAGAGAATTTAGTAGTTAAGTCCAGAGCTAACCTGATTGTCTAGCTGATGGGAATGGCCCAGCTTATGGTGAGTGGGACTAGGCCCTGGACAGGTGAATAAAATACAGAGAGCTGTTTGAGAACATTGATATCCTTGTGTATACTTGGCCAGAAATGCTGGTCTGGAAAGTAAGAATTGCCCCTCTCTGTTATGTGGATATGGTGTGGCCAGTTCCCTTGACCCTAGTGTTGGTATAGTCTGTCTTGATAAGATGGACTAAGAACTGTGACAAGATAATTATAAGAGAGAATAAACCCCTTGTTCCTTTTATTTAGTTGGTGATGATTTTTATCAGCAGCCATGCAGATGAGCTGCAACATTGACATAGATATCCCCCCAGCTCATCATTAAAATATATGTAGTCAAAAGAATATATAGTCATACCTCCCTTTATAAGAAATAAGCACTTTTCTTTTAGGCTAAACAAAATTTCATAAGTGTAAGTGCCACTGCCTTTTTGCTCTCCTGATTAATTGGCAAAATAATTCTTTTGCATTGTAAGTTACAGTCAAATTGCTCATTAAGGTCCCATTTATTAGTAATTTTGGCTTACATAACCATCTAATCATCAATCAGATCCTGGAAGCCTAGGTCAACCCATGGGAATAGGTGTGAGGCTACTAATAATGGTCAGGAAAAAAAATTTTAAAAACCTCCAGGAGAAACAGAGAAAAGCAAAAACAAGCCTTTGGTTGTAGAGTTTGGCACAAGAAACTAAAGTTAACACAGTAGCAGTAACACGGGTACCAAAAAGAAGCTAATGAGTATTTCATTTTAATTCGAGTGTCTGAATGGCTGAGCAAGGAAAGAATGGCAAAGATAAAACTCTCATCACTGTCCCTTTACAAATTAATTTGCTGTTTTTCCCGATTTTGTAATCATGAAATAACTGGTACTAGATTAACCCTCACTCAGAATACAATTATGAGATGCATGTTTATTCAGGTTTATCCTGTGACCATGAAACATGGCATCAGTGAGAAATGAAGGCATGAGCTTGGTTTTAGGAACCAAACAATGGAATCCAAGAATGGCAATGCAGCTAGAAATGAAGGACAAAATTCTGATAGAAATGTATAAAAGTTTTTTTATACATTTGCACACAAATGCTCTGAAAACCCATGTGTTAGTGGAAGAGGCCCTAAAGATACCATGAGCAAAGGAAGGCTATAAGACTAAACATATTGTACAGAGATATTAACAGATTCCCTTTGTGGGAAAGACAGAATTAAGAATGGTTTTGTATCCATCTTTAAAAAAATTCTCTTTTATTTTTTAATATTGCATACATGAATAATATTTTTTATTATTTTATTTATTTTATTTTATTATATTATTATAATTTTTTTTGCTCTTTAGTTCCAAATCCTATTCCCCCCCTTTTCCCTTACAGCCTTTCATCATGCCTGCCAGACTCTCTCCTATTTTCAAGTCTTTTCACTTATGCAGTCCACTGTGTTTTATCTAGTCTGTTTTTAATGAAATAAGCCTGACATGATTCACGTTTCACCAAACATCCTAGATAGGTGGCTGTACCACTGACAAAAGCATCCTCCTTTTCTTCTCCATCAGCATTAGTCCTCATCAGTCTGTATGTGGAGCTTCTTGAGATTTTTTTCTCATACATAATGAAGTGTGGAGTTTCTTGAGATCTTTTTGCTTTTATGGTAAGATGTTGGTAAGACAGTTCCCATGCAATTTTTGTGTTAAGTATACATATCTGCCATGAAATCTTATATATCACAACCATGTCATGTCCAGGAGACAATGTCTGACCCACTATTGTCCCTTTTCAGGTGCTTACAATCTTGCCATGCCGTCTTCCGTGAAATCACCCACAGCATCCAGAGCAGCGGGAAAAACAAGACATATGTTGTGTGTAATTTCCCCTGAATATTCAACAGAGAACAAAAGTAAATGAAATCATTTCTTGCCTTTCAGTTTTTTCTGTCAATGCTATTTTCTTTTCTTTTTACTATTTTTGTATTTGACGGGGGGGGGGGGGAAGACTTGCATGCAAGTCAAGGAAACATTAGTAGATGTCAGAGGATAGCTTTCAGAAGTCAGTTCATTCCTTCCACTGTTTGGGCTCCCAGGGATGGAACTCAGGTGGCCATGTTTGTGAGCTTTATTTATTGAACTATTTCACTGGTGCTGGAATCACTTCTTTAAAGTGCTGTGAGAAAGTAGTCAAACAAGAATTCAATATCCAAGAAAACATTCTTCAGAAATAAGGGCGAGAGAAGGCATTTTTATATCATGGAAGCTGAGGTAGATTGTTACTATCTTACTTAGCCTATAAGAAATACTAAAGACAGTTCCTTAAACAGAGGAAAAGTATAAAAGAGGGAAACTCATATTTATAGGAATGATAAATATGAAGGTAAACTAAGAAATTCTTCTCTAAAAATTTTATTTTCTTGTGTGTGTGTGTGTGTGTGTGTGTGAGAGAGAGAGAGAGAGAGAGAGGACACAGGATATACCTGTGGAGACCCAAGGGTGAATTTGGAAATCATCCTGGATTCTCTACCTCCTTTTCTAGTTTGCGCTGGGATTTCTCAGGCTCTGCCTTTCAGAGCTGTAAGTGGAGGTCGCCATCATTTCTGCCTGGCATTTTATGTAGGCTCTATGACATAAACTCTTAGGTCCTTCTGCTTGAAATGCAAAGTCTTAAACTCCTGAACCATTTCTCCAGTCTTCTTCTTCAGTTGTTTTTAGTGTATTTTAAATTTTTTTAAAAAATTTAATTGCTGTGCGTGCATGCGTGCATGCGTGCGTGTGTGTGTGTGTGTGTGTGTGTGTGTGTGTGTGTGTATGTGTCTGTGTGTATCAGATGGTACTGTGTGTGCTTTTGGAGGCCCAAGGGAGATTTCCATCTGGCATTTTTAAGTGAAATCTTGGATCCAAACTCAGGCCCTGCTTGCAAAAAAGAGGTTTAACTCCTGAGCCATCTCTCCAGCCCCTCTTCAGATTTTTTTTAAAGTTAACTGACTTTTTCACTTAAAGCAAAAAAGGAAATTGCATTGTTTAATTAATAACATGTAAATACCAACAAAAGGGTGGTTGGCACATAAAAATTTGTCTTTTAAGTAGTAATTTCTCTCCAAATTGGTTTATTTAATCATACTGTGACAAGATTAGGGAGCACAATTTAAACCATGATATAAGTGATATAAAGCTACATCTAGAAATTAAAATGGAATTTAAATAGGATAATAAAGGTTATTGGACTAAATCAAGAGAAAACTTCAAATTGGAAAATATTGCTTATTCACTTATACTCTGGTAATTGTTCATATGTTTAGGCTTAAATCTGCCAGCTTATTAATTGCTCTGTAAGATTTTTGCTTATTTGTACCTCTTTTTTTTCTACATTTGAGCTAACCCAACAATTTTGTGAAATAAAGGAACAAGTCAGAGAGGTTCATATCCTGCTTTCTAGAGCCATGCATAATTATGAGAAATCTATATTGTAAAAATATATTGACAATAATAAGCATAAGATGAAGTGGCTTTAAAAGTATTAGGAAAAAAATTTGAAAAGGAGGGATTGCTGATCTTGAAAAAAAATGAGTTGTGAACACATCCAGGAACAAAAAGAACTATGGAAATACTCATTTAATTACTTAATATATTAAGTAATTGTGAAGTCATTAAGAGCTTCAAAATACCAAAATAAGATTTCAGAACTCAAAAGGGGTGAAAGAGATAAAAATCAAGTCCATCATTATGTAAGGATATACTAGCTTCTGTATTAGAGAACGACTAAAATAAAAATTACCAGTGATAACAGCTTTCTTTCACCCATCTCCCACAATGGAAGGGTCTGACTGGGATGATTGAAGAAATGTGCTGGAGAATGCAAGGAAATGGTAGTATTCTTGTGAAGTGTGACAAGTATAGAGAGAAGACAGTAATAGACTGAAGATGTAACTCATTTTTGTGAAGTATTTTCCAGGCATTCACATGACTCTGGGTTTGATACCTATTACTACAAATACCGAATATGGCTAGTATAAGTTTATAATCATAGCATTCAGGAGAGCAAAGGGAAGAAATGAACCTTGAGTGTTCTCTCCAGATCAGTTCAAAATTACAATGGACTTTATGACATTATGAGCAAAAAGGTTTTGAGTCTCCTCCTTCCTTGTCCCTTACACACAACAGTCCACACTGTCACTTGATTAAGAGAGACCCATGGCCTTCACAGACTCTAAACAGTATGACAATATATCTCTAGTTCATGTGGCTGTATTGCAGGAGTAGGACCCTCAGATTGCACAACCTTGGGCCAGTGAGATGGTTCAGCAGGTAAAGGTAATGGTTACCAAACCTCATAGCCCGAGTTTGATTCCACAGAACTCACATCGTGGAAGGAGAGAGCAGAATCCTGAAAGTTGTTCTCTGATATGGACTCCCCCATCCAAGATAAGTAAATAAGTGTAAACCAAACAAATGAATACATGCCGCATCCTTGAATGAATTCGCTCCATTCTTTCTTTTTTCCCTACCAGTCAGGCCAAGTTCTCCATCTTAAGACCTTTCACATGAGTGAAAGCTATACTAGTAATCTCCAAAATAAAATGACTGGGACATTAATTACATAAACAAAATTTTTCACACAAGTACTTAGATTAGCGTGTACTTTCCAGAGGACAAGAAACTCTTTAGAATTCATATTAGTAAACCTTTGGTTCTGGTCACTTAACTATTTCTCCCTAAAATAAAACTTAGAAGATGGAGATGAGAGGAAAGTATTTAATACTGATTTGGATTTTTAAAAGATGTTGCTCTCAAAAAACTGAGAGAAATCACAAGAAAATTACTTTTTGAATAATAATTGAAATTACTATTTTTCCTTCTTTTGGATTACTTTGACTTTAACCAGGGAAATTGTTGTAAAGGTTCTTATGACTACATCATTGGTCTGCTTGGATTATCTAAGATACTCCTTATGTTTTATTTTCTTTTATATTTGTTTTACCTTGCATAAGACATGAAAGCAAAAGGGTCACTCACAGGAAAGAAGAAGAAAGTCACCAGGAATAGGAAGGAGATGAGAAAAAATAATTGGTGGGGAGAAACTGATCTGAATACACTTTATGCAAGTAAGAATCTGTTAAAAATTAAAAACTAATAAAAAAAGAGAAGTCTGTGAGTTGCTTTTTAGGAAAAACAGAATCACTGAAGGACTTTTTGTTTGCTGGTTTGTTTGTTTATTTATTTTAAGGATATACCTATGCAGCCCTCATTTGCCTGGAATTCACTGTGTAGGTTAGGTTGGACTGGAACTTGCACCAGTGATCCTATTGCGTGCATCTCCAAACAGTTGGAATTATACACATGAACTACCATGTCCAAATGAGGGATCTTGAGTTTGTTACAGTTACTCTGCATTGTTTCTGGTAAATTCATAACCAAATGGCTTAAGAGGAACAAAGTTTTTTACTCTGGATTACAATTGTTCAGTTACAGTTCCTTGTCCAACTTGGCAAGAGAGTGCACATCAACACCACGGACTGAGGGAACTGGCCATACCATATACACAGGACTGCTGAAAGAGGGACAATCCTCACTTGCCAGACCAACATGTCTGGCCAAGTATTATTAAGGATGCCAACTTCCTCAACCAGCTCTCTCCATCTTCTTCACTTGCTCAGGGACTGTTCACCATGGGTTGAGCCCTTCCCATCAATCAGATAATCTCCTGCAGATTTGCTCAGGGTTTAATTCAACTACTAATTCTTCATAACTGTGCCCAGAGCTGAGTTCTCAGTTGCCGAGTTGACACCAGTACTAACTATGACAAGCTCTAGGAACTATTACTTGGGGCATGGTGGAAAGATTGGGCCATGGAAAGACTGGATGAAAGACCCAATTAACAACTATTGCCTAACAGCTGGAGGATGAGAAAAAGTACTATAAAACATCTGGATATGATGTGGTCATAGAAGTCATGGACACACAACATCTGTGATTATCTGAACAGGACTTGTACAAACAATAAGTGACATGAAAGTAGGAGAGGAACTAGTTGGAACAATGAAGCAGGTTAACAGTTATGGATGAGTGAGCAGGGGGAGAGAAGAGAAGATAATGAGGAGGAGAATATAATCACAATACATTGCATACAAGCCTCAATCAGTTGTGGCATAATTCAGGTGAGAAATGGTGAGGATTTAGGATTATTTCATACAAAGGCATTTCTTATGTAGAATTCCTACCTTTGCCTCAGCTCTATGAGTTAATGTCACATTCACAGTTAATACGGCTGGGTATATTGTCCTTTAATCCCTTATTAGTACCCTTCATAATTTACTTATACAATTATTTATGTTCTCTTCTAAGCTCACTTCATCTGTCTTCCCTGTTTCTTTTTCAAATCAGTGAAGAGAGGTTCTATCTCCTGCACATTTGTTACTGTATAACTGGCAGTAAGTAGCACATACTGAATGAAGGTTGTTAAGTAACATGGTTTCTAGCATGAACATTCTGGTCAAGGGTAAGTTATGAATTGAGGAGGGGGTATTCTCATGCTGCACTTACATTTCCTGCTTTTATTTCCTTACAAAACCACCTTAAAACTAGTTTGGAATGAATATCCAAAATGGCTCTCAGGAACACATTTATTTTTACTGACAATTTTCCTTTTAATCTAATTTGCTTCAGATCGTGGTGGTGGTGCATGCATAAGTTTGTATGTGTGAATGTGAGTGTGACTGTTTAAATTTCACTAAAAAAAATCAATGTATTTTTTGTCTTTCTCCTCACCTGGAGGTAAGCAGCTTTGCTTCACTGTGTACTCCTGCCAGGATGCAATGAGTCCTATTGCTCATGAACTGAAAGCCTCTAAGAGTTTGAGTGAAAGGAAATTTTTTATTCTTGTAGATTATCTTGGGTGTTTGTTACAGTAATATAAAGCCAACTAACATAGTATTCGTATGTGCAAGACCACTGTAGTTTTCAATGTGAAGTGAGAATTAGAACATAGTCATGAAGACTCTCAAAATGGAACTCCATTTTTCTTTATTTCTATTGATAAGATGTGACTTAGAATATCTTGCAATGAAAAAAAATGTAGCTTAGTGCTTAATTTAGTAACACTATTTAGATATATTATTATTTTTTTGATGCGTGTGTGTGTGTGTGTGTGTGTGTGTGTGTGTGTGTGCACCATAGTGCATATACGGAGGTCGAAAAACAACTTTGTGGAGCTGATTCACTCCTTCCACCTTTGTGTGGGTTCCTGAGATTGAACTCAAGTAGCCAGACTTGGCTTCAAGCATGTTGACCCATTGAGCCAGATGACTGGCCCCAATGACAGCTTTTCAGGTTGCATTTTGAGCTGATACTATGCAGGGAAAGATCTCAGCTTGCCGTTATCTGATGTGGGTCTTAGTAACTGACAGAAAGAATGACAATCAGTTCCAGGCTTCAGATGATTCAGGTTTGGGCTCCTTGAACAAGGTCCTTGTAACTCCCTTCCATCTGTCACTTTATTAACAAAATTTTCCTTTCCTTTTCAATGAAGTGTAAGAGCAACTGTATAATCTAATATAAATGTTTTATGAAATAGTATTGTCAGTTTCTGATGTTTTACAGAAATGCACACTGGGTGGTATAATTATTTAAAGTTTAAAATGTGCTGAACAGAACTCTGTTTTAATAAGCATTTCAGAAGTTGAATAGATGAAGTTCAAAGGACAAATGCTTTTTCAACAAAATTATTCATTTCATTTCCCGTGTTTGAAATGATTACTTTAAAGCTGCTATTCAAGCTAAAAAGGATTTCCTTTGTCTTAATTGTTAATACAATTAACTGCCGTATAATATCTGCTGGTTTGAACAATAATGCTACACATTAATGAGGTTTATGCTAATTTTTATCTTCAGACATCAATTTTCCAGATAAAAGCACACAAAGATTTTGCTTTTTTTTAATTCAAATTCATACTAATGTTTGTTTACTTAGGTTATTATCCGTATTAACTAATATATGACTATATTGTAACCAAGTTTCAAAATTTCTTTCATTCAATACTTGGCTATTTATAAGCATCAAGGGAAAATTGAGAGAGAAAATTTTGCAAGATCAATGGTTCCACTTCTGGTCTATAGGAGATAGAATATTGTCTAGAATTAACTATCTATGTCTTCAGAAATGTATAAATCTTAACTTGGAACTTGAGATAGCCTCAAGATAGGCACATGAAGGTGGAAGAAACCAACAAAGCTGTCCTGAAGATTGAGTGGCTCAAAGGAAAAGAATTAAGATACTAGGATACTAGGGTTTCCCTACCTTATTTATATATTGAAAAATGAAACATGTCTTTCTGTTAAATTTTTAATTGACATATAACAAGTTTAATTATAATTATGTTTTGATATAAACATACAAACACATACACACATGTCACACAAAACAGGATTAAATTGAACTAATTGAAATAGCCATAAATTAGCATATTTATTTTTATGAAACCATTTGAAATTCATTCTTAGCAATTTTGATATACACAATGGATTATTATTAACTATGATTACCATGTTGTGCAATAGATCTCATAACTTCATTTCTCCTAACTGAAACTTCATACTTTTGATCAACATAATATAATCTCCTTTTTAAATGTGTAAACAAATCCTTTTCAGAATTGGATTGAAATTTGAATGTATATGCCAAATTCATTGATTAGGTAACAGTGAGTCTGTATGGGAACTTGGTTAAAAAATTAAAATTGCTGGCAACAATTTGTAGAGAAATAGTTTTAACAAGAGGAAGATGATAGATGCTGAAAAACTGACAAAGAGGGGAAAATCCATGAATGTATAGGCAGAAGAATGGTGAGGAGAAATATCAAAGTCATGTAACTACAGGACTTTAACCAAGGGCCAGTGGGATGGCTCAGTGGGTAAACACATTTACATGAAAGACTGATGACCTGAGTTTGATCCCCAGAGCCCACATAAAGAAGAAAGAAAGAACTGACTACATAAAGTTTTTCTTTGACCTCTATATGCATGCTGTGTGGTATGTGTGATCACACACACACACACACACACACACACACACACACACACATACAGAAAGAGAGAGAAGAACACATGCATGCATGCTCATTCACATCCACATAACACAATCATAATAATAATGCTTTTTTAAAAGAATGTCATTTTATGCCTTGTTACATGGAAGACATAGATGATGCTTTTAGTAATCCTACAATTTGAGTATTGACTAAATAGATCACTATGGAGACATGAGTTTCAAGAAATAAGTTCAAAATCTCAGTGTTGTGAAACAATATAATGCAGTCAACTCTTGACCTTCTTAGCTATTTTACCTCCATGGGTGCTTAAGGAAACAATGAAAGAAAAGATTGTTTTAATTTTAGCAAAGCATAACAAAGAGTGATTGATCTGTGATTAGTCTGTGGATTAAATGCTGACAAAGACATGGATCCCAGTGTAAAGTTGAGTTTATATTTATAATGGGTTAAAAACCAAACTCAAAGTCTTGATTAGCACATAACTGTTTAACAGAAAATAAGTTTCCAGCGACAGAACTCTGATGCTGTCCCTTCCCATGTACTGAGCATTTATATGTGTAAAGATACTATTAATCTTGCTTACAGAAGTTTCTGAAGAACTTATGAAATGGAAAGTGGGTCAGACTAGTCAAATTCATCTGAAGCTTGGAAGGATGAGCTAGAAATAATACAATGAAACTTAATTTTAGTAATTAGAAGCTGTACATATTGAGTTAATTTTAGAAATATTCAAAGACTTTATACTGTGTCAATCACAATAAAGAATGGCTTACCATTACAGTATTATTATTAAAAGGGGGCTAGGCTTTTCTTTTTATTGCCAACTTTGCAAAGTTGAATGACATAATATTGTTCCTATGACCAGGAAATAACAATATTGGAATACATTCAGAGAAGTACAGTGTACAGGAAAAGGGGTCAAACCACTACAGAAACCTGAAAAGCTTTGTGCACCCTTTGCTTTGATGAATGGACTGTTAATGTGCAGAATCCAGAGGAGAAGATTTAGGTAATATTATGTCCCATGAGATATGATGGGACAAACTGGGGCTATTAATTAAAGCAGAAAAGAAAGTCAAAAGGGGTATAAATATTGAAGAACTTTCTTTTGGAAGAAGAATTAGATTTCTTCTGTAAATTTAGCACTTAGCCTAGCTTGGAAAATAAGGCATACTCAAGAATATTTGTTCAAATAATTCATAAATTGGACAATAATTTACTTAGAATCCAGGCACCATTTTCAGTGCTGGAAATATACACATGCATATTCTTGTGGCCGATCTTTTTTTTTTTTTAAGGTGTTACATCTTTTTTCTAAATTTTATTTTTGTATTTTACAAGCATATTGAGTATTCATCCCTGCTTCCTTCCATCTCCCCTTCCTCCCATCCCTCTTACTTGGCTTCATCAATCCATCCCACTCACTCCCACCTTCCTGTGTGTCTGCTTCTATGGATCTCAGGGTTCCCTCTGGTTTGTCTACTCTTGTGGGGATTCAAGCCTCTCGTAGCATACAAAGTTGCCTCTCTTAAAGCCATCTCACTGATAGGAGCATTTCCCTTCACTCATCCAACTTTAGTCCCCAAGATTTCCGCTGTATGTTCTTATGTTTCTTAAGTTTCTCTGTAAGTCTATGGGGGCATGTTGGTATGTCAGTCATTATGCAGGTCTGGTAAGGACAAGTCTCACTGCAGTGAGTTCCTAGACGCACTAGTCTTGCCTTGAATGGAATGTCTTGTCCAACTGTGTAACTTCCTGTCTTTAGGTTCTTACATTCTCACTGCCTCCTCTTCCATGAGGTTTCCAAAACTTTGGAATGGGAAGAGACTAGGTTGGTCTGATTCTGGGTGAACCTTGTTAGGTAGCTGGTGCACTGCATTATAGCTGGCCCTTGCTGTTTACTCTTACTGCTCTTTACGGCCCTAGGCTGCATCCTGTCAGTATGTTGAGACCCTCTATCTCTATTGTAGAAGGAGACTTCTGGGCTTAGTATTAAGTGTTCTTCAAATCTATGGGTATAATGGCAGCTATTTACAGAGCTATTTACAGAGTTCAGTATACTGTCTTCCTACTTATAGGTTCATTGGCTGTTTTTCCCTGTTGATCTATTTCCTTCCCTTTTTAGGTTTTTGTTTAACAGTAATATGAATATGTTCCATTCTGCCAAGCAGATCTTGAGTTCAATCAGAAAGCTATTGGTTGTCTCCTTGATGACATGAAGTGTCATGTTATGGCAGTTCTTTTGATTTTTTTTAAACTTCCTGACATTCCAGAACTTTAGACTGAGAGGAAAAAGACAATGAACTCAACAGCTAGCTTCAAGCCATAATGTTGGTTGAAGAGACAGTAATGCACAGTGATTAAGAGAGTCAGAAGTGAGTTTGAATTCCCAAACTGTCATCTACTGGCACAGCTTGATTAACATGAAATCTCTCCAATGTCTTGTGTGTTTCCTTGTAAGATGGAGATAGCAATACACTTTTTACTAGTGATTTTTAAGATTGAAATAGAATATGTATTCAAAAGGCAGTGTAAAGATTTCATCTCCCCTCTGCCAGGTAGCTACATGAATCTGGAGAAGACATCCAGCCTCTCAGAGCTTCAGTTTCCTCATTCATAAGAAAGGGACTTTTTCTGGATGAGTGAAGAGAAATGCCCTTATCAATGGGGTGGCCCAAGGAAAGGCAACTTGGTAAGCCACAGAGGCCTGAACCCCCACAAGAATAGACAAGCCAGAGGCCATCCTGGGATCCATAGAAGCAGACAGGCAGGAGGGTGGGATTGATGGAGGGATGGGAGGGAGAGAAGATGTAGGGAAGCAGGGACAAGTACTCAACATGCTTGTAAAAGTAGAAAAAATTTTAAAAAAGAGACTTTTTACTCATTTCATAGCACTATTATGAGAATTAAAAACCATGTTAAAAATAATGTATATAGAGTGCCCAGAAGACAATAGGTTTTTAATAAGTGATTGTCAACCTGAATTTGATTTACAGTCAGACCTTTTGCAAAGTGAAGTGTGTCTTCTTTTCAGGTTATAAACTGCTTGTTGCTGTAGATAATGATACCAAACAGCAGAATATTAGAGACATTGATAAGGGATTCCTGGAGCAATGGAGTAAATGGACAATGGCAAGAATAGACAAGCCAGGCAAGGTTTCTCAAACTTCGATCCTTGGACAAGTGGTCCCACCTTTATCAAACCAAATTTAAAAGGTCTGGGAGGAGACCTACCAAGCTAGGTGATTAGTAAATTGCCTCCAACTGAAAGATTAATGGTTCAATAAATTAGAATTCAGTTCATTCATTACCATTTTTCTTAATTCTATCAAATGAGCTTTCCTCAGTTAAATATACTATTTCATAGGACTGTCTTCCTATTTTCCCAGTCTTCAACTATTTGCACCCACGCATATTATTAAATGGTTTCTTAACTACAATACTCATGGAAATGATTTTAATTCATTTTCATTTACTTATTTACCCATTAAGTTTAAATGGAGTCACGCAACATATCCAATAATCATAATTTCTTAGAGTGTCATAGAGTAAGTTTGTTTACCATTATTACATGCCCTTACTCTTACTTTTTATTATTCACGTATTACTGCAGTTTTCTTGATGTATCTTCTGAAATGTGAAGCTGAAGAATAAGAATTGCCTAAGGTTAATCATGACACAAATTTAGATGGTAAGATCACCACATGACTTAGAGCAAATACTTTTTTCCCCTACATGTCAGCATTACATATAGAAAAAAGGAAGAAGCAAATACAGGTGATTATGTGTTGAGCATTTTAATCATGAGAAAGTATTATTTTCTCTTTGACAATAATATGATAGTTGTTACATTTTGTAATTATACTTGACATATACATATGAATTCATATTACTTTAAAAGGGTTTTGTTGGTCATTTTTAGAAGACATAAATAACCAAATACTGGGAACTTAACTCATGTAAATTCACTTGGGCTTTGTGCTAATGACTATAATGAAGGAAATGGAGTAGAATTAAGGAATTTTGGAAAAGGAGTGGGAAATGCTCTGAAATTCTGGATTCTTCTGCTTGTATATTTTATAACTGTTTATTTTTAGTCTTTATGCTTTTGAATATTATGGCTTCATATAGCTTCTCTTCATATCTTGTAGCATTGCCATATATTAAGCAATTATGATAGTGTGGCCTTAGGAAATCTATGTTGAAAGATTTCAAAGCACAGTTTTTTGAAAATTACTTCTTTATACTAACATTGCAATATCTTTGTAAAAAAACTGAGAATCAAGAAATAGCTGATTGTAAAACAAAAGAACCTATAAAGGATTGGGTTTTCTTATAGCTGATAAGTTCTGTTAGGTTTTCCTTCCTATTTTAATTTTTAATATATCTTTGTCCTCCAGGAAAGATACTCCCGGTTATACTTTGACAAGCCAACTTTTTCTTCTTGTGTTTCTGCATTATTTACCTTCAGAGAGTGGCTAAAACTTAATCAGGTAAAATGAGAGAATCTCTTGCTAAATGTAACTAATTCTGCATCATTTCCCATTGCTCTAAGAACTGAATAGAGTACTAAATCAGAGTTTTCCCACACTCTGGAAGAAGCATTTAATTTCAACCAAATGTCAAATCGTTAAGTGTAACAAAGATGGAGTGCACACTGAAGTACCTTTCAAAGAGTTATGTTTCCATTCTAATTATATCAATTTATTTTTAATCAAAGTGTTCTCCTATGATTATTTTGAGAAAATTCCCTTATCATGCTCTTCCTTCCTTGCACTGTAGTTAGTATTCCTCTGGTAGCTCGTACTGGCAGGTGCCAGGATAATCAGAATGGTCAGTCAGTAAGTTCCTGTGTTTAAAAGTGACCACAGGAAGGTTGGAAACATACCATCCTTCTGGCTTCAAAGTAGATTGAGCGGTAAGAGGCCATGAAGAGAGGCTCCATTGTCACTAAGTAACTTAATGCTCTGGTTTCTAGGGATAAAGGTTATTTATTTGTTCATGCATGTATGTGTTTCTCAAACTTAAATGATTCATGGTTATTAAAGCAACTGAGAGATCACTGTTCATTCTACCCTAGATATAAATGTTGCCTTGAATAAATCAACACTTGCTTGTTTACTGTCTTGCCTAATGCTCTCAGAAACCACTTGGATACACATTCATAGAATAATCATGGGAGCATTTTCATTGTATATATATTTTTTTCTTCAGAAACCAAAATATTTTATATGCACACAGTAGATACACTTGGAGGTTTTAATTCCATAGAAGCTCCATCATTCCTTTTTAGACACATGAAATAAAATGGAATATCATATACTCTGCTTTCATAATATGTAACTTTAGATTTCTTGGGACTCAGGCTTTCATGAAGGTTTATTTTGCCCATCCTCTAGTTGTGTGATATCTATTGAAGCTGTGGGACTCTCTCAGCTATGTTATTCTGATGTTTATCCTTACCATAACTGCCTCCAGATTTATGAACATTTTTTAAGTAACTTATTATTTTGGGCACATTTACTGATCTTTTTCTCATTAAAGCTACCCTTTAACAGATTATCATTAATTACAGTTTTCCATGAATACCTTCCCCTTAAGCCACAGCGATCCTCTATTTAATTTTCTTCTGTGAGAATTCAGGCTATTTTTATTATTAGTCCTACTCTTGCTGTCTGTATAAGGTATCCAAGGCTAAATCTATGGCTCCCAAATATTTTTACAATTGTTTTCTCAGGAGACTTATGGAGATTCTTTCTTGCTGTTTCTTGTGCATTTTTTATATTGTGTTTAGGTATACACTAATTTAAAGGTGGCTTTTATTCCTTTATTCAGTTTGAGTTTAAAGGTTTTTTTACTCAATTAGAAAATTTGTTGAAATACTTTTGCCAGGTTTTCCTAAGATAAGCTTTAGCCCTTACATGTTCAAGAAAATGGCACTCTGTTAATTAACATTTCCACTTTTTCCTTCATGCTCTTGGTTAAGTTTTCATCCTCACTAATTACTTGTGGTGTGGGGAGGTACTCTTTTAAGCCTTTCTCTCCTCTTCTTCAGAGAGATAACATCCATTTAGAACTCTCCTAATTGGTAAGCTCCACAGAACTGAAACATGCCCTGCAGGTCAATGAAACACTCTATACTTCTGACTTTCAAGTTGAACTATTATCTTTTATGGTTAACTTTGGAGATACTTAACATGGTGCAAATATCTCCACAAGGTGTAAACTGCCAAAAATAACCGTGTAATTTGTGATGGCTCTTTGATAGGTATGCCTTTAGTGCTGAATGCTATTTGGAGTTTGGATACATGGTAGTTTGACTTCATTCACATTTTCTTACCTTTAAAATTACTTGGATCGCTGATGGCAAGTTGCAATTTTTAGTATTCTTTTGGATCATGGAACCAAAACATTGGTGTGATTTGTATAATTCCTTCTTTTTGCTACTGCTTGCCAACATGATTGGAAAAGATTTTAATCTGGAGTAAACTGACACAATTTGATGCTGAAGAAAAGATTTTCCTTATTATGGGGCTGGAGAGATGGCTCAGGAATTAAGCCTCTGCTTTTCAGGCGGAAGGTCCTGAGTTCGGATCCTGGACCCCATGTACAGATGCTGGGCGGAAGTAGGGGTGGCCTGTGTTTCTGGTTCTGGTAGGGCAGAGCCTATGAATCCCGGGGCAGAGTAAACAAGGAGGAGGTGGAGGTGGTCCATGGTGGTTCCCGAATTTGTCCGTGGTTCTACACACACACACACATACACACACATACATGCACACATGCGCACACTCGCATACACGCACAATTGAATAATAATAAAAAAAAAAGATTTTCTTTATTAGTCTAAGCCACAAACTTGACAATCTTTTACCATGCCTGAAATGTGGCTATTCCCTAGACAGACCACACATTCTAAATCCCTGATATTCTTTCCCCACCCCTACCCCCATTGTCCTACTTCCCTAGCAGCTCTTCATAACTCCTTAGCAACATCCCAGGCCATAAAATGCTGTGGCCTTTTCCTAGGGGCTCTCTCCTTTACTTACTTTCTTCTTTGGGTTCCTCCAACCACTCTGTCCTTGGGAACTCTGCCTCCAACTTTTTAAGCTATCTCTTCTGTTCTAATGCTCTCCTACTGTAAGGCTAAATTTACAGTTTCATTGGCCACTAGGCTTTCAGATCTAAGAATCTCTATTTCTTAAGTCTCTCCTTCTTGTTAGTTTCTCTTTATCACGGACACCCACATGGTTCTTACACATGGTCAGAGTCACTCAATCCCACCTGGGTGCTGCCTAATCGTGTTCATTCCGGACATTCAAGTTGGAAGAAAGCCTTCTCAGGTCAAATAAATCTGCTCCATTACTGTTGTGAGATCAGGCTCTCTGCTTCTTATTTCCTCCTGTTAACCCCTACTAGTATTCCTTTTCAATTGGTAGTGATAATTTAATCTCACACCTTTTTTATTGCCTTAATATCGCATAAATGTTAATTTTGGATCTATTATTTTAAAATCATGATGAGTAATGCTAGAAATATGGTGACCAAGACAGGCATTATTTTTATTCTTATGGAAAACATGTTTTATTACAGACTTACCCAGTCTTTTTTTCCCCAACAATCAGTCATCGATTTATTAGCTGTTCAGTTCCAGTGTACAAGTGTAAAAGTAGCAGAATTGTTAATACATACTCCTAAGGAGACAAGTTTTTCAATAGGAGTGGGATTACTTATACGTAATTTATCTTCTTTTGTTTTATACACTCATTTCCAAAATTACTTTGATCTACATCTTTTTCTCCCACCCTCTTCAGCAACTGCATTCTATCTTGAACACTCTTTTTTTAATTCCACATTTAATTTTTTTCTCCCAATCATACAAGCTCAATAAGTACACCTGTCTTCTCTTTCCTTCCACCCCTTCCCAGTCCTCCCTTGCACTGTCCCCCCTTTTCCCCTTGCTTTCACCCCTTTCCCTCCCTCTCCTTCTCTCAGTGTCTCCCTCTGCCCCCTCCCATCCCCTGGAACATCCTTTTGTGTGAATGCCAAACCTCCCTCTGTCCTCCACCCTAGTGAGTTATAAGGACTCAGTGGCATAGCCCAGAGCATTTTCTGGGGTTCCCTATTAGTATAGGAACTCTATTATGACTGTTAATCCCTTGCCTCTAAGAATCCTACTGGCAGTGATCCATGCTAGACTTTGGGGAGTCGTTGACATGTCAGCCATTGTGCAGGTCATGCAAAGTCCGATTATGGCTATTGCAGTCCTTACTGGTGTGGAGTATCTTGCATATCATTGCTCCTCTCCATCTTTAGGCTCTTACAATCTTGCCGCCCCCCCCCTCTTCCACAATATTCCTTGAGCTTTAGGATAGGGAGAGATTTGACTGGTCTGATTCCAGGTCAATAATGTAGGGTCTTTGGTGTTCTGAATTATGGATAAAGATATTGTTTTAAAAACCATAACCTTTCAACCCTTGTCTTCATATATGTTGCAGAAATTATCTTACAATATAAAATATATTTAGTTCAATTTTTAAAGTTCTTAAATTCCAAGATTAAAAGTTTTCATAGTATATTTTAAAAATGCTCACAACAGTTAATAGTTCAATTTGAACATTTTTAAAGGTCTGAAGTCTAATTTGAAAAAGGCCCAAATCTTTTAACTGTAAGGTTTGGTATGGTGATACCTCCAGCAGTGTTTTTGTTACTTAAGACTGTTTTTGTTATCCTGGGCCTTTTGTGCTTCCTTATGAATTTTGAGATTGTTTGGTCAATTTCTTTATAGGATTGCTTTGGGATTTTGATTGGCATAGCATTCTATTTGTATGTTGTTTTTGGAAGGATGGTCATTTTTATGATGTTGATGCTGCCAATCTGGGAGCATGGGAGGTCTTTCCACCTTCTGGTGTCTTCTGTAATTTCTTTCTTTATGGTTTTAAGGTTTTCATTATAAAGGTCTCTCACTTCTTTGGATAGATTTATACCAAGGTATTTCATTTTGGGGGGTCTAAAGTAACTGGGATTGTTTCTCTTAAGTCTTTTTCACTTTTTTCATCCTTGGTGTATAGGAAGGCCACGGATTTTTGCATGTTTATTTTGTAACCTACCACCCTGCTGAACTTCTGTAGTAGTTCCAGGAGTTTCCTGGTGGAGTTTTTAGGGTCATTCAGCTATATGATCATGTCATCTGCAAATAGAGATATTTTGACTTCTGATTCAAATCCCTTTTATCTCCCTCTCTTGTCTTATGGCTCTAGCTAAGACTTCAAGTACAATGTTGAATACAAGTGCAGACCTACCCAGTATTGAATCACATTAGATTAATTTCAGTGTAATAGACTCATCTTAAGGTAGCTGTTGAAGATGGAGTCATAGAAAGTTATGAAGTGTGAGCTTTTCTACCAGTTCCTCTTACAATGTCTTCAGTATTGGCTGAATCAGATATAAGGAGTTTGGGAATCTGTAAGGTAATAAATGGGATCCATGTAAGTGTGGATCATTAGCCACACTGCACATGATACTGAGTTTTTAAATTAGGAATATGGTGCTATGCTTTATATGTTAAATGAATATAGTGAAGTTATATTATAATTTATATTTTCAGTATTTATTCTTCATACATGAATATAGTAAATTTATGATTTTTAAACACCTTAATCCCCAATCCCACCCCTCATCCTCTTTCCATTATGAGCCTTCTTCCCTGCTAGTCTCTCTTCTATTTTCTTTCCTTTTTTTGCATAAATGGCCCACTGAGTTTCATCTGGGTTGCCTTTGATGGCATGTGACTGAACATTTACTGGAGCTTAAATGTTAAATGAGTGCATAAGGCACTGAGGAAACCATCTTCCCTCCCTCCTCCATCAACATTAACCTTCATCAGTCTCTTAGGAAGCTATGGGACAGTCTCTCTTCCATGGTGAAATATAAAAGAGTATATATATATATATATATATATATATATATATATATATATATATGTAATATCAATATCATATATCACTGGATAGATGTGGCTATAAGTCATTTCCTCTCCTGATTTTACATTCCCTAAAAGCAGTCAACATGCCACCATTTTTCTCTGGCTCACACCTTTAATTTCACATGTTGTATCACGAAGTACACAGTGTATGCAACTGGAAGATTGAAATCTGATTGACAAAGGAAGGGTAGAAGGGTCCCTCTGAGAATCTGCAAATCACTGCCTAAAAGTATAAACTTTTAACGAATAACAAATGGCTTTATCTTGGGGTAGTGACAAAGAAGATTGAAAAAAAAATTTGGAAGGAAAAAAACTCCCAGGGTATTATTTTTATTAGAAGTGGTGTGTGTGTGTGTGTGTGTGTGTGTGTGTGTGTGTGTGTGTGTGTGTGTGTGTTGTATGTGTGTAATTAATAGTACTTAAATACTTAATAATACTTAAGACTCCCTTTGAAATTTTACCAGTCTTGGGATTAGTTTCCACGTGGCTGTATGTGCTTTCTATGTGCATTGTATAAGAAGAAGAAAATTAAATTTCAATGCCTACCAAAATTTGTTCTGAAATTTAAACAGAAGTACATATAATGTATCTACATTTAATATGTAAGATGCTAAGCATGCTTGTTCTCTCAAAGGGAAAATCATTTTTTCCACTGTTGGCTACATCATTGTATTGGGAACGACAACAGTAATTCATGTATAAGTCCTTACTTTCTTATCATGTATAAAGCACTGCTTGAAGAAAAGAGTAGAAGACAAGTGTCTTACATAAGAACTATTTGAATATACAGTTGGATGCAATTGATACAGGAATCAGAGAGTAGTATCTCAGGTCAGCTGCTAATCTTACGAGATTTGGGATTTGACAGTATAAAAATACACACACACACACACACACACATACACACACACACATACATAGACAATCACAGGAACCAGACTAGACAAGGAACTGTATGGAGGTGGTACCACCTTCAGTAGAAGAGCCTCTTTCATGTTGTTGTGTACATCCTCCAAGAGAATTACATTGATAATGCTTCCTGACCTGTGTTCTATTTTCTCTTGCATTTGGTTTACAGAAGGATTTGGCAGGAAACCAACATAAGATCACAAATCTGATTTACATGATTCAGGGGGAAAAATGTTCTCTTAAATAGGTCTCTAAGTGTTCCAGCTTGCCAACGCCTTTGCTAAACTAGTAGTTTCCAGTTCCTTGTGTGTTTCTATAAGTCAAAAGGTTTTTCTGCACTGTAACCCTCCTTAATGTGTGGCGTGGCTAGCTAGTACACGATGTAGGCAGCATACGACTCTTCCTGACCTCTTTGCAATTGAAGGGGTTTTAAGGTAAAATCAGAAGGAAACAGATTTCTTATGCCAAATGGCCTTCCCTTTATGCTTACCAGAATTAGGAAACTCTGAGCAGATGTATGGGGAAAAGCGCCAACCAAGCCCACACCTGCAACAGAAATGTAATTTTCTTGCTTTCTAGTGGATTGTACTCACTGTTAGGCTATTCTGTCTATAACCCTGTTGGAGTTTGAGCTTTTACACAAAAGCAACAATCATAGTACACCCTGCTCAATTCATCACAAAGAACTAGACACAGGAATGAGCTGGACCTATGTTATCTGGCTAGGCAAAGGTGCTCTGAATCAGCTCCACAGACTTTATTCATCAGCCACGCATGTGGGTTTCAATTTTTTTCTATTGTGCACACATGGAGGAGTTTCTCTACTAACATTGGACTTGGAATAAAAATCTGTTCTTTCGGACTTAATTCCAAATGAATCAAGGACCTTGATATAAGGCCAGAGACTATAAAAACCATAGTTGAAAGGATAGGGAGCTCCCTCGAGCTCATTGGGCTAGGCCAACAATTCCTAAACAGACATCCAATGGCACAGTCACTGCTACCAACTCTCAACAGTTGGGATCTTGTGAAATTAAAGAGCTTCTCTTCAGATAAAGAGATTGTAACATGATCTCAAAGGCAATCCACAGAATGGGAGAAAATCTTCACTAACCACATATCTGATAGAGCTCTACTATCCAGAGTGCACAAAAAACTTAGAAAACTAAATACCAAGGAAACTAATGGCCCAATTAAAATCTGGGCCCTGGAACTTAAAACAAACTTTACCAGGGATGAAATTAAAATGTCTAACAAATATCTTAAAAAATGCTCCACTTCTTAAGCCATCAGGGAAATGCAAATCAAAACTTCCCTGAGATATCATCTCACCCCGGTCAGGATGGCAAAAATCCACAATACAAACAACAACAAATGCTGGAGAGGATGTGGAGAGAGGGGAACTCTCCTACATTGCTGGTGGGAAGGCATGCTCATACAGCCACTCTGGCCAGCTGTCTGGAGATTCTTAAAGAAATTAAAGATTGAAATGCCATATAACCCTGCTATTCCACTTCTGGGAATAATCTCGCATACAGCAAAAATTCATCTTGATAGCAGAAGCACGACCATGTTCACAGCAGCACTGTTTACAATAGCAAAGTCATGGAATCAACCCAAATGTCCAACAGTTGATGAGTGGATAAGGAAAATGAGGTACATCTATACAATGGAGTACTACTCAGCCATCAAAAATGATGAATTACTGGAATTTGCCGGGAAATGGATGTCATTAGAAACAATTATATTAAGTGAAGTATCCCAGACCCAGAAAATTAAGTGCCATATGTACTCCCTAATAGGTGGCTCCTAGTACCAAACCCACCCAGCCGACCTAGAGACACTCAAAGATAAATCTCTGTAATTCTGTAATTGCAAGGAGTATGAACAGGAGGGATGGGGTAGGAGGGTAACACCAGAAACAAGAAGAGAGGTGACCATGTTACAGCAGAGAAAATAGGCCACCATCAAGGACTTCAAATAAGTAATGAGACACCTGGTTAAGTTCACAGACTTTCGTTCCTGATCATTTACTACTGAGGGGGTATGATCTCACCAGAAGGGGAGGGCATATAGTCTGGCAGATAAAAAGTAACCATTTTGCCCTTTACACCCCACCCCACTCCGGTGGTCCAGCCAGGCCCCTCCCCGCGCCCTAGGTAAGTCTCCACCCCGTGCACCGCCCACCAGGACCCCAGGTCAGCCCACAGGGACCCGGCTCCGACTCCCACCATCCAGCCAGAGCCGCCCACGGGGCCAAGGGACGAGGAGGACCTCCCCCTGCGCCCGGGCCCTGCCCCAGCTGCCCTCGGGTTAAATAGCTCCACGCCAACGCCTCCATCCTCCCTTTACACCCCACCCCGCTCCGCCGGTCCGGATGTGCGTGGTCCAGCTGGGCCTCACCCCGCGACCTAGGTAAGTCTCCGCCTGCGCCCGCCCACCAGAACCCCAGGCCAAATATTTCAGTTTAGTGAAATTGAGAGATCTTAAGAGTTAAAATGACAATGCCAAAGTCAAAGTGCAAATCCATGAGAAGCAACACTCATTAAACAAATTTCCCACTGAAGAAATTAATCCCATAATGTTAGACTCCAACCAGAACAAACCCACAGAAAAAGGCCAAGAAAGCCTCACCCAGGATAAAGACTTTCAAAATATGATCATTACCATGTTCAATACTATGAAAGAGGAAATCCGGGAGGAATTACATAATCGAATCAATCGCTTTGAAGAGGAACACAACAGACTTCTGGAGGAGTTGAGAAAAACAGTGCAAGAAACAAAAAGTGGCATAGAACAGTTAAAACAGACGCAAGCAGAGTTTAAAACTGAGCTACAAGACAAGTTATCTTCAACCCAGAACCCCACAGAGTCTTATCAACAGAACTAACGAAGCAGAAAACAGAATTTCAGACCTTGAAGATAAAGTGGGAGTACTAACCAGCTCAATGGAAGAGGTTGCTAAAGCCAAAAAGATACTTGAGAGAAATATCCAAGAGATATGGGACACCCTGAAAAAGCCTAACATGCGTATTCATGGAATACCAGAGCAAGAATCTCAAAATACCACCCCTGAGGACATTTTTCAAACGATCATCAAGGAAAACTTTCCTCATCTAAAAAAAGAGAAGCCCATCCATATACAAGAGGCATTCCGCACCCCAAACATATACGACCAAAATAGGAGCATGCTAGGGCAAATAATAGTTAAAACACTCCACATTCAAGATAAAGAACTGGTGCTGAGAGCTTCAAGGGAGAAAAAACAAGTCACTTTTAAAGGTAAACCTATTAAAATAACAAATGACTTCTCAGTCGAAACAGTAAAGCAAGAAGAGCTTGGAGACACATACTTCAAGTATTGAATGAGCAAAAATATCAACCCAGGCTGATTTACCCTGCAAAAGTATCCGTCATGATCGAAGGAGAAAGAAAAATCTTCCAGCACAAAGACAACTTGAAGGGATACATGTCCACCAAGCCAGGCCTTCAAAAAATGCTAGAAATGATACTCAAGCGTGAAGAAAAAAACAGGCATATCCAGGAGAACAGAAGGCAAATATAACACCATTAAAAGCGAAGCAATATACTTATAAAAGCTACTAAACATAATAAATGTCTGGAATTAACAATAGTTTCTGCATTATAACACTAAATGTTAATGGAATTAATTCACCGATCAAGAGACACAGATTACAAACTTGGATTAAAAATCACAATCCATCAATCTGTTGTCTGCAGGAAACCCATCTCACCACAAAAGATAGGTACGCTCTAAAAATAAAAGGCTGGTCAACAATTCTACAAGCTAATGGAAGCAGAAATCAGGCAGGGATAGCCATTATGTTATCAGACAAAGTGGACTTCAAACCAAAGAAAATCATAAGAGACACGGATGGATACTACATTTTAGTTACAGGTACTATTCACCAGGAAGAATTCACAATACTGAACATATATGCACCCAATACAGGCCCCTCCACATTCATTAAGAAAACCCTACAGTGTCTAAAGCAAGAAATCAACCCCCAAACCATAATTTTTGGGGACTTCCACACCGCCCTCTCAACATGGGATAGATCAACAGGTCAAAAGCTTAACAGAGACACTTTGGAACTTAATCAAACCCTGAAAGAAATGGACCTTACAGATCTCTATCGAACTTTTCACCCACGCACCAAAGAATACACATTTTTCTCAGCAGCACACGGAACTTTCTCCAAAATAGATCACATATTGGGCCACAAAATGAATCTACACATATACAAGAAAGTTGAAATTCTAACCTGTGCCCTATCAGTCCACCATGGCCTAAAGCTGCACATCCACAACACATGAAACAGGAGAAAATACAGTAACTCCTGGAAACGTAACACTATGATGCTGAATGAGAACTGGATTCAGGAAGAAATTAAAAAGGAAATTCAAGATTTCCTGAAAGTGAATGATAACGAAAATACAACTTACCAAAATCTCTGGGACACAATGAAAGCTGTTCTAAGAGGTAAGTTCATAGCTCTTAATGCCTACATCAAAAAAAATGGAAACATTAGAAATAAACAAATTAACAATGCAGCTTAAAGCTTTACAGAAACTAGAGCAATCTGATCCCAAAAGTAGTAGAAGAGAGGAGATTAGCAAAATAAGGGGAGAAATATCTGAAATCGAGATTAAGAAAACGATAGAAAAAATCAACCAGTCAAAAAGCTGGTTCTTTGAAAAAATCAATAAGATTGATACACCCCTTGCTAAATTAACCAAAAGCTAGAGAGAGAAAATCCAAATTAACAAAATTAGAAATGAACATGGAGTTATCACTACTGATACCCAAGAAATCCAGAGAATTATAACATCATATTTCAAAAACTTATACTCTGTGAAGTTTGACAACACAAAAGAGATGGATGAATTTCTAAGTAAACACAACTTACCTAAATTGAATCAGGAAGTTGTGAATTATTTAAATAGTCCTATAACATATAAGGAAATTGAGGAAGTAATCTCGAATCTTCCCACCAAAAAATGTCCTGGACCAGATGGATTCAGCACAGAGTTCTACCAGACATTTAAGGAGTTAATAACACCAATACTCCTTAAACTGTTATATCAAATAGCAAAGGAAGGAACACTACCAAATTCCCTCTATGTAGCTAATATCGTTTTAATCCCAAAACCTAATAAATATTCACTTAAAAAAGAAAATTATAGGCCGATCTCCCTGATGAACACAGACGCAAAGATTCTCAACAAAGTCTTAGCAAATCGGATTCAAAAACATATTTAAAAGATTATTCACGGGGACCAAGTAGGCTTCATCCCTGGCACACAAGGTTGGTTCAACATACGCAAATCAATAAATGTAATTCATCATGTAAACCTGTCCAAAATCCAAGACTACATGATACTATCGATAGATGCAGAAAAAGCTTTTGACAAGATCCAACAGCCTTTTATGATCAAAACGCTAGAGACTATAGGAATGGAAGGAACCTTTATCAATATAATAAAAGCTGTATACAACAAGCCCACAGCAAGGATTATGCTCAATGGGGAACAATTGGAAGCATTCCCACTTCGATCAGGAACTAGACAAGGCTGTCCACTCTCATCACTTCTATTCGATATTGTACGTGAAGTCTTAGCTGAAGCCATAAGACAAGCAAGGGACATAAGAGGGATTCAAATGGGCAAGGAAGAAGTCAAGCTATCCCTATTTGCAGATGACATGATCTTATACCTGAGGGATCCCAAAAACTCCACCAGGAAGCTCCTGGAACTAATTGAGAAGTTCAGCAGGGTGGCAAGATACAAAATAAATGTGCAAAAATCAGAGGCCTTCCTATATGCCCAGAATAAAAGAAGTGAAAAAGCCTTGAGAGAAACAATCCCATTCACTATAGCCCCTAAAAAAATGAAATACCTTGGTACAAACCTAACTAAGGAGGTAAAAGACCTTTACAATGAAAACTTTAAAAGCCTAAAGAAAGAAATTGCAGAAGACACCAGAAGGTGGAAAGACCTCCCTTGTTCCTGGATTGTAAGAATCAACATCGTAAAAATGACCATCCTACCAAAGGCAATATACAGAGTCAATGCTATACCAATCAAAATCCCAAAACAATTCTTCAAGGAAGTTGACCAAACAATCTCAAAGTTCATATGGAGGCACAAAAGACCCAGGATAGCAAAAACAATCCTGAGTAACAAAAACACAGCTGGAGTTATTGCCATATCAAACCTTAGTCTATACTACAAATCCATAGTTATAAAGACAACCTGGTACTGGCTCCAAAATAGACACACAGATAACTGGATAAGGATTGAAGACCCAGATATAAGCCCACAAAGTTACAGCCATTTGGTCTTTGACAAAGGGGCCCAAAGAATCCAATGGAAAAAGAACAGCATCTTCAACAAATGGTGCTGGCAAAACTGGATCTCCACATGCAGAAGATTAAAGCTGGACCCATACTTGTCACCATGTACAAGACTTAATTCCAAATGGATCAAGGACCTTGATATAAGGCTGGAGACTATAAAAACCATAGTTGAAAGGATAGGGAACTCCCTCGCGCTGATTGGGCTAGGCCAACAGTTCCTAAACAGACATCCAATGGCACAGTCACTGCTACCAACTCTCAACAGTTGGGATCTTGTGAAATTAAAGAGCTTCTCTTCAGATAAAGAGATTGTAACGCGAGCTCAAAGGCAACCCACAGAATGGGAGAAAATCTTCACTAACCACACATCTGATAGAACTCTGTTGTCCAGAGTGCACAAAGAACTGAGAAAACTAAACTCCAAGGAAAACAATGGCCCAATTAAAAAATGGGCCCTGGAACTTAAAAGAAACTTTACCAGGGATGAAATTAAAATGTCTAACAAATATCTGAAAAAATGCTCCACTTCCTTAGCCATCAGGGAAATGCAAATCAAAACTTCCCTGAGATATCATCTCACCCCGGTCAGGATGGCAAAAATCCACAATACAAACAACAACAAATGCTGGAGAGGATGTGGAGAGAGAACTCTCCTACATTGCTGGTGGGAATGCAGGCTCATACAGCCACTCTGGCGAGCTGTTTGGAGATTCTTAAAGAAATTAAAGATTGAAATGCCATATGACCCTGCGATTCCACTTTTGGGAATAACCCCCCATACAGCAGAGGTTCACCTCGATAGCACAAGCACGACCATGTTCATAGCAGCACTGTTTACAATAGCAAAGTCATGGAATCAGCCCAAATGTCCAACAGTTGACGAGTGGATAAGGAAACTGTGGTACATCTATACAATGGAGTACTACTCAGCCATCAAAAATGATGAATTACTGGAATTTGCCGGGAAATGGATGTCATTAGAAACAATGATATTAAGTGACGTATCCCAGACCCAGAAAATTAAGCGCCGTATGTACTCCCTAATAGGTGGCTCCTAGTACCAAACCAACCCAGCCTACCTAGAGACAGTAATTCCAAGGAGTATGAACAGGAGGGATGGGGTAGGAGGGCCACACCAGAAACAAGGAGAGAAGGGACCATGTTACAGCAGGGAAAATAGGCCTCCACCAAGGACCCAAATAAGTAATGAGACATCTGATTAAGTTCACAGACTTTTGTTGCTGATCATTTACTACTGAGTGGGTGTGATCTCACCAGAAGAGGAGGGCATGTAGTCTGGCAGATAAAAAGTAACCATTTTGCAAATGGGTGATAGACCCCTCCCTTACTGTGGTTTCCCACTTTTATTATATCTACCTTTGAATGTGCTTTTATCACAAGACTCTAACAGCTTTTTGTCTCTGGCCAGGGGGTAACAAACAATGCCCACCAGGATGGAGTGAAGGGCATTGTAGGAGAAGCAAAACCGCAAAAGAAAATCAACAAACCACAATCCAGAACTTTAGAGACTCTATATCAACTACCTAGAATTAGGCCAAGCTTAGTCTCTCCCCATCTTGAAGCTCAGGGAAATTTGCGGAAGAGGTGGCGGTAAGAGTGTAAGAGCAAAAGGATGGGAGGAGCAATGATTTGCAAGATACTCCACATAAGTTAGGGCCGAAGCAATCATAATTGGACTTTGCATGCCCTGCGCATTGTCCAACACACTGTTGACCTCACAAAGTCTAGCATCTGCTAAAGGCACCAAGATCCTTGGAGGCAAGGGATTGGCAGCCACAGTAGTGTTCCTATGCTTAAGGGGAACACAGGAAAGGTTTCAGGGAAATGCCACTGGGTCCTTGTACGTCATCAGAGAGGAGGGCCCAGAGGAGAGTCTGGCTTGCACATTAAAGGATTCTCCGGGGATTGAGGGGGGAGGCACTGGGGGATGGGGAGGGAAAGGTGAGTGGAGGGGGGACAGGGGGGTCGGGGGGAGGAGGAGTGAAGGAGGGAACTGGTTTACCTACTAAGTTTGTATGAGTGGAAATAATATTAAAAATGTTAAAAAAATAAAATTTAATTTAATTAAATGTTCAAAAAATCTGTTCTTTTGGACGTTGTCATAGTCTACAGAGGTTATTTCAGGACTGAGAGGAGAGTGAGCATGCTAAAAATGCATGGGGCATCAAAGTGGTGAACTTGCAATGACCTGAAGCTTAGGGAATCTCACTGATCACAGTGAGCAAAGTGCCTTTCGAAATGTGCTTTTTTTCTATGACAAAACAGTGTGTAGAGCTGAAGAGTGAGACTGGAGTTGGAAATGAGCCCACATAGTCTCCAATGTGCCTCCCTGCCTTAGGATTTTCTATTCATTGGATCCTGGTGCTAGCATGGATGGGTTCACAATTGAAGACAATGACTTTCAGGTCCCTCAGATTCCATCAGCAATAATGGAGGGAGGGAGCCAGGGAGATGAAGGAAGGAGGAGTGGCAGCTCTCCAAATGCACTACAACAAGCAGATGAAATTGCCGAAGGACAAATTCCACAGACGTTATAGAACAAAAATTCTCTAAGCTCTGAACTTTGAATGCAACATTTGTCTGGTTCCAGGCAGGTGACAATGTGTGATGCTGCCAGGTGGCAAACAGTAAGGAGAGGTGCCACTTGAGGGAAATTGAAAAGTGCACCCTACCAAAAAAGCAATCATATGAAGACAGGAGGAAACGGAACAAAACCCTTTGCTAACCACCTCCAAAGAAAACATGGGGAAAAATATCTCTAGCAAAAGTGAGCTTGCAGACTGTTGATTTTTGAGATAGCCCAAATATTTTGTTTTTCATTTCTGTATGTATTTGTGTGTGCATGTATGCATGTGGGGTCACATATGTGTGGAAACATAAATGTGTGTGCACAGGTGTTCATACACACATATGCCTCTGCATTTGCACGCCCAAGGTTCATACTGAGAATCATCCTCCATCACTCTTCCACCTTAATATTGTGAAACAGTGTCTCTATTGAAACCCACAATTATCTGGAGGGCTAGTCTGGCTAGTCAGCTTATTCTGAGAATTTTCTTTCTTTGCCTTGGTGGGCAAGGGACACCATACCCACCCATTTTATGTGGATCTGGGGATTCAAATTCCAAGGTGCTTTTGCTTTTGTGGCAAGAGCTTTAACTGCTGATCCATCTCCCAGCCCAAATCCTCCCAAATCTTGCTCTTTAGTTTGGCTTAAAACTTCCCGTCTGATTTTTCTCAGGTATCCTTTTTTTCCCTAAGAAACGTGAATCTAGAATAAACAAAGAGGACATAAACAGTGTTAAAGTTTTAATGCATTTTGTGCTGTTTCTGCTTATTCTTAGGTTATCACAGATTTTTCAGTTTTGTCCAAGGACTTGTTTTCGATACGACTTCATTCTATCAGGCTCTTCTTTGTAGATCATCATTAGAGCTCAGAGATTCAGAAGAACTATTAATTAGGGAATGAAACCTGGTGGGGGGAATCCAGAAGGAGGATTAAGTGATGTAAAGTGCCAGGACAACACAAGGCAGGGAGGAGAGACAGCAGGGGATACCAGTGAAAGTTTTCACTGAGCTGGAAGAAGATCACAGATTTCAAGGAACTCAGTGCACTGTGCTGCCCTTTGGCCTTATCTTTCCTTTTCCCCGGGAGATACTTAATTCTGACATGTGGTTGGAAGAGGAAGTCTCCACGGGGAGTTCTCCAGAATCTCACCATGGATCTTCCATTTCTTACAATGCTTTTAAATTAAGGCAAGAATTTATTCTGCGTGACGCCTGAACTCCTCTCTTTACTCAAAGAAATGGTCTATTAAGAACAGTTTGGGCACAGTGGGAGGAAGTTGGACTGCAACTCCCCAGGCTCACCATTAATGAATAAATTGAATACTTCTGTTTGGGACAAGGAGGACAGAGAGTATGTGGCATCTTTTGTGAAAGCAATATTTAAATAAAAGATCTTTCAAATGACTGCGTTTTACTTCTTTGGTGCACAACCAGGTATTCTGTAGGGTTCCAAGTCACTCTAGAGGAAGGTGCAATTAAAGTATGATAGCTGTGTGTCTTTGCAGTCTTTTTCTCACATGCACACCAAAAGAAGTTCTGCCAGAGAATTAGAGAACCCAATGATCAGCATGGGAGTTATATTCACACTCTGTAGACAATAGAGAAAGGCAAAGGACAAGTTGGTGACAGAGAACTAGTGAGGCATGAAAAGTAGCCAGTCAGGACAGGTAACAAGATTTGTCTGTCCCTTTTGAAGGACTAGACAGAAATATTTTGAATTTAAAAAGTAGTCTTTTGCATGCTTTGTCTTGAAGCCTGTTGTTACTCTTTCTGTTGCTGTGAGACAAAGCCCAAACACAACTTAAAGGATGAAAGGGAAATTTATTTGGCATATGGCTCCAGAGGGAAATTATAGCCATTAGGTCAGAATCCCATAGCAGAATCCCATGGCAGGGAGTGGAAACTGGAGGAGACTCGGGTCATGTCCATCATCATAGAGGCCAAGAGAGCAACCAGCTCTACAAGAGCAGACTGCTAGCAGAAGCAGTGTGAGGTGGGCCTTCTTCCAGTAAAACTTTGTCTCCTAAAGTTGCCATTACCTTCCCAAATGAACAGCAGCTAATCATGCAACACACGAGCCTATGCGAAAGGACTCATATTCAAACCTTAACCAAGTCAGATGAAAATTCAATCCCCAAAAGTTTTAAACTTCTAACCTCACAGCACAAGTCAAGGTTTTATTTATTTTATATACAGTTTTAGCTTTTTTAAGCAAAGAGCTGACATTTATTTACTTACTGTGTCTGTACACAGGCTGTGTAAGCCCAAGGCTGATATCATCAGGAATTTTCCTGGATTGGTCTACTTTCTTCTTGCTTTGCTCTGGGGTTTTCCAGACTCCACCTTTCAGGATCAGAATTCCTGGCTGCAGTCATTTCCTCCCCAGTTTTTTTTTTTTTCCGGTGCTGGGGACCAAACCCAGGGCTTCGCGCTTGCTAGGCAAGCGCTCTACCACTGAGCTAAATCCCCAACCCCACTCCCCAGTATTTTTAAGTTAGATTTGGGGTCTGAATTCAGATTCTTTTGCTTGTGAGGCGAAGGTTTTAACCCCTGAGCCATTTCCCCCTCGCACAAAGTTTTATTGATATTTTAGGAAGCAGTTTTATGAGTCATCAGTGTTAATGAAAACATTATGCTCAGTTTCAAAGATGAATTGTGGATTTGAAATCTGTAGTTCTCAGAACCATATGCTCACATTCAGAATGAATGTCTTTGTGTCTCTGCTTATTCAGGGGCTGGAGCTGTAGAGAAGTGAATGGACATTTGAATGTGTAGGTTATTCTTTATCATTAAGTTTGATTATTTATAGAAGCAGAAGAAGCAGAGTGCCATAAAGACAGGTTTTGAGTAAAACAAATGAGAAACTGCCAAAAGGTAGAGTTCAGAGCAGAAATACTTGCTATAATCAAGGCTCCTTTGTCTTGAGCTGCAAGAATTGGTTGTGACTGCCCCTTGCACTTCAAAGCAGCTGAATCCAACACTGCAGGACTCCTCTCCAGAGACTCAGATGGATCCCTCCGAGGTGGACTCAGCTGCCGTGAAACTTCCAGTGTGCTTACTAGCAGGCTCAGTTCTCTTAGTCAAATACATAAGTGTTTCCTAGAAAATGTATTTTCCATCAACTTTGACAATATGAACTTTTTAAGCTCGCTGTAAAACAAATTCGTTGATTCCAAAAAGGAGCAGAAAATGTCTTTTACATATAGATCAAATATAAAGTTCCAAAAATTTAAAGTGATGGTCATTTGTGTAGTGGAAAATTGAATAATAACATTATGGTTACTTAACACCTAGACTCTTGTGTTTTTTAGCTGGGTGAATGCATGAGTGTCTACATTTCTTTCAACTTCATGTCTTCACCTATAAAATGACAATGATAATAGAAACACAGTTTATTTTTCATATAAATGCTCCTTGACAAATAGACAGGATTTCCCACAAGTTTTGACAAAATCTGCACAGTGATTTGTTGATTGAGCTCATAAGATGTTATCAATTCATACATGTCACCCCTTAAAGCTCAGAGTTCATTGCATGAGACCCAAGGGGAGAGAGAATATAAGAGTCAGAAGATAGAAAGAAGGGCTGTGGAATGGCATCTTCTAAGCACAGCACAGCCATAAAAATCATAAAATCATGGCAACAGTAGCTACTGATACTGGGCCTATTTAAGATTGGCCTGGCCACTGGTGAGCTAAGGCTTGCTTCTGGAGCACCACCACTTACTGCTGAAAGATTGCTAACTAATAGACTTTGGAACAGTATATATATGTAATAGCTTTAAATCCATCATCATGAAGTTGGCCAAGTTATAAAACAATGCAATGGGGTATATAACAAAACCAAAGACCACAAAAAGTGGGTTTTATATATGTAGTGAAGGTGTGGGACTGGAATCAGTGGCTGGCTGATAGGAGTGACTGCAGTAATAAGGGAATAAAAGAGAGTAGAGGGAAAATAATCAGAATATGCATATACATGTGCATGTTTGCTAAAGAACAGAATTTGTTAATAAAAATTTACAGAAAGATGACATCAATGAAATTTAATATGATGGGTGGGCTGTATTTAAAGGGTCCAAATTTAATTACCATATATGTTTAGGTACCATGAACAACCATATTTCAACATTCACTTTCCCTTTAACTTTGATAACTCATGACTGACAATCCTCACAAAACTTTTGCTGATCTAATTTTGAAATTTCTTCTTACTAAAATGTCACTGTTTGCATAGTACTTCAAGCTCTGGCTCTAAGATAGCTTGCTCTCCTTATTGCCAAAGACTGGTACTTATCAGATAGAGGATATCTAGGTATGATGGTTTGAATGTGAGTTGCTGCACCTTGCCCCCACCAGGATCATGTGTTTGGATCCTTAGCTATGTTCATGATTAGGTTGTGACACCTTTAAGAGATAATGCCTTGCTCAGGAAAAGCACCATAAAATGGGTAGCTCTTGAGGCTTTTTGGTACCCCAGTCCTGCTTCTGTATGCTTTTGCTTGCTGTCTGCCTTTTGATGGCTGCAGTGACCTGACTTGGCCTCCTTTCTGCCTCCAGCCATACCTTCTACTTTGCAATTCCTACCATAATGGACTATATCCCCTGTGGAACCATAAATCAAATAAATCTCCTTTTTCCCCTAAGGCTGGTTGTGTCCAGAGGACTGTTATGTAGCAAAAGAAGAGTGGCCACAACGCTAGGTATTGCTTAGGCTTCTTTATGATCCTGAATGTTGGCTGCAATGATTTTAACATTTGACAGATAGTATTAATAAATTAATATTCATTCTCTCTTGGTTAAAATGGAATTGAAAAATTTACCATGGCTGTCCTATGGGATATGAGAGAGGGGATGAGATTTGCAGGAACTATTATTAAAAAAGTGACAGTATTTGGTACATGCTGGCCTTTATATTCACATTTCTGCTTCCTGCTGATAGTGTGTCTATGAAGACCAAGGCTCTAGCAGCCATATTAAATGATGAGGTAATCCTTAGTACAGAGTTAGTGCAAAAGATGATGGATCATAAACATAAAAATTCATCCCTTGTGAACATTGAGTTCCCATTATCATCTATGAATTGCATACCTTGGAACATCCTTTATATTAGAAAAATTAATTTTTAAATCTTGTTTAAGCCCCTGTGCTTCAGGGTCTCTGATGCTGTTTTTAGATGATACAGCACACTTTTCTGAGCATGTGTTCTGAGAGTAAGGCCAATCTAATAATATTCTAGCAGTGGTTATATTAGTCCACACAGAAAAGTGGTGAAAAAGAGGTTTAAATATTGCTGCCTCATTGTGGATAGGAAAATTTATTTTCAGTGCGAGGCTTGGCCTCTTCCTCCAAAAGCATTTAATTCAAGTGAAAAATGCTCTTAATTTTGGCCATAGATTTTTTTGGATGATTTTTGTAGAAAGGTGTCCATAGTTCACGACCAGACAATAAAAGTGCGATTTATGTACCTGACAATTTATGTAAATTCTGCATTTTGTGACTCATGAATGATGCCATCACCAAATTTTTTTTAAAAAGCCAAACAGTGGTTAAGAAAAGTATAATCTTGATGTTTATGTCTCTATTTTTATATTTATCAAGAGGTTTATAATTCAAGACCTCTGAGGAGGGAATTCAATCAATACAGTGCTTGCTTTGAAATCATATACTTTAGTTTGAGTCCCAGAACCCATGCAAAAAACACCAGGATTGGTGGCACCTGCTTATGATTCCAGAGCTGGGAAGGTGGAAACAGGTGAATCCATAGGCTTCCTGACCAGAGAGAGATAATTTAGCCTTCTTGGTGAGTTACAAGCCAGTGAAAGATTGGTTTCAGAAAACAAGAAGGAGGGTGCATGAAGAGCAACACCTGAGGCTAATTTCCAGCCTCTATACACATGTGCATGTATATTATCACATGCATGTGCACAAGCACAAACATATACAAGTGCATGCACATACAGAGAAAGTTTTTGTGAAACATTAGATAAACATAAATTTTAAAACTGAGATTAACCAAAGTTTGCTTGAGTAAGCACAGTGTCCCTTACCTGTCTCGTCTACTTGGATGTCTGAGGCAGAAGGACTGCTTGAAGTCAGGAGTTCAAGACAAATCTGAGTATCATTGAGAGACTTTAAAAGAAAAGATTTAAAAAAAGTTTTTATTCTCATCTTACATTTTTGCTCACATTTCCTGCCTGTATCAGCATTTAAGCATGTGTTTTATATTTTAACCTTTCAGTCTTGAAAGAAGTCTTGATTCATAGGAAATTTCAAAGATTACAGTAGTCCCATGTACCCTTCTCACAGTTCCTTCTCAATAGTTAAATCCTAAATAGCTGTAGTTCAATAACATAATGTGCCAACTTCACACTTGCAATAACCCTACTTGTGGGAGGCTTAAGCAGGGAGATTTCTGGTCACTCCAGGATAGTCTGGGCTACAACGTGAGACATTGTCTCCTCATAGAGGCAAAAGGAAAATATCAGAAAATTGGCCTTGGTATAATATATTTATGCAGTTTTATGTCAGTCAATCATATGTGTAGGTTTGATAAATTACCACCATAATTAAGATTACTTCAAGGGGTCTTTATGGGGATTGATTGTTAATATCTGTATTGGTTACTATTTTCTGTTGCTGTGAGACAAGACTAAAACTCAAGCAATTGAGATGGAGAAAGGGAGATTTATTCAGCTTATGGTTCCAGAGAAGAGATAAGTCCTTCATGACAGAGTTGGCATGGCTGGCTGGTAGAAGCTGGAGGTGGCCTAAGTCACTGCAGGCATCATGGAAGCAGAGAATTGTTGCTTCAAGATACAGAAAAGACTCACTCACTCAAACAGGGCAAGGCTAAACAACCTCAAGGTCTACACCCTATGAATGCCTTCTTCCAGCAAGGCTCCACCTCCTAAAGATGCCATGACTTTCCTAAACACATGAAGCTGTGGGGAGCAAATCACATTTCAAACCAGGACATTCTACACCTGGCCTCCACTGGTTTATTGTCATCCCAGCATGCAAAAAATATTCAAACTTTAAAAGTCTTCATAAACTACATTAGTAGGTCCAACACAGTCCAGAATTTCAAAGCCTCCTCTAAAGCAAAAGACAAGTTACATACTTCCAACATATTGTGGTGCAGAATAAACACTGTCATTCCAAAAGGGAGGAATGGGGGGGCGTATCTAAGAAAGATCAGTCCATAACACGACCAAAAACCAGCAGGACAGACTCCAAATCCTGTAACTACATCCAACAGGGAGCCTCTTGCTGAAATCACCTCAGTTCCAAAGGGCTTTGGTTCTATCCTTTTAGTGCAGCTGCCTGTAGAACACATTATTCTCTTGGGCTGGCTCCTCCCATGTTGGATCTGGCATCTCTAAAATCTTCACTTCTCAATGGCAAACCAGGCTTTAACTCTACTGCACTTAACTGCCCTTCTTAGTCCTTTAAACTTAAGGCTTCCTGCCACATACTGCTTGGCTTTTGTCATTCTCTGTAGCCTTGGAGAAGAGCTCCATGACCTCTTCTCTTTTGCTTCTCTGATGCTTCTAGAACCAGGACAAGGTGGATGACTGCCAAGTTCTGCCATAACCTTCAGGTGGAGATTGGTTCCCTTAAATCAGAAGCATTTCAGTTTCTCTGTGTTGACTCTGGGCAAAATATTTCTTGGTCCTTTGTTTTAGAGAATGGGGCAATTCCACTGGAACTCTGACATTTAGCTCTTCCCTTTCAAATTCTTACGATGGAATATTTCACTAAAGATTTTGTCCTCAGAGTGCAGCCTCTTTTATTTTCCAAATGAAGAGCAGGTTTTGATTCACTAGTGGACCTCATCTCTTTATCAATAGCCACCATTTTGTTCTTTGCCTCCTCCTGGTACAAATTTGCTGTTGTATTTTCTCTCATTAACCTTCACAGTTTTTACTTCTTTCTTCCTGATTCTTTGTTCCTTTTTCTCATAACTTCAAACAAGAGCACTAAAAGTAGCCATGACATACTGTCAAGACTACATTACCTTGAAATTTCTTCCACCAACCACTCAAATTTAACTTCAGGCAAGTTTACAGAATGAAAAATAAGCTTAAACTCTTTGCCAATGTATTACTTCATTTACCCCTTGTCCAGTTCCCAAAAAGGTCTCTGTTCCCCCTCTGGACCACAATAAGCTGAGATTCCACTGACTGTGCATTTCATAGCATTACTCTCTTCCAAGTTCTCACTAGAATGGCCCTTTTGAATTCATCTCTAAGATGAAAAGTTTTCCTAGCGTAAAATCCAAAAGTTCTACATATTTCTCCCAACAAACAGTTCCAAAGGCACACTAGCCACATCACGACAATGGCTGTAATGTTGCATACCAACATCTCTCAGCTTCACAAAAAACAACTTCATTTTTTGTTATCAGATCTTCTTAGTCTCACTCAGCAACACCCCACTTCTTGGTACCAATTTCTGTACCCATTACTCTTTTGCTGTTACTGTGAGACAACATCAATAGTCAAACAACTTAATGCGAGAAAGGGAGATTTATTGAGCTTATGGTTCCAGAGAGGAGACATGGGCTATTGTGGTGGAAAAGGCATGGCTGGTGGCAGAAGCTGGAGGAGGCCTAAGTTACATTCATCATGGAGGAAGAGAGCTGCTGCTACAAGCTCCAGAACATACTCACTCACTCGAGCAGGACAAGGATAACAAACCTCAAGGATCTAACTGCCTTCTTCCAGCAAGGCTCCACCTCCTAAAGGTGCCACAATTTTCTAAACAACTAAAGATCCAAACACGTGAGCCTGTGAGAGACAACTCACATTTCAAATCATGACAATGTCCATCAGCAGATGAGTGTATATAGAAAATGTGATTCATATACTCAGTGAATTTTATTCAGCTATAAAAAAGAATGACATTATGACACTTGTAGGAAAATAGATGGACCTGGAGATTATCATGTCAAATGAAGTAAGACAACAGAAAAAAATACAATGTGGTTTTCCTTATATATGAGCATTATATTTAAGTTGATATCTATACATACATGTGTATGGATATATATTTATATGAATGACATGAATCAGAAAGGAGACTATGAGAAGGGAAGAAGCAATCTGAAGGGATGGGGGCAGGAGTGCAAGAGAAAGGATAATGGTACATGTGGGAGGGATTATTTGGGGGAAAAAGAATCAGAAATTTGAGGTAGCGAAGGGAAGTATGGGAAGGTAGTGAATGAAGACAAATCATGAAAAAAGTGTAATTACATACAAAAGTTCTGTAATGAAATTCATTGTTTTCTATATGCTAACTAAAAATTATTACAAGAAAAAAAAAGAAACACAGAACAGCCACTACAAATATATCTCAGATCCAGTCCATTTATCAGCACACCCAACTCCTCAACTGCATTATTTTAATTTCTAAGTTGGCAGTCATTTGTTATGCATTTCTATAATTTTTGTCATTTTGAGAATGTTATATAAATAGAATCATAAATTTGCAACTTTCTGAGATTGGGTTTTGTGTTTAGGAAATCCCCTTTAGGTGCATCCAAACAATTGTGTTTGGACATTGTTTATACCTTTTATGATTGATTCATATTCCATGATATGGGCACACCATGAATTGTTTTACAATTCATATGTCAAAACACATGTTGTATAGTGTTGACTACTACAAATTAAGATGCTACAACTTATGTCAGGCAGATATTTGTAAGTTTCTCTTTTCCTAAGGAACTGTTTGTGAGTACAATTTGTGGGAGTTGTGTGTCTACTTTTCCTCTTCCACTTCTCTTCTTCCTCCTTTTCTTCCTTATATTCCTCCTCATCTTTCTAAGATAGGGTCTTTTGAGTTGTAAAGATGGCTCAGTGAAGAAAATTGCCTGTGCACAAACCTAAGTACTTGATTTCAATTTCTTCAGTCCATGTAGTAGAAGGAGAAAACAGATTTTTTTTTAGATAGGGTGTCCTGTAGCCCAGTCTGGCTTCAAATATGCTATTTTGCCAAAAATGCTATAGAATTTAATATCTTTTTGCCTTTGCCTCCAAAGCTTGAGGATTATAGACTTGCCCTACCATTCATGGTTTCTGCCATCATGATGAATCAAATCCAAGGCGTTGTCCCTGTTAGGCAAGCATTGTACCAGTCCACACTTTCAAACTATTTTTCAGATTGGATGTACAATGTCCACTAGCTTTCTGGTCAACTGCTATTCCTTTCTTTGGGTCCAGATGGTCCATCCTTCTTCTTCCCACTTTTTATGATTGTCTTATGTTTATTTTACATATAATGTCAGATATTGACTGCATATACTTAATAGAAGGAATGAATAAACTACAAATACTCCATCTTCTAAGAAGTAGAGTCATTCTTATATTCTCTTTTAATGAACATAAAATTTCATACCTTCTGTATTCTACAAAATGTTTTGAAATAAGTTAATCCATAATTTCAAAGAAATAGACATGTGTCTTATTTTGAACTAATGCACCAACATTTTTAGTTGAGATTTAGTTGAGATTAGTAGTACCATAAAATTTCAATATGTGGACAGTTTACTTTCTATTTCTCTTGCTTTTATTTCTAGGTATCTCTCCACTCTCTGGTTGGATTGCTATTTGTGATACTTGTGACCTATTCTGAACCAAAGCACCAAAATCAGTGTCAGATTTTTGGAGTAGTTTTTAGAACAAAGATGTCCAATTTCAGATAAGTTGGCTAAGCATCAGATAAGCATCCACATACTTAATCAATGCTTAGTTGAACCAGCAGGCTTCCACAAGCTTTTGAGACCTGCCCATCAAAAGAGATTTTCTTTTATCAGTATTTGGCTTGATTTGAGCTAACCTGTTAACCCTTTTTTCATAGCAAAAAAAGGTGCCAATTTTGGAGTAGTTGACTCTGAAAGTAGATGTCAATACATGGAACTCTCAAATATAGTTGAAAATGTTTTAAAGATAACAGTATTATGTTGGAGACAAAGAAAAGAAGATATAGTTCTAATTTTAATAGCTGTATCAGTAAATTTTAATTGGTAATTGCTCGTTTAATACCAATATTGTTAGTCACTTAATTTTTGCCATGCTTTTATTTACTTACCTCTTTCAGGTTTTTAATATAAACTTTGGCATTATTTTAAAATTATTATTATTATTTATTATTATTTCTGTGGTGTGTGTGTGTGTGTGCGTGTATGTGTGTGTATGTGTGTGAGTGACAAAGAGAGAGGGAGAGAGAGAGAGAGAACACTCATGCCATGACATGTGTGGTGGTCAAAGGACAACTTCCTGGAGTTGGTTCTCTCCTCCACCTTAATTTTGGTTCGAGAGATCAAACTCAGTTTATCAGGTTTGTGTGGCAGTCACCTGTAACTACTAAACACTTTATCACTGAGTAGCTTCATCTTGCTGATCCTTATGGCATCATTTTTATTTAGGGGATGAAAAGGTCAGATTGCTGTCTATAAGTCAAGGGCCTTCGATCTCATCAAGTGATCAGTTTGTATCGTTTGAAAGTTCCTTTCTTTATGTTGGGAGAAGTGTAGTTTTTATTTTTTCTTTATCTTGAAAGACTGAACTTTTATTTGGAATGTAACAATTAAAAGCATACAATCACAAGCCTAAGAAAAGGTCTGTCTCTTTCCTTTTACATTTCTTGTTCTCCACCAGTAGACAGAACGTCAGCTGGATTTATAAAAATGCAATGTACTTCTTGTAAGAGAAAAACACAATTTCAAGGACTTCCATCGAAAACATGAACACAGCTGCACATCCTCACTCTTTAGCTACAAAATATGCTTTATTTTTCCTTGGACAGCATGTGTGCTGCCCTATATGGTAAGGGCACACACACCCAGACTCCACTACCACCCGCAGCATCACAGGGAAGGCCGACTTTTTTACCAAAACACAGCTGTCGTACTCAAACTCCCTTCTCTGCAAAAGCTAGCCACTCTAGCAAGCTCCAACTAACATATAGAAAAAGCAAATTGCAACATTTCCTTGGAAGGGATCATGTTTATTTAGTCTTCCTCTTATTGCACTTTCCTTTTTTTTTCCATTTCCCATTCCTCTTCTCTCTTCTTCCTTCTGTTCCTTCTTCTCACTACCTCGCCATGATTCACTTTCCATGGTAGCTGGCACCCTGGCTTTCTCTGGAGTCAGTTTGCTTACCTGAGCAACAACACTTTCCCCAGAGGGATTCTTTGGCGATTTTCAGTGCAATGTGCTTGTAGCATTGGTGCCCCCTGTTTCCTTCAAGCAGGAAATTCCAAAGATTAATGCCAGGTAGCATTTCAATGGCTGTAGGGTCAACCTTAGTTTTTCAATTTTCTGCTATGTGTCTGCCAATAGAGTAACCGTTTTTAGTATTATTTGCTCTGATTCAAAACTTTAAGAAGGGTCAATCTGGCTCTTATTAGCTTCTGTATAGTCTTCCTAAATTCTGCACATAAATTCTCATGAAGTCTACAGCACTACTACTTATATTTTCTGTTTGATCCTCAAATCTAGCGATGTAGTGAAAGACTAAATTCTTCTCTCAGATGCAACAGTAGTATATCTGGATGTGCATTCCCCAAATCTCCCTTTGATCCTTTAGTATAGGTCTCACAGCATCTGCCTTTAGGTCATTCAGATAGTCCATCACGTTGAAGTCCGACTTGCTCGGCTTGAATGAGGAGGTTTGCGAAAGTTTATTCAGCCTTTCTTTTAGGTATTTATTCAACTCTTCACTGATAACATGGGGCACACCATCAGCCACAGAATCTGTGTCTTCACGAATTTATGAACCTTCTCCATTTTTTCCATCAACTAGAGATAAGCTGCTGGATTTCAAGATGTGATACACATCTTTCACTGAACGGATGATCCCCAATAAAACCTGGCACGCAGTATAATTTTTTTTTTGCCACTAACATGTTGTTTGCACAGAAAGTGTTTAGAAGGCTCTGTGAGCTTTAAGAACTCGCCAAGCCACATTTCCTCCAATGAAGTAAGCTCAACATGACATCCTCTTGCATTCCTGTGGACTCAGCTGTGCTTTCAAAAATCCTTAACAGGGAGATGATCTCATCTCGATGTTGTACTTTTCAGAGACTATTTTGAAGACTTATGCAGAGTAAAGACTGAAAGTCATTGAAGTGGAACTTACCAAGAGTGCTTTTATTTGTAACTTTATATGATATTTTTTTCTAGTCAGATCTGAGCTGCAGATCAATTTTTGAACTGGAAGATAATAGGACCCAGCATGGTTGTTCTGCCTCCATTCAGATTTCATAAATGATAACTCATATCAGTTTGTTTTTGTGGTCACCAGGCCTGTCTGCGGTCTCCATGAGCTCCTGCAATATGAGGATAAGCAGTCAGGAGCTATTTTTCCTGATCTTCATTTAGGGATGATAAGCAGCTTCAGTTAGATTGCAAAAAAGCCCAGCATGCATGTGAAACCATTCTGTGTTCTGAGCTCAGGCCTGCTAGAAGACATGGAAGCAGAGTAGCCAAGTAGCCATTATTGATGGCAGCTTCATGGAGCCACCACTGAAATCTGCCTGCAGTCTTTATACTTGTCTATCAGGGGGTTTTGATTAAATCTATTAAGATAAGTATTGTCTGTGTAACTCCAAATGGGAACTTTTGTTCTTCCAAGATCTAGGCACAAGCCATTGCTTTGGTATCCTGGTATGACTAATCAGGCTCTCAGTAAGTTCTTTGACAGACAGAAGAATACACGGGCTAATGTCATCCTCACATCAGGTGTTTGAGAGCATCATCATTTTCATCATTTTCTGCCAGTGTCTGCAGGAGAATTGAAACCTCAACGACAGGACTCCCTTGGCATGGACCTTGCTGTGTGCTGTGGAGGCTCTCTTTGTTCTGCTCCCTCTTAGAGACTTTAATAGCCAAATCTATTTTTTCATCACAGACATTGGACCAGAATTTTATTCCTTATAGGGTCACTTCATCAAAGTCACTGCTCATTACTTCAACTGTGACCACGAAAAGAGCCAGAGTCATATGTGTCTCCATACTGATAATAAGGGGCATTTTTTTCACCAGATTGTGTAAGGTAGCCCTTCATAGCTTATTATCTTCATAATAGTTTGCTCCACAGACTCCCTGCAAAATAAATTGCCATTCAGGCCCTTTGTTAAATTTTGCTTCAGTGAGCTCCAGTTATTCAGGAGTGCTTTAGTAGCCACTAACTCCACATTACTACTGGGATCTTCTTGTTCCGCAGGAGTGTGGGAGAATCTCACTGGACCTATCCAGGGCTGCTCTGTGTAAATGTGTTGGCAGATGTAACAAATTGCTTCCAACACTGGCTCTTTTGTGTTCTCTGAGCTGTTGGGATTTACGACATCAGCTACCAAGTGAAGAATGAGCTCTGACCACTGGTTCGCTGAGCTCTCTGTGCAAGCAGAATCAGCCATGATAGGGAAGAAGAAATAAGCTGGTATGTCCCCATGTTCAAAGTCTTTAACATTGTTCTCAATTTCTCTATCAAACATGAGCATTGCTGACAACCCTAGCTGCCGATATTTGAATTGACTTGACATGTGGATTCCTAGGTATTGATGAGTTCTTGATTTGTACATGGATTGCAACACCGACAGTCCATCTATTGCTTGAATTTTTTGTTGCTTTTGGAGAGTTGCGGAAGGATCTTTGGCAATTTCTACCACTTCAGAACCTTCTATGTGACTTAGAATTTGAGTTATAATTTTCACTATGTATTGGCTACAACATGAAAGTGTACTGGCAATAGTTTTTGTTCCAGCGAAACTTGGCATCTTAACTGGTGGCCATAGTTAGATATAAAAAAACATTTATATCACATAAAAATTGTGGGTATAAAGAGGTTCAGAGCCACAAATTCATTCATTCTTTTGCTTCATAGTAGTGTTCCTTCATCTTTTCCTTCTCTGTCTCTTTCACTTCCTGTGCTCACATTACTTGCTTGTTTAAGAAGGAATCTTAAGGGTATCTCTGAGCATGGCTAGATTATAAATGTACAGGAAAAAAGAAAGAAAGGGAGGCAGTGAATAAACATCAGCAAGGAGGGAGGAAGATCTTTGCCAAACTTCAGATTACCTAAACTGAAAGCTAAATCATGAATACCAGAAGTCGTTAAAATGATTTATACTATTTGTGGGAGAATGTGCATGAATGTTAGTACTTAGTTTATTATCTTGGCTAAGTTCCCAAATAGGTGATGATATCTTGCAACCTCAATGATTTCCTTAAGAAAGTTACATTAAAAAAGAACTTACAGCCTACTATTCATCCAAAGTTTATTCATGCCAGCCTGTGTGAGAGAATCAAACTTTCATTATTGATTAAGTGCTTTGAAATTCAAAGGGGTGACAGGAACTTTTAAAAAACTGCTATTTATACGTTACAGAAGTTCCATACATCAGACTTTTTAGTCAAAATAGCACAGGTGTGAAACACTACCATTAGCAGTGTCATCTGCAATATACAAAACTAAAAAGACTGACCTTTTTTTATGCCAAGCCTTAGCCTCATCTAGCATAGGCATGAATGACAGGGATAGTAACTATATGCATTAAAATGTCATGTAAGTAACCACTTCAAATAAAGTTCAAGGTTACAAGGGCAGAAGAATTCTAGGAGCAAAAAAGAATTTATTTTAACTTGGCTTTCAAACTGTCAAAATTTAGTGGCTAGTCAATCTTAATACATCGGCATGGCACAACTAGCTAGAAACAGAAATAATCTGACAGGTAGGGAGAGATGCACTATAGCTCAAGGGCTTCATCTTGGATGTTGCTGATATAGCCAAGAGGTAAACGTCAGAAAGCAAGTATATCCTCGAGGAAAACTCAGACAGGTGAGGAAGGACTGTTCGGCAAAAGATTCTGTACAATAGAGTGAGGAACATGTTTTGCATTAGGCATAAGCAAGTGGATGCACATCTGGGTTTATATGTGGCTGATTTAGACAGAGACTACTTGAGACACTTATGCTGAGATATAGAAAGGATCAAAACTTTTGTACAGAAACTGTCCAATTGGCAGCTACAGATAGTTAGGGTTATGTTATTGCCATCAACATGCAAATTATTCTTCCCAGCCTTGGCCAGAAAGTTTGTGGAGCTGGAGAGTACTTTCCATTAGGCAGGCTTTTTTTGAGATATTAGCAGATTTGATATGTGCTGTCTGCCCCATATTTTCACAGAGTGCTTAGATGTCTATCTTTAGAAAAGTCACAAGCCAAATGTGATGTGTGCAGGATGGAAGTATTAGTGATTTTTTTTCTTGCCAGTATAATGTCTTTTCTAAAACCTACTTTAAAATCTGAAATGAAATTTGTAGCTACGATAACCTACTGATCCACATTATTAAAGAAAGAATAAGAAAGCAACAATATAATGTCCTCATGGTAATATAAAAGGTAAATGAAAGGAAAGTAATTTGTTATAAAATAATATGTATTTCTGTATGCACTTGCTTAGGGAAAACCATTCCACAATACATATGAAGTAGTCTGATGGGCATTATTATAGGCAAAAATCACTCGGCTCTGCCAACTACCAGGGTTGACTTCATACCCAATACCTAAAAATATCCAAATATCATGCATGTCATTGCTGTTCTTGACATGATTTTTTTCCAATGGTGTTAACAAAAAAGCTAATTAAATCAAATAAAACTTACAGAAAAATATTTCCTCAAATTATAATGGATAAGAAAAGTTTTTCAGCTACATGAATGTGTGGAACATTTGCAATTCATTCAACAGATATTGACTATGTGTCAGATGATATTTTAGGTACTTGGGATACAGCAACAAATAAAACAGGTCTTTTGCACTCTTGGACCTTACAGAATAGCTGGAATGGGAAGGAGTCAGACAATAAACAGGGTTAAGTAAAGTTGAAAAACACATCTTAAGACAGTAAGTACCTCAGGGGGGAAGCACAACAAGGTAACTGTATTGGAATTTCCATGGAAAGACTGCTTCATATTGTAATGAAGTGGGTATGCAAATCTTCATTGAGAAGGGGTGATCTGGGAAAAAAGTCATGTCAAGAACAGCAATGACACGCATGATATTTGGATATATTTAAGTATTGGATATGAAGTCAACCTTGGTAGTTGGCAAGGGAAGCCATATAGCTCTTTGTTGAAAAACATCCCAGGCAGACAAAAGAGCCAGTGAACATAAGTGTAACTGGGATGGAGCAGGGTTCTGACACTTTCAAGGTGCCACAAGGAAGTTAAAAACAGACAAAGCCAAGCTAAGGAGTTGCCTCAGAGATTAAAGCCAGATCCCATGTAAAAATGCTTTGGGCAACTTTGGGATGGGAGGGAAGGAATGTCTGCAGTCTGTAATTTCTACCCTGGAAAGTGGAACCTGGGCAACCCCAAAACAAAGCAGCAAGAAAACACAGCAATGATTCTTGATGACATCCTTGAGTCTCTATAGGCACACAAAAGTACCCCCCCTCTCTCTCACATACACACACACACACACACACACCAGACAAAGACAAATGACGAAGAAAGTAGCAAGACAAAATTAGATAAGTAACTGACAAGGGCAGATCATCATAAAGGGTCCTGTGTATTTCTCTGAGTATTTCAGGCTCAAAGTGAGTTGAAGTCATTGTAGAATTTTGAGCGCTATGGTATATCTTATGATTTAAATACATGTTGTATTTGAACTAATTAGGAAAGGCAGCTGGAAGAGAAGGACAAAATTTGTATCAGAGTCCAGTTTTGACGTTATTGTGGTGACCCAGGCAAGGAATGGTTGTTTTTAGCCAAGGTTTTATCTCTGAAGACAGTGATAAGTAGTGCTATTTTGGATGGGTTTTAATGAGCCTATAGGCTTTTCTGATGAGTTTCATAGAAAATATAAGCAAAAGAGAGATAAAATGATTTCTAAGCTTTATCCTGGAAAAAGTTCCAGGTGGAGAAATTTGCCCTTTACAGAGAAGGGAAATGTAATAGTCAAGGGATGGGAAAAGGAAGATACCAAGTCCAATGTGGGATTATCTTGTGTATTTCAGCATATCTAGAATGGCTGGTCTTTGTTCACTAAATGTCAGATAGGCTCCGTAATCACTGGGCAATAAAAGTACCCTTATATATTTCTGAATGTCATGTGTGAGGCAATATTCATTTCTTATTGAAAATTGCTGCTCTGTTTTACACAAAATATCGTTTCTAAAGTGCTGAGTAAAACGACATTTATTCACATAGAGTAACACCAGCACTTTCAGCATTTTCTTAGAGCTTGCAAAAAATCAATGAAGATATGTCTAGTTTTACATTTTAATTTGGACACTTCTCCAAATATCCCATAAAATCACCACCAGGTATTTTTAGACTTGGCCATTTCATCTTTAAAATGAGGAAAAGGATTTCTGAAATACCTCTTAGATACTAGTGCTGGAATTATAGAATAGCAGATGATATACTTGAGTTCATTAGATTATTTAACTCATATTTTGAGACCAAACTAAAAAATATACCAGATACAGAAAAGAAGAAAAATGGATAGAGGTTGACTTCATTAAGTTCCAAAAAAGGGTATCTTTTGTAAAAATAAAGATAAGGGGAAAAAAAGAGTGCCTTCCAGTATTTTTTGGAAGTGAACAAATGGCCAATATGCACACAGACTTTCAGAGGCTGTGGTCTCAAAAGGCATTTGCTGGAGTGGGGATGTGATAGCGTGCTTGCTTCGCATACATGATGTCCTGGGTTCCATCTGTGACTACACCAAGTGGGGGAAATTGTATTTGTTGTAAGGTGCTGGGGAGTTTTGGCTAAAAGTATAAATGGATGTACTTTTCAAAATGGACAACTCTTCACCCAATTATAATACCTTAGGGGAACAGAATTTACATTTTCTTGAACCCCAAATGCCAGTATCACCTCTAATTTAGTATTTATTGAATGCCCATTGGGTGTCTAGGACTGTGCTAAGTTTTAAAGTATTTTCACAGTCTTTGTGGATTGTCATTTCACAGCTGAGAGAGTCACTTCTGAATTAAAAAAAAATTGTCTGTCTGTAGTATCATGAAAGGTAGCAGATTTGGACTGTATTGTAAGAAGTGTTAAATAGATGTAGTGAAAGAACCCCCAGGCACAGATCTTCTGCTTCCCAACTAAAAAAATCCCTATGAGACATCTGCTTGAATGAATTCCTGGGTCCTTAGAGTTAGAAAAAGATCTTTAGGATCATTAAATTGGATTGACACACACTGCCTTGAGACAATGACGGGGGGTTTTCCTGAGTATCTGTACAGCATAATATAGTGAATACTTTTATACGAAGATATCATTTTCAAAACTTGACATTGTATTTGCCTAACAGACATGTAGTTAATTTAAAAAATTGAAAGATGTAATCCAATAGTGAAATATTTCTCCTGTCCAACTCCAGAGCATTATCAGTGCAATCTTTGAAGGAAAAGATTATTTCTGAACAGCTTCAGAGTCAGATAGTTATGTAAGCTGCACCCCAACATTTTGGCTTCAATTTCAGTGCATTTTGAAAGGCCAAATGCAAAGTCTGACTGCTGGCAAGTCTTAATACTTCTGCCAGTAAATGATATTGAATCTCTCAAGCAGCAATGTGTTAGTTTGATCTTTTCCCACTCCTCTTTAGTTCTTCCCTGGCCTCTGGCACTAAAAGATAGTCACATCTGGGAAAAATTAATTCACCTAGAGATTTTCTTTAAATTCACAGCACTGCATTTGCTCTGACAAGATGTGCAACTCAAAATAATAAAACTGACTTTGAAGCCCTCTGATTTACATGTTGGTTAAGACACAGTACAGACTTTAATAGACATAAAAAATACTATCATTTCTGACCTGAGGCAGACAGCTTTTCTCAGTGGCCAGCTGTGAACCTTACCTGGGTCACTCTGGATTCTGGGTAGCACAGTACCTGAGCCATATCTTTTCAACAGAGTTACTTCCTAGAAGAGGCCATTTTATCCTTGAATTGTCTTTAGCCATTCCGTGTGTGTGTGTGTGTGTGTGTGTGTGTGTGTGTGTGTGTGTGTGTGTGTGAAGGAGATTCATTGCAATGACTTTTTAATCTTTTGGTTATGGCCAAGTTTAAAAATATGTGGTGGGATTTTCTTCAATGGTAGTCATACATGTTGGTTCACAGCTCTTCCTTTTTTTCTGATCCAAATCACAGATTTTTCTGTATTACTAAGGGGTGCTTTTTTATGAAAGCCTGTCTTACATATTCATTCCTTTTCCCTTTGTCTCCCTTCTGCCACTCACCTTCTATCCCTAGTATCTTGTTTACTTCTATGTCATATGTATAAATAATCTTATGTATCAGTATAAAACCTGTGATTCACAAATGAGAGGAGATACGTGGTATTTGCCTTTTGGAAGCTGGCTTATTTTTGCTTAATAGATGATTTTAGTTGCATCAGTTTTCATGCAAACACCATAATTTCATTCTTCTTATGGGTGAATAAGGGTCCATTATGTGTAAATGTCCCACTTTCTTTATCTATTCATCTGTATCTAGCTAAATTCCATAGATTGGTTCTTTTGCTAGTGTTGTGATAAGCATAGATATGCAAATTTCTCTGTGGTTTGCTGACTTAATAGTACATCAAATATATACCCAAGTGGAATAGCTGGGTCATATGTTAACCCTCTTAGTTTTATGAGAAACCTCAGTACTATGTAGTAGTTAGACTAATTTGCACCTCTATCAGCAAGGTATAAGGATCACCTGTCTTTTAAATACAAAAAAAAAATCTAAAAAAGTTTGGTTTGCCCCTTCCCCACCCAGCTCTTCCAGCCTGGAGGCAAGCGCGGTCCAGCTGGGCCTCATCCTGCGATCTAGGTAAGCTCCGCCCATGCCCGCCAGGTCAGCCCAAGGGACCCAGTTCCTACTCCACCATCCAGCCGGAGCCGCGCGCAGGACCAAGGGACGAGGAGGACCTCCCCCTGCAACCGGGCCCCGACCCAGCTCCCCTCGGGTTAAATAGCTCCACGCCGATGCCCACATCCTTCACTTCCCCACCCCACTCCTCCGGCCTGGACGCACCCGCGCTCTCTAGCCAGGCCTCATCCGCGACCTAGTGTAAGCTCCATCCCTGCCCACCCCCAGAACCCCAGGGCCAAATAATTCAGTTTAGTGAAATTGAAAGATGTTAAGAGTTAAAATGACAATGCCAAAGTCAAAGTGCAAATCCATGAGAAGCAACACTCAAGTAAACAAATTTCCGACTGAAGGAATTAATCCCATAATGTTAGACTCCAACCAGAACAAACCCACGGAAAATAGCCAAGAAAGCCTGACCCAGGATAAAGACTTTCAAAATATGATCATTACCATGTTTAATACTATGAAAGAGGAAATCCGGGAGGAATTACATAATGGAATCAATCGCTTTGAAGAGGAACACAACAGACATCTGGAGGAGTTGAGAAAAACAGTGCAAGAAGCAAAAACTGGCATAGAGCAGTTAAAACAGACTCAAGCAGAGTTTAAAACTGAGCTACAAGACAAGTTATCTTCAACCCAGAACTCCACAGAGAGTCTTATCAACAGAACTAACGAAGCAGAAAACAGAATTTCAGACCTTGAAGATGAAGTGGGAGTACTAACCAGCTCAATGGAAGAGGTTGTTAAAGCCAAAAAGATACTTGAGAGAAATATCCGAGAGATATGGGACACCCTGAAAAAGCCTAACATGCGTATTCATGAAATACCAGAGCAAGAATCTCAAAATACCACCCCTGAGGAAATTTTTCAAACGATCATCAAGGAAAACTTTCCTCATCTAAAAAAAGAGAGGCCCATCCATATACAAGAGGCATTCCGCACCCCAAACAGATATGACCAAAACAGAAGCACGCCAAGGCAAATAATAGTTAAAACACTCCACATTCAAGATAAAGAACTGGTGCTGAGAGCTTCAAGGGAGAAAAAACAAGTCACCTTTAAAGGTAAACCTATTAAAATAACAAATGACTTCTCAGTCGAAACAGTAAAAGCAAGAAGAGCTTGGAGAGACATACTTCAAGTATTGAATGAGCAAAAATGTCAACCCAAGCTGATTTACCCTGCAAAACTATCCATCATGATCGAGGGAGAAAGAAAAATCTTCCAGCACAAAGACAACTTGAAGGGATACATGTCCACCAAACCAGGCCTTCAAAAAATGCTAGAAATGATACTCAAGGGTGAAGAAAAAAACAGGCATATCCAGGAGAACAGAAGGCAAGTATAACACCATTAAAAGTGAAGCAATATACTTATAAAAACTACTAAACATAATAAATGTCTGGAATTAAAAATAGTTTCTCCATTATAACACTAAATGTTAATGGAATTAATGCACCGATCAAGAGACACAGATTACAAACTTGGATTAAAAATCACAATCCATCAATCTGCTGCCTGCAGGAAACCCATCTCACCACAAAAGATAGGCATGCTCTAAAAATAAAAGGCTGGTCAACAATATTTACAAGCAAATGGAAGCAGAAAACAGGCAGGGCTAGCCATTATGTTATCAGACAAAGTGGACTTCAAACCAAAGACAATTATAAGAGACACGGATGGATACTACATTTTAGTCACAGGTACAATCCACAAGGAAGACTTCACAATACTGAAAGTATATGTACCCAATATGGGCCCCTCCACATTCATTAAGAACACCCTACAGTGTCTAAAGCAAGAAATCAACCCCCAAACCATAATTCTTGGGGACTTCCACACCACCCTCTCAACATGGGATAGATCAATAGGTCAAAAGCTTAACAGAGACACTTTGGAAATTAATCAAACCCTGAAAGAAATGGACCTTACAGATCTCTATCAAACTTTTCACCCACGCACCAAAGAATACACATTTTTCTCAGCAGCACACGGAACTTTCTCCAAAATAGATCACATATTGGGCCACAAAATGAATCTACACATATACAAGAAAGTTGAAATTCTAACCTGTGCCCTATCAGACCACCACAGCCTAAAGCTGGACATCCACAACACATCAAACGAGAAAATTAACTGCTGGAAACTTAACAATATGATGCTGAATGAGAACTGGATTCAGGAAGAAATTAAAAAGGAAATTCAAGATTTCTTGAAAGTGAATGATAACGAAAATACAACTTACCAAAATATCTGGGACACAATGAAAGCTGTTCTAAGAGGTAATGCCTACATCAAAAAATGGAAACATCAGAAATAAACAACTTAACAATGCAGCTTAAAGCTTTACAGAAACTAGAGCAATCTGATCCCAAAAGTAGTAGAAGAGAGGAGATTAGCAAAATAAGGGGAGAAATATCTGAAATCGAGATTAAGAAAATGATAGAAAAAATCAACCAGTCAAAAAGCTGGTTCTTTGAAAAAATCAATAAGATTGATACACCCCTAGCTAAATTAACCAAAACAGGATAGAGAAAACCCAAATTAACAAAATCAGAAATGAACATGGAGTTATCACTACTGATACCCAAGAAATCCAGAGAATTATAACATCATATTTCAAAAACTTATACTCTGTGAAATTTGACAACACAAAAGAGATGGATGAATTTCTAAGTAAACACAACTTACCTAAATTGATCAGGAAGTTGTGAATTATTTAAATAGTCCTATAACATATAAGGAAATTGAGGAAGTAATCTTCAATCTTCCCACCAAAAAATGTCCTAGACCAGATGGATACAGCACAGAGTTCTACCAGACATTTAAGGAGTTAATAATACCAATACTCCTTAAACTGTTCCAAATTCCTTCTATGAAGCTAATATCGTTTTAATCCCAAAACCTAATAAAGACTCACTTAAAAAAGAAAATTATAGGCCGATCTCCCTGATGAACACAGACGCAAAGATTCTCAACAAAGTTTTAGCAAATCGGATTCAAAAATATATTGAAAAGATTATTCACAGGGACCAAGTAGGCTTCATCCCCGGCACACAAGGTTGGTTCAACATACGCAAATCAATAAATGTAATTCATCATGTAAACCAGTCCAAAGTCCAAGACCACATGATACTATCGATAGATGCAGAAAAAGCTTTTGACAAGATCCAACAGCCTTTTATGATCAAAACGCTAGAGACTATAGGAATGGAAGGAACCTTTATCAATATAATAAAAGCTGTATACAACAAGCCCACAGCAAGGATTATGCTCAATGGGGAACAATTGGAAGCATTCCCACTTCGATCAGGAACTAGACAAGGCTGTCCACTCTCACCACTTCTATTCAATATTGTACTTGAAGTCTTAGCTGAAGCCATAAGACAAGCAAGGGACATAAGAGAGATTCAAATCAGCAAGGAAGAAGTCAAGCTATCCCTATTTGCAGATGACATGATCTTATACCTGAGTGATCCCAAAAACTCCACCAGGAAGCTCCTGGAACTAATTGAGAAGTTCAGCATGGTGGCAGGATACAAAATAAATGTGCAAAAATCAGAGGCCTTCCTATATGCCCAGAATGAAAGAAGTGAAAAAGCCTTGAGAGAAACAATCCCATTTACTATAGCCCCTAAAAAAATGAAATACCTTGGTATAAACCTAACCAAGGAGGTAAAAGACCTTTACAATGAAAACTTTAAAACCCTAAAGAAAGAAATTGCAGAAGACACCAGAAGGTGGAAAGACCTTCTTTGTTCCTGGATTGGCAGAGTCAACATCATAAAAATGACCATCCTACCAAAGGCAATATACAAATTCAATGCTATACCAATTAAAATCCCAAAGCAATTCCTCAAAGAAGTTGACCAAACAATCTCAAAATTCATATGGAGGCACAAAAGACCCAGGAGAGCAAAGACAATCCTGAGTAACAAAAACACTGCTGGAGATATCACCATACCAAACCTTAGTCTATACTACAAATCCATAGTTGTAAAAACAGCCTGGTACTGGCTCCAAAATAGACACACAGATCAATGAATAAGGATTGAAGATCCAGATATAAGCCCACAAAATTATAGCCATTTGGTCTTTGACAAAGGGGCCCAAAGAATCCAATGGAAAAAGAACAGCATCTTCAACAAATGGTGCTGGCAAAACTGGATCTCCACATGCAGAAGATTAAATCTGGACCCATACTTGTCACCATGTACAAGACTTAATTCCGAATGGATCAAGGACCTTGATATAAGGCCAGAGACTATAAAAACCATAGTTGAAAGGATAGGGAACTCCCTCGAGCTGATTGGGCTAGGCCAACATTTCCTAAACAGACATCCAATGGCACAGTCACTGCTACCAACTCTCAATAGTTGGGATCTTGTGAAATTAAAGAGCTTCTGTTCAGATAAAGAGATTGTAACACGAGCTCAAAGGCAACCCCAAGAATGGGAGAAAATCTTCACTAACCACATATCTGATAGAACTCTACTGTCCAGAGTGCACAAAGAACTTAGAAAACTAAACATCAAGGACACCAATGGCCCAAGTAAAAAATGGGCCCTGGAACTTAAAAGAAATTTTACCAGGGATGAAATTAAAATGTCTAACAAATATCTTAAAAACTGCTCCACTTCTTTAGCCATCAGGGAAATGCAAATCAAAACTTCTCTGAGATATCATCTCACCCCGGTCAGAATTGCAAATATCCACAATACAAACAACAACAAATGCTGGAGAGGATGTGGAGAGAGGGGAACTCTCCTACATTGCTGGTGGGAGTGCAGGCTCATACAGCCACTCTGGCGAGCCGTCTGGAGACTCTTAAAAAACTTAAATATCTAAATGCAATATGACCCTGCTATTCCACTTTTGGGTATAACCCCCCATACAGCAGAGGTTCACCTCGATAGCACAAGCACGACCATGTTCATAGCAGCACTGTTTACAAGAGCAAAGACATGGAATCAACCCAAATGTCCAACAGTTGACGAGTGGATAAGGAAAATGTTGTACATCTATACAATGCAGTACTACTCAGCCATCAAAAATGATGAATTACTGGAATTTGCCGGGAAATGGATGTCATTAGAAACAATTATATTAAGTGAAGTATCCCAGACCCAAAAAATTAAGCGCCCTATGTACTCCGTAATAGGTGGCTCCTAATACCAAACCCACCCAGCCCATATTGAGATACTCATAGGTAAATCTATGTATTACCTACAGTAATTGCAAGGATTATGAACAGGAGGGATGGGGTTGGAGGGCCACACCAGAAACAAGGAGAGAAGTGACCATGTTACATTAGAGAAAATAGGCCTCTATGAAGGACTGCAAGAAAGTAATGTGACACCTAGTTAAGTTCACAGACATTCGTTCCTGATCATTTACAACTAAGGGGGTATGAACTCACCAGAAGTGGAGGGCATTTAGTCTGGCAGATTAAAAAGTAACCATTTTGCAAATGGGTGATTGACCCCTCCCATTGCCAAATGCCATATGACCCTGTGATTCCACTTTTGGGTATAAGTATTACATCTACCCTTGAATGTGCTCTTATAATAAGACTCCAGTTTAACACCTTTCTGTCTCTGGCCAGGGGGTGACGTACAGTGCCCATCACGATGGAGTGAAGGGCATTGCAGGAGCAACAAAACTGCAAAAGAAAATCAACAAACCACTATCCAGAACTTCAGAGACTCTATATCAGCCACCTAGAACTAGGCCAGACTAATCTATTCCCATCCTGAAGCTCAGGGACATTTGCGGAAGAGGGGGCGGTAAGAGTGTAAGAGCAAAAGTATGGGAGGAGCAATGATTTGCAAGATACTCCACACAAGTTAGGGCCGAAGCAATCATAATTGGACATTGCATGCCCGGCGCAATGTCCAACACACTATTGACCTCACAAAGTCTAGCATCTGCTAAAGGCACCAAGATCCTTGGAGGCAAGGGATTGACAGCCACAGTAGTGCTCCTATGCTTAAGGGAAACATAGGAAAGGGTTCAGGGAAATGCCACTGGGTCCTTGTACGTCATCGGAGAGGAGGGCCCAGAGGAGAGTCAGGCATGCACAAGAAAGGACTCTGGGAATTGGGGCGGGAGGCACGGGGGGATGGGGAGGGAGGGGTGAGGGGAGGGGGAGCAGGGAGTGTAGGGGGGGTGGAGGAGGGAGGGAGGGTACATGGTGTACCTATTAAGTTTGTATGAGCTGAAATAATAATAAAAATTTTATTAAAAAAAGTTTGGTTTGCATCACACTACAACAATTTTATACTTAACCCCAGTCACATTATTCAAGGCACAGAAGAAAAGTGTTTGCAGAGTGCATGGAGATGATCCACAGCATGGTAGCCTGAAGTGTTCTTTGATTAAGAGTGGTGTCTTTTTGAGTCCCCTTAATAATTAGTAGATGCACTTGTATAATTGGTCATGCTGTTGCGGAATTTTTTTAAAGGTTGAGTCTTCTAACTTATTCTTGACGAGGAGAAATTTTCCTGTTAAACCAGGGCACTATTAGAATGTGGATGTGAAATAAAAGTAGGTTAAAGCCAAAGGAGCTGGTGAAAATGAAAATTATATGACATTTTTGAATGAAATAAATGATAAAGCCAGATAGGCTAGTTTAACCAACAATGTCATACAAATCAAGGAAAATGAAAACTGGCAATATAACAGATATCTTTTTGACATTTCAGTATGTGAAGAGACATTTCTAAGAACAAGCGTAATGTTTTCTTGTAGGTTTTCATGTGGCAGAGATGCTAATTTTATCGTTAAAACTCACTAATAGTTTGCCAGCTGTTTGAATAGGAATGCATTTTTTATGGTTTATTTAATATTTTATTGCTTTTTATAGTATATAATATCATTATTTGTGCATTTTTTCATTTTATTTTTTTTAGTTTGTTTTTTTCTTTTCTTTTTTTTTCATTAAAATAATTTATTTATTTATTTTTTATTTCCACTCATACAAACTTAACAGGTACACCAGTCCCCTCCCTCCCTCAAACCACACACCGCCTTGTGTCTCCCTCCTCTCCCCCTTCCCTCCCCATCCCCCAGTGCATCCCACTCCCATCCCCGGAACATCCTTTAATGTGCATGCCAGACTCTCGTCTGGGTCCTTCTCTCCAATGAGGTACAAGGACCCAGTGGCATTTCCCAGAACCCTTTCCTGTGTTCCCCTTAATCATAGGAACACTACTGTGGCTGTCAATCCCTTGCCTCCAAGGATCTTAGTACCTTTAGCAAATGCTAGACTTTGTGGGGTCAATAGTGTGTTGGACATTGTGCCGGGCATGCAAAGTCCAATTATGATTGCTTCGGCCCTAACTTGTATATAGCCACTCTGGCGAGCCGTCTGGAGATTCTTAAAGAAATTAAAAATTGAAATGCCATATGACCCTGCTATTCCACTTTTGTGAATAACCCCCCATACAGCAAACATTCACCTTGATAGCACAAGCATGACCATGTTCATAGCAGCACTGTTTACAATAGCAAAGTCATGGAATCAACCCAAATGTCCAACAGTTGACAAGTGGATAAGAAAAATGTGGAACATCTATACAATGGAGTACTACTCAGCCATCAGAAATGATGAATTAATGGAATTTGCTGGGAAATGGATGTTATTAGAAACAATTTTATTAAGTGAAATATCCCAGACCCAGAAAATTAAGTGCCGTATTGTACTCCCTAACAGGTGGCTCCTAGTACCAAACCCACCTAGCCCAACTAGAGACACTCTAGGAATGCATTTTTAAATCAGACATCTTAACATGTAGTGGCTTTCCACATTAGTGGTTATATAGGTTTTTTCTCTTTTATATGGTTCAAAAAAATACTCAGCGTGGCAACAAAAATGATCCGTGTATCGACACCAGAGATTTAAATTCAGATTCAGCCAGCAAGCCAGTCAGGAAGCTATTTAATATGTCTGCATTGAGTGTGTCTGCTAACTGTTAGGCTCTATCATCAAAATGACAAAGTTGCATCAATCATTGATCAGGAACTCAAGGAACTCACATCAATAGAGACAATAGGACATAAAAATTAATAAGAAGTAATGAGATTATGACCTAAGCTGTTGTGATTTGTCATCCATATCTGTCTAGAAAAGTGTTTTAAGGGATCGTATTATAGGAAAGGAAACTAAATATGGAAGATACAAGCCAAGGAATAATGGAAATGCATATGTGGCAGTTCCTTACATGTGTCAACTTGAAAACTGAGACCCTAGGCATCCATGAAAGCTTAAAAGAGCTTTTTAAATTGGTGTTGTAAGAATAAGCCCACAGTGGGTGAGACCACTCCTTGATCAAGTGGATAAGATAGAGATGATTTTTTTTCATAACCAGTCTGGCAAGCAAGATGGGTATAAGTATGCTTTCTGTGGATATAGTGTAGTTAGTTTCCACAGCACCCGATGTTGGTATGAATTTTGCTACCAGCATAGTGAACTATAACCTGAAAATGAAAGTTGATAAAATTGCCCTTCTCAGAACTGGTGAAACTGAAATTGCTTGGGTCATGTGTTTATCACAGCAACAGAAGAGAAAGTAAAGCAGTATGCATGCATGCTGTTTGAAGAATCAAGAGAATTTCTGTCATTGAGCTATGACCTGAGCTTCTTGGAAGCCAAAACAAAATAATAGACAAAATTTAAAAAAGAGGATTCTTTCTCAAATTCATGTCAGCTGGACAGAGAGAATAAAGTTGCTGAATGATTAGATCCAATCATATACTTCACTGTATGGTACTGTGAGAAATGAATACTGTTAAAGTAAGTTCAGAAGGTTTCATAAGTTTTTTTTTAAAATAAAAGCTAGGAGGACAATATGTATAAGGGAACACTTTTTGGAGGAGATTGTAGACTGATTCAGTCAAAAGTAATAATAAATAATAATGAATAAAGTAATAATAAATTTGGTAATGTCTTATAGATAAAATGAATAAAAGTTCAACTTATATACTCGAAGATTCAACATGCAACTAGAAAGAAAATACTCAAAAAAGTAAACAAAATTTCCTTTTTACATCCATATATTGTATCATAAGCATCTAATTTTCTCTGTTTCCTGATTTAAAACTGTCTTGTATCTCCCCAGATATCAGTCTCATGTGTGCATCTCAATGAATCCTTCTAGAATTTCTGCTCTGTATTCCACATATTAAAACTGTCAAGTTTCTTCTTCAGCCAACAACTCTCGTCACATTGCTGGTCTTTGAAATTACTGCATCCTGAGTAACTACCATGTGTACTTCTCACCACTAGCTTTTTAAGGATGAGAACTCAGTGAGACAAATTCATGTACAGCAGCTGATGAGGAGTCAACGCAACAGAGCAAAATGAGAGTGACTTTTCAGTCTCATATAGCACAGTGTTTAGACAGATGATAACATTATTGCCATGCATTCAGTGACTTGCACTGCTTCCATAAGGAGAATTTTATTTCTTGCACAGTTGAGGTGAAGCTTGGTCATGTGAATTTCTAGGATCCTACTGCATGGGACATGGGGCCGAGGAAGTTCTGCTCTGAACTTGACATGTCTAGGATGCAGTTGAAACTCAGTGGGCCACACATGCAAAAAAGACATGAAAAGAGGAGATAGAGTAGTAAGGAAGAGTTGGGTTGTAATGGAAAAGGATGAGGATGGGATTGGAGATTAAGTCCTGAATATATCACAAATTCCCTGTTTTCATATATGGAAGTCTAGAAGAATAAAAAACATGAATTGAAAAATTTTAGTGTGTGTATGTGTGTGTGTGTGTGCATACATGCTACTGTACATATGTGGAAGTCAATGAACAACACCCAGGAGTTGTCTTCTCTTTCTATCATGTAGGCTTTGGGGAAAAGTCAGGTCATGGGGCTTGCTAGGAGAAAGTGCTTTTACGTTCTGATTCATCTTGTGGTCACAAGTGACGTAAGTAAGTGAAATGTCCTATCTGAACTGAGGCTTCTTTAGGAGATGGAAAAAGAGGCTACTCCTTTGGTGGTGCCCAAATTAAAAGGTGTAGGTGACAAAGCCAGAGCTGACTTGCAGTTACTGATGGGGTATAAAGGAGAAAATAAAGGTGGTGTGCATGATTAAGCCAGTAAAAATATATTTTTTTCATCTTGGCATTGCTTCAAAACAACCTGACCAATTTTGTTTCCTATTTGGATTTGCTATAATATTCTGGTCTTTGACTGTTCATTCTTCATTCCAACTCTTGTTTTGGTCTTTCTTCTTACATTTATTTCCTCTCCTAGAAGACCGTGGCTTCTAGATGACTTTTTAGCTAGCTTTGTGTTTTCCTAAGTGTGCAATGTTTACCACTGGTAGGACACAGGTACATAATAAATGATTCATAATGAAAAAGTTAATCTCTTTCCAATGCTCATTCACTTCTTCTGATTACTTTAATGGGAAATTCTTAGTTTAGTGCCATTTTGTCATTAATAATACTCTCACAGTAACTAATGACCTTTAAAAGAAAAGCTAGTTTTTAAGCTAAGGTGGTAATAGTATCTGGCCAGAACTTAATAATATCACCTAATCTATATTGTATTTATTTGTGGTCACCTTCAGTTAATAACAAGTGATACTTTGTTCTTTCAAAAGAGTTTGCTTTGTTTTGTATACAGAATATAATTGTATACTGCCTAGACTTTGTTCACTTCCTGGTCTGTTTCAGCCCTTTTAGATTTGCTGCTTGTATCTCCTTTTCCAGAACAAGCAGCTCTCAGCTTCCTTACTTAGACCTTAAATTATAATCCTTACTTCTAATTTTTAAATTGCACTGAAAAAAAATAAATGTATCACATCTTGCATGGAACTTTCTGTGGATTTAAATAGTTCTGAAGAACACGTAATGCTCTGATTTTGTTGCTGCTTCTGCTCCACACACATCAGTAGAGCACTGTCAGCACCACTTTTACTGTGATCCCGTCTTAGTTTTGGTATGCAATTTAGTACTCAGAGCTTAATCTGTGGTCCAAGTATAAAATGGGTCTATCACTTTTAATAACAGCATTTACTTTCCCCTTATTAATGCCCCTATAATATTTTTTTAAATTTGTACTCATACAAACTTAACAGGTACACTGGTCCCCCCCTCCCTCCAACCCTCCATCCTCCTGTGCCCCCCTCCCCTCCTCCTTCCCTCCCCATTTCCCAGTGCCTCCCCCTCCCATCCCTGGAGCATCCTTTAATGTGCATGCCAAACTCTCCTCTGAGTCCTTTTCTCTGATGAGGTGCAAAGACCCAGTGGCATTTCCCAGAACCCTTTCCTGTGTTTCTGTTAAGCATAGTAACACTACTGTGGCTGTCGATCCCTTGCCTCCCAGGATCCTAGTGCCTTTAGCAAATGCTAGACTTTGTGAGGTCAATAGTGTGTTGGACATTGCGGAGGGCATGTAAAGTCCAAATATGATTGCTTCGGCCCTAACTTGTATGTACTATCTTGCATATCATTGCTCCTCCCATCCTTGTGCTCTTACAATCTTACTGACCCCCTCTTATGCAAATTTCCCTGAGCTTCAGGATGGTGAGAGATTAGGCTGGCCTAGTTCCAGGTGATTGATATAGAGTCTCTGATGTTCTGGATTATGGTTTGTTGATTTTTTTTTCAGTTTTGCTGCTCCTGCAATGCCCTTGGCTCCACCCTGATGGGTATTGGATGTCATCCCCTGGCCAGAGATAGAAACATGTTAAATTAGAGTCTTGTTATAAGAGTATATTCAAAGGTAGATGTAATAAAAGTAGGAAACAGCGGTGAGGGAGAGGTCAATCACCCATCTGCGAAATGGTTACTTTCTATCTGCCAGACTATATGTCCTCCCCTTCTGGTAAGATCATACCCCATCAGTTGTAAATGATCAGGAAGGAAAGTCTGTGAACTTAACCAGATGTCTCCTTACTTACTTGCAGTCCTTGATCGTGGCCTATTTTCTCTGCTATAGCATGGTCCCCTCTCTCCTTGTTACTCGTGTGAATGCCCCTATAATCTTATGGCTACGATGACTCATGTATAAGACATGGCTAAGCTGCTTGAGTCACTTGGATGAACTCATGATTGTTTTTCTTAGAGAAGGCTTAAACTATAAAGTAATATTTATCAGAAAGTTAAACTGTTTTTCTTATATTAGGCATTTTTAATTATTTAATATAAAATTTCTGTTCCAACATATCTCTCTGTTTTCCAACTCAAATTAATTTGTTTGAAATGAATGTATTTTGTGCTCCTCCCCTTAAGAAATTATTTAATAAAGATTTTTTTATTGTACCAGTTAATATTCTGTGTTAATGTCAGGGGCTGGTCTAGCTTCAAATGGACTGTTGCAGTTATTCTTCTATAGTTGTGAGAAAATACTCTGACTCAAGCAAATGTAAGGAAGAAAGGGATTATTATTTGGTTTGCATTTATAAAGGAGATAGCATTTATTATGGTGGGGAACACGTAGTTGAAGGTATGAAGGCAGAATCAGAAACCAAGATCACATGTTACATCAACCATCAGGACACTGGGAGAGTGTAAGAGAAATGGGGTGAGACTAACAAATGTCAAGTTCCAAGGGAGGTGCTTCCTTCAGTAAGGCTCCATTTCCAAATGTCCAATTACCTTATGCACTGCTTACTCTTCTCTGTTGCTATGAGATACCACTCAAAGTCAAGCAATCTAAGGGAGAAAGGGAGATTTATTCAGTTTACAGTTAGAGAGGAAGAAACAGTCCTTTATGGCAGAAAAGGCATGACTGGCTGTCAGAAGCTGGAGGCAGCCTAAGTCACATCCATTAAGGAGGCTGAGATCTACAAAACTCCAGAGCCATCTTCCCCCAAAAGCAGGGTAGAGCTAATCAACCTCAAGGCCTACCCCCTGTGACTGCCTTCCTCCAGCAAGGTTCCACCCGCTAAAGGTACAGTGACACATGAGTCTGTGGAGGAAAACTCACATTTCAAACTGTCATGGTTTGAAATGTGTTCCCCACAGTCCCATGTGTTTGGCAAGGTCATGGCACCTTGAGAGGGAGAGCCATGCTGGAGGAAGGCAGTCACAAGGGGTGGACCTTGAGGTGGATTAGTCCCACCCTACCTCCAGAAGAAGTCAGCCTTTGCTGCAAACAGTCTGCAGCTCTCAGCTTCCAAGATATCTGCGGTGACTTAGCCTCCTGCAGCTTTGGTCAGCCAGTCATGCCTCCTCTGCTTTGAGAGAGTACCTCCCCTCTGGAACTCTAAGTTGCATAAACCTCCCTTTCTCCCTTAAGTTGATTGACTTTGAGTGCTCTCTCACAGCAATAGTTAAGAATAACCATTACAGAAATTGGTACCAAGAGTGGGGTATTGCTGTGAGATTAAGAACAGCTGGTACCACAAAGTGAAGTTGTTTGTGAAGCTGAGAAAAGTTGGTACCCAGAAGCATGGCCAATGCTGTAATGTCGCTAGTGTGCCTTTGGAACTGTTTGTTGGGAGAAACACAGAGAACTTTGTGACTTTGTGCTGGGAAAGTCTTTGTGTCTTGGCGGTTGGGCCAAAGGGACCTCTCTTGTGGGAGCTCAGAGGAGAGCAATGCTGTGAGAGATGGAAATAGTGGAAGCCCAGCTTGTTATGGTCAAGAGGGGAACAGAGACTGTGTTTGCAACTGGACAAATGACACATGGAGCCATGTGTTGGCGGAGAGTTTAGTGAAGTTTTGCCCTCGTCCTGGTCCTGAAAGTTTGCCTGAAATTAAGCTGGAGTGCTTGGCGGAGGAAATTTCGAAGCAAAGTAGTCTTGACAATGTGATATGGCTACTTTTTAGTTGTCTTCAGAGTTATGAAAAATCAGGCAGGAAGAAGCAAAAACTGTAAGAGCCAATAATGAAAAATACAATGGCAAACTTAAAGAGTTGAACCAGGAAGAAGCAGAGAACAAAATGGCTGTTGAAGAGATTAGCTCCATTTGTAAATCAAAGCCTGCTCTTAATTTGAATAATAGGAGAGGCCCTGGCTTGAGGGCAAGATCCTCAGGGAAGGCTCCCACTCATAAGAATGCAAATCCTTTCAGAAGACTGGAGCTAAAGGATGGAGTTCCAAAGCAAGAGTTGGTTTCTCTTACCAAGCAACTGCCCAGTAGTGAAAGAGATGGTCAACATAGAAAAGCAGAATCAGCTGTGATTCATAGGGGCCAGTCTTGGCAAAGTCGTCCACATGGTTCTGGTTTTAGAGGCATCAGTGATGCAAGAGGGAGGAGATCATGGAGTCCTCCTCCAAGATTTCAAAAATTGGCAGAATCCAGGCATCATGAGGCAAGAAGCCTTCAGTTTAGAGGCCCAAGAAGGGCAGTTTGTACTGTGGAGTTAAAGCTTGGTTTGCCATTGTGAAGTAAAGATGTTAGAGATTCCAAACACAACATGGGACACCTGCCAAGGAGAGCTGTATATCCTGGGAGGAGTCAGCTCAAGAGACCAACGTATTCTATGGGCAGCTGCATTGGAGGGGTGGAACCAAAGCCTTTTGGAACTGAGATGATTTCAAGGAGAGGCTCACTTGTTGGACTTGGAGCTACAAGATTTGGAGTTTATCCTGCTGGTTTTCGGTCTTCTTATGGACCGATCTTTCCTGGATATGCCCCCATTCCTTCCTTTTGGAATGGGAATGTTTATTCTGTGCCATTGCATGTTAGAAGTATGTAACTTGTATTTTGATTTTACAGGAGGCTTTGGACTTTGGACTTTTGGACTGTTAGGGTTACCATTGCAGTTTATGAAGACTTTTAAAGTTGGACTGAATATGGTTTGCATAATGAGATGGCAATGAGCCTGTGGGGGCCAGGGGTGGATAGTCATGGTTTGAAATGTGTCCCCCACATGCTGGTGGAAGGCAGTCACAAGGGGTGGGCCTTGAGGTGGATTAGTCCCACCCTACCTCCAGGAGAAGTCAGCCTTTGCTGCAAGCAGTCTTGCAGCTCTCAGCTTCCAAGATATCTGCGGTGACTTAGCCTTCTGCAGCTTTGGTCAGCCAATCATGCCTCCTCTGCTTTGAGAGAGTACCTCCCCTCTGGAACTGTAAGCTGCATAAACCTCCCTTTCTCCCTTAAGTTGATTGACTTTGAGTGCTCTCTCACAGCAATAGTTAAGAGTAACTGTTACACAAACCATGACACCTTCCCAAGCAGCATCACTGCTTAGGGACTTAGTACTCCAACACATAAGGCTGTGTGGGGATTATTTGTATTCGAGCCATGAGAGGTGGAAATTATGATAGGAACCTTATAGCAATCAAATCTAGAAATGAGGTTGGGCTGAGGTCATCTTCATTCTATTGTTACTGATAGTGTGATCAGAGATTTGATGGGCTAATTCCACAGTCAGTACAACAGCAAAGCAAAACATGGTTTTCACATCACTGGTGCTCTCCAGATGACAGTAGACCTGAAGCTTGGCATCCCATTATTCAATGATTACATCAGATGGGCAGCTTTGATAGATATCAGAAGTGTTTTTCTTCAGATTTATTTCTAATCAATGAGTTAAACATCTTTTGCATGTGGTTTTCAAGTTTATCACTTGTATGGTGTTTCTTTTCTCAAAGTACTTTTGCACAAGAAATGAGACCACTAATAATTATAATACTGTTACTTATTGAAAATCATAATCCAAGTATTTTACATAGTCATTTAGCAAGGAAGATAGGGACTAGAACGACGTGTGTTGAGCAATTGCTTGCAGACATTTTCATGTGAACAGGTCCAGTGAAAGACAGAGTGATATCTGGATTTATTGAATTATATTTAGCAGTACATGTTTCTGGTAATTGGAGCCTTATTTGTAAATGAGCTAAGCAAGATACTCAAGCCTCTAGAAATAACAACCTTTTGGGGGAGATTCAAGCAAAATATGCATCAGTCAATGCTTTTGATCCATGCTATAGATCATATCAAGTAAGATGTGGGGAAATGTAAATTGCACAAGAGGAAAATGCTAATTTGTACAGCAAAGTGAGAAAAGGTCTCTGTGATATGGTGATATTTGAGTAAAGAGATAGAAAGGTCATATTTGATTAGAAAAACAATGAACTCTATTGTGAACTAGTATATTCACATGCATAATAGTTAAGCTCCATCTGGGTTGACAATCTATACTGTTGAGCTTTTGAGTTAATGAGCAAATGAATGATTGAATGAGTTTGTGGATTTTTAAGTCAGCAGCTCATAGGTGGCAATGGCCAATCATGGGCCCAAAATAAAGTCACACAGAGAGTGAGCACAATGACAAAACCAGAGGCTTAGCACTACTTCATGAAAATCACAGTCTTGAAGGACTAGGTATGGAAAGATGAGCTTGGGAGAAATAGTAGGAAAAAACTAGCTCTAGAGAGATTATCCATGATCTTAGAACACCCAGACTTTTAAATGCTATCAGGAAATAAGACAAGATAAGGACCTAGGATTTTTTTCAGACTTCACAATGAAGAATTACATGATAAATAAAGAAGGTTTGATTTGTTAGTAGCCATGGAAGATAGATTGCTATAGGCTGAGAAATGAATAGGAAGATAGAGACTAGAACGACGTGTGTTGAGCAACTGCTTGCAGACATTTTAATGTGAACAGGTCCAGTGAAAGACAGAGTGATATCTGAATCAGAACTTCTTTCCTTGGATTCTCACAGCCACCAGAAAGCTCAGGCAGTGAGATATCTTTCTCCATTACATTTCTAGCTGAGCATCAACATGGTTAGAAAATTACTCAAAGCTAAATATTTAGTAAATCAGGGGATTAAATTGTAAGCTGATACTTTTCTCTACAAAGTTTTTTTGTCTTCTCTATTCCTTAGTTTTTATTACAATAAGCTGAAAATTGAGCAGGAAGAAAATACAAAGATGATTATACTAGAGTTAGTAATATGTTCTTTGGCTCTTCCCTTAGGTTAGGTATGGAATAAATGGCCCTGTGGCCACAAAATAGAAAGTGTTATCTGCTAACTAGAGTTGCTTAAATACTGCTCAGTTGTCAAGAATACAAATAGATCAAAATTGTTGTCACAATTAATTTTAGTAATGAAGTGTCCATAAAAATGTATACATTGGTTTGAGTTTTTGGTCAGAACTGAGATGTGTTGCTTCTTGAGGTAAATATTGGTGTTATCTCAGATCAATATTTACCCCACAATTTAGTACATGTGTGACTGTTTTCAACACAAGTCAATATCTGCTTAATGTCTGCAACCTGTTTCTCATTAGTGCTTTTGAAACCTTCCTGGATCCCTGAGGAAGTCTGGAAATTTTAAGTGTTCTAGATCCTTATCATTTCTTTCTTGTCAGTCTATACACAATAAAGTTATAAGCTCTGAGAAGCTCCAATGAGAAAACAAAATGGATGAGCAGAAACAATGGGTTTCCAGACTCTTCCTTGGGACAGTAGGTTAAAGGTGACACTTTCAGGAAAATTTGATGTGAGGAGAATGAGAATTCAGATCTATGTCTACAACTATTTTATAAACCACTACAAGTTTACATATCTAATTATTGCAGAATTGTCTGTGGCTGATTATCTTTTATTCATGAACAAGACATTAGGTCCTTTTCAATTAATTCCCATATCTACAACTCTTCAAGATTTTGATTTTTATAGCACAGAATGATCTTTGGAATATCCTCATAGAGACTTCTGTAGCTAACCTCCAAAGTTATGGAGGAAGCTTAGATATACCCAGTCCTGGACTCTATTTTACTTAGGTCCCTTCCTACAATGAACAGTGCAAATTGATAATGGTGACTTTGCTGTGTGCAAAGCCAACAACTTTAAATGAGGTCATGATAATGTTATTTGAATTGTATTAATTTTACTTTTGTATCTTTGAGGGCAGATCTAGTTAGAATTGAGCAAAACAAGAAAGTTCTATTCCTACTTACAAGCCGAATAATGCAACCTAGTAGGGGATTAACTCTGAAGGTTAGAATACACTTTCATTTTATTCAACATTAGTCAAAACATCTTGTGAGTATTATGAACATGAACATTTTATACTGTGAAAAGAATATTGAGATATGGGAGGGTCCAAAAAATATAATGAAGAATTTCAAAGCAATGAAACATAGGCTCTGCAAGGAAAGGTTAAAAGGATTGGAGTTATTTAAGCTTAGCTAAAAGGAATGTGGAAGCCATGAAAAGTGTGATCTTAAAGTATATAAGGGGATTATATGATGAGACCACTCTAGAGGTTTTCTGTTTATCAGAAGAAAACCAATAAAAGAAAATTGTGTTAAATTGAATGAGGGAGTGGGGTTCAGAGGGTGATTAAGCCAAAACCACAGATTTCAGAGTTTGAGGCATAATAGTAAAAATTGTGTTGTTGGAATTATTCACTTATGGAATTATTGTTTATGTGCCAATGTAATTCCTAGGTAAGTTGAAGGCCTCATTTCAGTTGCAAGGTTTTAAAGTAGATGTATGGAAAATTTCACATGAGAACAATCCTAAGAACTTTGGTAATAGCTTGCAACCTATTGCCTCTATGATTGAAAAATTCACTAAACCTCACTATGATTCAGTTTTCCACATGTAATATGAGGATGATAATGTTAGCTATCTTGAGGGGAATATGCTAATGATTAAAGGTGGTATATATTTCCTACTCCATGAGCGATACAGATCTTTAATCCTTCCTATATTCAGGCCCTTGTCTTATGATTTTTCGATTTGTCTGAGTAGAGCTACAGACTGCATTTCTCTGGCTTTCAATTTTGAATTTATTAATATGGCTTGCTTATGTCAATGACTTAAATTACTTAAATTACTTAAATGCATGTAAATACCTTCTACTATTCAATATGTTTGTTTGTTGTTTTACCATGAGCTTAAGAGGAATGTTCCTGGGATGTCCTGCTTATCTCTGGGAAAAGCTAAACAACTTGAAATAGAATGAATCATGTTGCCTGATTTAGTGTACATCAGACAGCCCCTAGTCAGCTTTTAAATGCATTAGCAGACAAACTTGAAATTAGAGAAATTGCCCAGATATGCTTGCCCTCCCTCATTAGTGCCCAATTGATCCACAGACTCAGGAAAGTGATCTCTGTTATTTTAGACACTGAGTTTAGAATGACTTCATGGCACTTCTTTCTGATAAAGACTATGCTCATCATCAACTTAATACAGTATTTGGAATATAACTAGCCTTTAAAAAATCTTAGTTGTCTTTTAATGAATGAAATGCCATACATATTTTATCCAGTTGGCTTAAACTGTGAAACATATGACCATTCAGAAAAAAATTGAATGACTCCATATTTGTATTACTGTTTGTAACCATGTAAGTATCACTTTTGCAGTAAACAATGAAATAAATTTTCATATGAAGTTCTTTCAAATTTTTGCACATTGACTACTATATTCTTCCTATGCAAGTGTTAATCCCTCACAGAAATGCTAGATGAATTATGAGTCTTTTTATTAACTCAGAGTCTTTTTATTAACTTCCAACTCATTACCTTACGTATTTTTGAATATTGTAGCAAATGCAATGGTAAACCAATAACATATTAACGTTTCCATAGGATATCTGAATTTTATTATGCATTCTTATACTGCATGTGCAATAAAGTATTTTTTAAAGATTTATTTATTCACTGAATGTGTGTCTGTGTGTTTGTATCTCTGTGTGTATCAGAAGACACTGTATGCCTGCGGAGGTCCAAGGGTAACTGCAGGAATCACTCTGGATTTTTCCACCTCCTCTTTGCTTTGCTCTGGTGTTTCCCAGGCTTCATCATTCAGGATCTGAAACACAGGCTGCCCCCATTTCTTCCCGGCATTTTTAAGTGAGAGTCAGGATTTGAATTCAGGACCTTCTGCGTGTGAGCCAGATGTTTAACCCCAAGCTATCTCTCCTACTCAAAGAAGTATCTTAAATAATTTCTTGACCATTCACTTTCTGTTATAGTTATCCAAAACTGATTTATTGCCTTCAGTTTCCTTTGATTAATGTTAATCATAAATATCCATTCATAAGACTTCTTGTCAACATTTTCATTGATATGGCTAACTTTCTTGTCATATTCTACCAAAATCTATTTATTTCATTTATACTTAGTTGCATTAAGCACAGGTAATTAACACAGCCTTCTTGAAAATTTCATTTATACCACCCATAACTTGAGCCTGTTTTAACAATGCTCAGAACATAGCTGGCTTATTAGTGACTATTCTGATTGGATTTTGGATTTGGAGGAAGTGAAGATGTAGAAAGGTATGGTAGGCCACATAGCAAAGTGCCTTACTTTCACAGAGATTATTATATATGTAAACCTGTAACTTGATTTATATATATATATATATATAAATTAAATCATCATGAAAGAAATCCTTTTAAAAACTTGCAAGATATACAAGATACTGCATGTGATAATGAAAGGAGGTAAAATTTGAATATAGTAGGGAAACCTTTTCTACCCACCAAAGTTAGGCAGTTTTAGAACAGGGCCAAGAAGGAAGGTATCTGAAGGTCTTTGAAAGTTATCTCCCAGTGCTGGGATTACCCTGAAGGAACATAATCTATTGATTGGGAGAACTAGATCCAATCTTTTACAGAGATAAGGTCACCAATTTCCTCCAGCCCAGTATTCATGAAAGGATATAGAGATGAGTTCTTCCTTGCAGATAAGCTTAAGTTCCTCAAAAGAAACCATTCTACCATGGAACAAGAGGTCAGCCACAAGATCAACTGGGTTGGGCCCAATGTGAACAGACCAGTGAGATGTAGGGGACCAACAGCTCCAATCATGCTTGCAGAAACTAGAACTAACCCATAAAGAAAAGGCACCTTTCCCATTCTTTCTGAGCTCTATAAACACCCCAGACGCTGTCAGCAGTCAGACAGCTCTCTTGCCCTGGAGGAATCTATGTGCATGATTTCCGTTCTTTCTGTCCTCTAATAAACTATGCCTTAATCCTCTATGAGTGTTCTGGTTTCAATCTTCTACTCTGGAACACAAGAACTTGGAGACATAAAAATCCCAGACCTGCAACAAAAGGACAACTTAGAAATAATTCAAAATCTAATTAAAAACATGTGGAACCATTATACTTGAAACAAGGAAATACTTCTGAAGAGTCCTTGAAAAAGAATTAAGTGAATGGGAAAACAGTAGCATGCTTGCAAAGGACAATAGTGTTACAATGTCAATTCTTCAAAAATTGATCCATAGAGTAAATGTAATCTCAATAGAATCTCTGAAAAGTGTATGTGTATATGCAAATTGATAAGCTGATTATAAAATTTGTATTGGAGTGCAGAAGCATCGACTGGTCAATACATTCTAAAAGGAGAAAAAACAATACCAGAAAAGTACATTATTAGTCTCAAGACTACCTTATAGACAAGCCTGGGATCATCAAGGCAGTGTGGTATTGATGAGAGAATTGACCAACAGGTCCATTGATGAGCAAAATGCATGATTTCACCATAAATAATTTTGGAGGAAAGAAAAGACTTTTGAAATATGGCATTAGAGTAGTTATATTTCCATATGGAGAAAATGTATTTTGATACCATTTAAAATCATGCACAAAAAGTATAATTGAGATGAACCATCCAACTGAATATGAAAGATAAAGTACTTGAGCATTTACCATCTATTCATGTAATGATGTTCATTGAAGGATAGCTTATGCTTTTACACCACACTGGAAAACTTGAATTGTTATGAGAGAGACTGACTTTAAAAAATTACACAGTTATTATTTACCAAACCATGTTCTAGAAGTAAGTATAAAATTATATCTTATAGGACAGAAGAAATGGCTTAGTGGGTGAAGTGGTTGCTGTGCAAGCATGAAGACTTGAGTTTAGATCCCCAGAAACCATGTAAAGCCAGACATGTAGCAAGTTTCCATAATCCCAGTATACCTACAATAAGAATGTGGTGAGATGCAGTCAGGAGATTCTCTGAAATCTTGAGAGCCTGTTAGCTTGGCACTTGCTACTGAGGACAAAAAGAGAGATAGATCTCGAGGTTACCTTCTGAGCTCCATATACATGCTGTGGAATAAATTACACACACACACACACACACACACACACACACACACACACACACACAAATAAAAGAAAGTTAAAAAATCTATATAAATTTAAGACTATTCAATAATAGTTTTTTCTTTTTCTATTATTATTTGACAAGTTCATGTATATATACAGTATAATTTGATCATTTTTACATTCTGTCACCCTCTTACCACATATTGGAGAACCCTTCTTCCTAACAAAAACCCCTCCTAATTTCATGTGCTTTTTTGTGAGTCACTGGGTTTAATTAGGGTAGCTTGCATGAGCATGGGTAGGGGTTACTTATTGGGGCTTGGGCAACTAGCAGTGGTTATACAATTGAAGTAAAAAACCACCCTTTCTCTCAGCGTCCATCAACTGCCAATAGCTTCTCAGTAAAGTTGGGGCATCATGAATCCCTTCCCCAATACACTCTACTATGCAGATATCCATGGCTGTTGTGTTGTTCAGCTATGTCACCAGCACACATTTAATTCATGAATCCAATAGCTTTGTCATTTTTAAAAGACAACATTTCATAGCATTCTTCCTCTTCCTCTGAGTGACTTTTACATTCTTTTTGCCCTTTCTTCCATGAGTCTTGGAGGCTGGGTTGAGCACTCAACAGTCATTCATTTAAATTACTTTGACCAATTATGATCTCTCCACTGCAGAAAAAAAAATATTCAACCAGACTGAAAACAGAGCTGACTTTTGGATCTAAACAGATATATTTATGAGACAGTTTGACAACATGTTTTTTTTTTTAGCAAAACAATAGGTTATCTGCAGTCCTGTGTATGACCTGTCTAGTCATAAGTTTCTGACCAGGTTATTCAGTACTGGTATGAATTCTGTCCTATGGAACAGGCTTCAAATCTCATCAGAAAGCAGTAAGTTACCCAGATAAATGTCAGTACTATTGCATCAATAGATATGTCTTGCAATGTCAATAGATTATAATGATTTGGGGGTCTCTTGGCCATAATAAACTAGGAATTGAGAGGGAGGAAAACTCTCAATTTTTGTTTTATAACCTATGGCTCCTGGAGGCAGCATTATTCACACATGCAAGAATATCTTCATTCACACTCTTTTAAAAATTATAGTTTTAATTATCTACAAAAATATTAAATTTCCATATGACTTTAGAGGAGGAGTATGGGAAGTGACAGTTTTTTTAATATTATAACATAAATAAACATAAAATAAAACCACATAAAACTGAGTAAAGAAATAAATTTGACTTCATCAAGTTAACATGTGTTTATTGGGAATCATATGTAGTTTAAAATAAACTCTGGGAAATCATTAAGCTAAAGATAATCCAGTTTTAAAACAAGCAAAAGATTTGAATAGAATTTTCTCCAACTAAGATGCACTAAGAGTCACTTGTAATCATGTTTAACATCATTAGTCATTAAAGAAATAAGAAGTAAAACCTCATTGGAATACTTACTTTGTATCTAGTATGATGACTATAAATGGTGATATGTAATCTTGAATGTGGGAAATATGAAGACACTGAAGTCCTCATATACTCCTGGTGGAAATGTAAACTGGTACATACAACCTCTTTTGAGAACAATTAGTAGATCCTCAGAGTTGTATAAGTAATTATATGATTCAAAATTTCTACTCCTTGGTATATTCCCAGAATAGTAAATATGCTTACAGAAAACCTCATAAACAAATATTCCTACTAGCATTATTCATGATAGTCAAAACCCCTAAAAGTTTCTAATCAATTTATGGATAGATAAACAAAATATGCTATAATCATATGATGAATTTTAGTTTAGTATTATTTTTGGTTGTGTGTATATGTGGAGTGTGTGTGTATGCGTGTTTGCAAGTGAATGGGAGCATGCACATATGTAGATGCATGTACACATGTATATATGTGCATATGGACTCCTGAAATTAACATCATTTGTCTTCCTTGATGGTTGTTTGCTACATTTATTGAAGCGAAGCTTCTTAATTGAACCCAGTGTTTGGTGATGGGTGAGTCTGACTAGCTAGTTTGTCTTAGAGATTCTGTCTCTAACTGCTGAATGCTGTGACTACAAGTTGCCACAGTTCCTGCTTGCCTTTTACGGGGTTTTTAATTCTCACACCTGTAGTACAAATCCTTTATCCATTGAGCCATCTCCCCAGCTCCAAGTTTCTTTTTAGACTGCTAAAAAGACGTAAAATTGTTCATATTGATGGACTATATTTTGATGTATATACACTGCATGACATCTAAGTCATATTAAGCATATTTATATTCTCAAATATTTAGGTAATAAAATATTTCTTGTTTATTTTTTACTTAGAGAGAGAGAGATAGTAGGCATGTGCATATTGCAATGCACATGTAGAGATTGGATGACAACTTTTAGAAGTTGTTTCTCTCCTTTCACCATGTGGACTCTGGGGACTCATTAGAGATTTTCTGGTTTGCACAAGGGCACCCTTACCAACTGAGTCATCTCACTAGTGCACATTTAATTGCTTTATGTAAAAAAAATCAGAAGATATTTTCTTTTCCCATGTATGAGGGGGGGATTATTGTTTCAAGAAGGAAAGAAGCGCTGACATGCATGTAATAACATGAATGAACTTTGAAAGCATTGTGCTAATTTAAGGAAGTCATATATAAAGGCTGGGACATACTTTATATATGATTCTATTTAGGTGAAGCATACAGAAGAATCAAATGCACAGAGACCAAAAGTGATAGATGAATCAGATGAAGTGAGAATCAATGAGCCCTGGATGTCTCAGGGAAGTAATGACAACATTCTGGAATTACACAGTATTGACAGTTTTGCACTGAATTGTACCTTTAAAGGATAATTATTTTAGCATGTGGATTATATCTCAGGTAACAAAGTAAAAAAAAAAAAAATATATATATATATATATAATGGTTAATACTAATTGCCAACCTGACACTTAGGTTATATTTTACCTACTAAGAGGGATTTTCTAGATTAAAGTTTCCCATTGTCTTGATTGCATTAATTGTTGTCAGAAAAACCTAGCCTAAACATAGCTGGCATCATTCTCTGGTCTTGAGGTCCTGGACTGTATGAAATGGTGAAAGCCAGCTGAGTATTAAAAAGCTTGCATGATGCCATCTTATTTTGTAATTTGCTATGGGTGCAATGTTACTAGTTGACTCAAGTTCCTGCTAATGTCACTTTCCTGAAATGATCTACTGTGACCTGCAATTGTGAATTGATTAAGCTTTTACTCCCCCTGAGATACTTGTGTCAGAATTTGTTGCAGCAACATGGAATGAAACAAAACCAATATAAAACAATAACGTATTAGATTTCTAATCAGTTAAAATAGATCAGACATACACTAGATGGGGTGTATGAGGGGATGAGGGACTAACAGAAAAACCCTAAGAAGGTGGGATGCAACCAGATAAGAACCCTCCTATGATATTAATTTGTCAAAAATTAGCTTCTTAAAAAAAGAAACAACAATCAATAGTCCCTGTACAGAGAAACACAGAGAGAAGAAGGTAGGACAGATTAAAAAAAAAAAAAAAAAAAAAACCTTGGGCTGCTCTACCTAGAACTCAGAGGCAATTAAAAAATGATAGAAGTAACAGGTATGTGATACTCCTAGATAAATTGTTGATCAGAGAAGTCTCAAAGGCTCCCCAAATAGTATAAGCTTTTGCCATTCTCTTCATTGCCCTCCAGAAATTGACAGTAAGACCTTATTACTGAAGATGCAAAACATGTGGATCATAAGACATGGGCAAAAAACACTAGCTAGAACTGGGTAGCTTACATAGTACCTATGGAAGCTACCAGGGGAGAAAAACAATCAAAGGTCTCATCAACATGTGAAGTCTGCAAGTTGCAAAAACAATCACCATGGCATTAGGTGACCATTGTTGTAATAGTGGTATAAGTATTCAGGAGAAAAACGACAACTTTCTAATAGGATTTAAGATTCACTTGTCAGAATGGAACACATTCTTGTTACTGTAAATGAGAACAAGAACCTATGAAACAGAAAGACAAAAGTTCCAGGTTGAGAGCAGACTATGCATCTTTAACTAGGAAGGCAATACACTAAACTGCTTTGTAAATACCTGTTATTATGCCCATAGATTGGAAAAGCAATCAGCATTCAGCCTAGAACCCTCCTTCTACAGCAGAATGAATTTCCTGCTGAAAAGCACAACTCAACAAAATGTAGAAAATAAGAGATTATGGGTTGCTTGTCACTAAAGAGGACATATATAGCTAACCCTCCCATATCTCAGGGATCAGGAAACACTGTGGAAGAGGAGACAGTAAGATTGTAAGAGCCTGAAGTGAGACAATGGTGGACCAGACATTATCTCCTGGCCATGACAGAGTTGCGATGAACAAAATTTCATGGCAGATATGTACACTTATGCAAGAATTACATGGGATATGCCTCAACATCTCAACATGAAAGCAGAAAGATCTCAAGAAGCTCCACAGCTCCCTGAGACACTGATGAGGACTAATGCTGATAAGAAAGAAAAAGAAGATGTTTTCCTTCATGGTATACCTACTGATCTATTATAGTTGCTAAAGCATGAAGCGCATCAAGCATGTGTCATTAAAAACAAACTAGATGAAACACACTGGGCTACATAAGTGAAAAGATTTGAAAATAGGAAGGAGAAGAAGGATTGTAGGGGAAAAAGGAGGGTGGACAGGACTTGGGACTAAGGGGTGAAAATTGAAAATATTATGAATTCACTATATTCATGTTGCAAAGAAGCTAGAATGAGAAATATAGTAAAGTTTCAATGAAATGGAACAAATTAGAAAGAACACATAGGATAAAAAATAGTAATTTTATTTAAATTTTGGAATTCACAAACACCCCACCTTCTATATTATCACTGTACACTTAGAGAAATAGGTATAATTCAAAATATACAATACCATATGTACCAGTGAGAAATAGGTGTCAACTAGAAGCTGACTTCATAGGTATACCTATGAATAATTATTTAGTTAAAACAAATACTGAGGAAGACTGTGGAAGATTACCTAATCGGTGTGGGAAGACCCAGTTAGTTCCCTCTGCTTCTGATGTTTGGATGAACTCTCCTGTCATGTTGATAAACTCTACATGGAAATTGTAAACCAAGAATATACTCTTTTTTTCCCCAACTTGTTTGAATTCTGTACTCATTCAGCAACATGAAGATGAGACTAAAACACCAAGTATTGGCAAATATGAAAAATTATGATAGCTTTCATATATTGGAAGTGGAAGTGCAATTTTATGGGCCCATTGTAAACTAATTTATTTGATTCTGTTTGGATTCTTTATAATACATGGCAAATATATTATGTAAAATTATTTCAGGATAACTACTGCATATATGCTTAGCCTATGATACAGAAATTCTACCTCCTATAACCAAGAAAAATGAATGCATATGTCCACAAAAAGACCAATAAGATAAGTGAACACAATAGTCTAAGTAAAAAAAACTCAAAGTAGAAATGATCCAACTGTCAATAAATCCAACTGTGAATAAACAATTATGGTAAAAACCATATACTAAAATACAGCAGAACACTATAACAACAAAAAAGCCACTTCAATTTATACAATGTAGATGAATTAGAAGTACTTGTTGACTGAAAAATAAGCCAGACACACAAATGCAAGCACCTGTAATTCCAGCCCTATAAGGCAGAACCTGGAATCCCCAGAGCAAGATGACTAGTTATAAAACCCGTCTGATTATCTCTGTGATCAATTAGAGACTCACCTTCAAAAGAATAAGGTAGAAGAGTAATCAAGGATGATTTTCATTATCAACTTTGGGCCTCACACACATGCAGTATATACATGTGTATACACATACAAAATGGGGAAAAAGTAGAAAATTTATAGTTGTATTATTTAGCAGTGGTTGCTAATGACAGAAGGTTAGAAATTGAACAGAATGATTTTAGAAGCAACTTTCTGCAATCCTACACAAATTCCATATTGTAATGTGTGTGGTGGGAACATATGTATATATTACCATAAAATTAATTGACATGTACTTTTAATTATCTCACATGTTGTCTATCACAAAATATATTTTAGCATCTCAATTGTGAAAACTAAAAAACAATAAAAAAGGAACTCTAAGTCCTTGTGATTTCGAAAGATAAAATTGCTACTTTGCCAAGAAAAGCCACCGAAAAATGCAAGTGTTGGCATTAATATTCACTATCATCTTGTAAAATAGCATAAAAGAAGAATGATATGAAAATAGAAAGTGCTTTCACATGAAGAATAAATCCATACTTGTAAGAGATGTATACTTTGGTCTCATTTTTGGACCATTTTGTGTCACTTTGCTTGGTGCAAGTGAACAGCCTCATTTTGAATTTGTAACATTTGAAGAGGGATATCTTGATAATATTGTTCTAACTGCATCTCATCCCTCAATCTTCCACTTCATCAATATAAACAAAATAATTTTGTTTCCTCAAATTTTCATTTATTGTCCTACTTAAAACCCTTCACTGACTCCCCATTGTGGAAGGTAGGGGTTTTCACTTTCTACTCAGGCTGCAGATTAGAATAACCAGGAAGTTTTTTAACAAAAATTACCTCTGTTCATCAAATCTTGTGATCTCTTGCAAGTGTATCCAACTGCAATGAGTTCATGGTTGCAGAGACCCCAGCCAATTCTGGAAAATACCGTCTGAGTGTGTCCCTCCTTCAGTCAGCCTCTTACATTCATATTGGCCCTTTTCCATGACGTTCCTTAAGCCTTAGAGTGGGGAGGTTGGTTTAATGTCCCATTTGCAGCAGAGCAATCCACAGCAATGCACTTTGTGAGGCATTTTTCACTTTGTTTCATTTGTTCTGTCATGCATTAACAGGACCACTGTGCAAAGTGATTGTTTTATTCTCTCTTTTTATGCATGTTTTGGGAGAGAGTACTTTTAGAAGAATTTGGCTTGTGTAACTTCGTTGCAAGGTCTTCTATTAGTTTCCCTTTTCCTTGGGAAAAATTAGATCCATTAGGTTTCCTGCCTATCAGATGGCTCAGTTTGATAAGGAGTTCCTCTGGCAAACCTAGAGACCTGAGTTCAATTCCCAGAGTCCACATGGTGGCAGGAGAAAGACTTCTGAAAGTTGTATTCTGTCCTCCACATACATGCCAGTGCACTGTATGTGTCCCTCTCTCTCAAGTGAATAAAACAAACAAACAAAAAAACAAAACCTCTAAAATTCATCATATCTGCTTATATAGCATGAGTCACTTTCTATTGCATTTCAAGCAGCACAAGTGACTCACTGGTGACTACTAAAAAGCAAGGTAGACACCAGATAATAAAACAGGACTATATTTATCAATTGTTCTCACCTAATTTAACAATTGGTATTGTCCTCTCAATTTCAAAATAAAGAAAGAAAGAAATTTCAGATTTTAAAAGTTTGGGAAAAATAAAATTGTAGAGATCAACACAAGTCAATAATTTTATTCAAACAAGGTAGAAGTAGGAAAGAACACACAAGGAAGAGTTAAAATGTTATATGCAGTAATATGGAGACTGCATAGAGCAAACATGGTCAAAAATGGGGAAAGCAGCAACAGCTATTATATACATTAAACATGCGGCATTGACACTGAAGAGAATTCCTCAATCAAAGAGGAATCAGGTGTGAAGGAAAGTTGCTGAAAGATAATTCTGACAATTTAACATCCCTTGAGCACAGATTCTGAACATCGCAACCGAACAAAAACCTGACTGTGTAAAAATGGAAGTATAAAAATCAGAAACATTTTCTTCTTAGTAATTTCACCGTATTTCCTCACTTCTGGATGGCTTGCAGCTAGAGGAAGTGAGGGAAGTGGGCAATCTTACATGAAAATTGGAGTGTGCTTCTTATTGAAAGCCTTGCATACCAGGGATTCTTTCTTTTTCTCTTCTGATTTGTAAAATGATTATTAACAGCAACAAAATCAAATATAGCAGAAAGTGATCTCAACAGAGTTTGTGGAAAAAATGATCTTCACAAATATTCACCATGCCATTTGGTCATTGGGTGGGAGAAGGAGAATAATTTCATGAATTCTAATTTGGCACTTGATTTCTAATGATAAAGAGACAAGTTCAAATTGACAGACTCTTTTGGCAGTGTATGTTGTCATGCATGGAGGGAATTTTCCCAAAACACAGAGACATTCCCAGTCCTATGAATTCTTTCAAAATTCTTAATTGATCCAGGACTGCAAAATTCCTTATATAAACCATGTAAAAATTCTGGATGATGCTTTGTTGTCATTGACAAAGTTTCAAGAAAAGTTGTCTAAGGATGAATATCCTGTTGTGTGAATTGTTGTTGTTGCTGATGACAAAACTAGAAGTTTTCAATGCATCTTCATGTTGAAGCCTGGGAAAATCTTTCTGACTTAATTTTGGATTCTTTCTCTTCTCTTTCATTTTTCCCCCTTTCATTGTTCCTATGTTTGGGTTCTTTCTAGTCTCTTTGAGAGCTACCTTACTCTATTCTGGGGAATACAAAGCACAAGGTGAATTGTTTATTAATCTGTAGTACTTTCACAGTCATAACACCCGCTTTTCTGTTTTATTGGGCACCATAGAGTCACTGTATCATTTTGATTTGGGGCATATTGAGTGTGCTGGCTTGACCCAGAATATTATTGCCACAGCTGTCTGACAGGGATTCATATCGGACAATCTCTCCTTGTCATTTCCGAAGCAACTTTGGTTATGTGGGGGTGAAGGTCATAAGATTAGGATGATTTCTCCCATCTGGGAACTTCAACATACTTCTCCCTCGGTGAGAGACATGAATCAGTACCTTGACACAGCTCATTTTTTTCTTCAGTATTTAATTTTTATTCTACCTTAGCCATTCGTGAAATCTTGTTTAGCTTGCAAGTGGGTTTAAATTTGGTTATTGAAGAAAGTCACTGTCCAATACAATTTGCTGTATTGAATGCTGTATTGTATTTTAAAATCATTTAAATTTTCTTTATTTATGTACACTGTACCCTTTCAATAAAGAAACAGAGAACTGGATGACATTTGATCACCATAATCAAATGAAGAAGTCAGTCCCTTGGTTTGTTATTTTGAGGGAATTCATGATGCAAACTATTACATCTTTGAACCAAAGCATTATTTTTATTCTCGAATCCTGATAGTACAGTGTTGTGAGCTCTCCCTGGGGTTTTGAGAAGTGCTGAGTATGAGCTTGTAAAGTCGCAGGATATGAAGAAATAAGTGTATGTGTTGTTTTTTCACAGTTTGCAAACTGGTATCTCCTAATTATATTTTTTTGCCCATAAATGGGTTTTCTTATCGTATTAGTCTTGTAGCTTTTAAGTCTTACTATCATAGAAGGTAGTATTTTTCCACATAGTCATCCCAGAGGAAAAAGTAGTTCACACACGACGATTCCTTCCAACTTTGCTGACAGATCATTCTTTCACTTTTCCTTAGTTTTAGGTTGTGATAATACCTGTGATAATACCTGGAGCTCCTATGCAGCTCCAGGGAGATTTGTACTTTCTTAAACGGGGTCATGATGCAAGTAAGAATCTCTAGAGCCTGAAATTACATAAGGGTGAAGATTTTAAGGAAACTGAAAACCATTTTGTGCCACTTCAATATTGATATGCAAAAAGGTAAAAGCGTTAGGTGGAACAACTGTTTCAATCAAGAATTAAATGTTTGTTCATCATAAACTGCTCTGAGGAATTAGTCACAAGAAGACTAGCTTGAAATACTATATTTGCCAGTCACCCAATAAACAATATAACCTTACCTTTAGGCTCAACTTGAGCAACAATGCTAAATTAAACCATCAGTACGTTTAAATCAAGCTGAACACTATTGTGGAAGGAGATTCTTATGCTTTTAAGAAAAGAGATTTTTAAAAGTCCAAATTTCATGTTTTAGGATCAAAAGTCATGTGGTTTTTTTTCATTGAATCCCAGTTACTGTAAATGACAATATCCAGATATTGATTTTACATTTGTTAAATAAAACCCATGGTCTTTGCAGGATTTTGTGATCTCCTAACTTGCCAGTGACCCTACCAAATATTTTTCTTATTTATAAAGTACAACTGTGTGACAAAATAGCCTATGACTAACATTTCCCAGAACCAAGGACAGCTCATCTTTACTGCTTGCAGAAACCATAATGTCTTATCTTGATGTATAACATGTACTACAAGGTAAGCTAAAATGAAACACGAAGATGGAACATGTGAAATTATATTCCTAGTGCTATTTTAGAGTATGCTATTTTATATGCCCAGGACTGAAAACACAAAAGCATACATGTCTCTAAATAGCAGGGAGAGAAACAGATTATCTTTGCTGAATTAAATTCAGGTGTCCCTCAATAGCAGCAATAAACTTAAGTACAGCTAAGTGTTCCTTTCTTTTAGCTGAAACCTGATACTTAATAGCACTTTCATTTAAATGATTTCAGAAGAGATGTGGTGAAACTTCCTTGTTAAGTATGAAACCGGCAAAGTAAGCTCTGTGAGTTCACACTTGTCGAGGATGTTAATTGAATGTGCAAAGTCAAAACAATGCAATTCAATAAATCTCTTGAAGAAAGCATGGAAATCACTAAGGAACTTCTGTTTGTGAAAGAAGTAGAGACTTTATCATCTTGAGCTTTTTCTTTTGTTCTTTTTCAAAAAAATTAAGCAGATTCTATAAAAAGTATACCTCATTTAAGACACTTCATTATTTTTGTGTGTTCAATGAAAGTTCCAAGTTTTAACTGTGAATAACAGTGTCATTCCACTTGTACATATTGGTGATAGACATTCATTCCATACCCTAAAAGTGCTGTGTATGCACAGAAATTGTTATTAAGATGTTCATACTATACTTTTGTCTTTGAAGACATGGTGCATATTACAGACCTATACCATGCACGCTAATTGGAAGAATGATCTGACTCAATCCAATGGATTAGAAGTAATTAGCTTTAGAGACATTTGGTACAATGGCTGTGATAGAAATTATCTAGAATATTAATATGCTCTAAAGTGTATTGACACTGTTTACATATCCATGGAAACTACTTGTGAATTTGAAATTCAGGTTTTATTTATTCTTCGTGGATGAATTTGTGTCCTTATATTTTATATTGTCATCTTTTTAGATATCATGAAAACAAGCTATGTTGTGTGTGTGTGTGTGTGATAAAAAATCATTGTTTATTTTTCTAGTAGAATTACTAAAATTTTAAAGATATGCCCATCGAGGTGGGCTCCATTAAAAGATGTATGTAATAATGAAAGATTTCAGAGTCTCATTGGAAATCAAGCAACACCTATTAAATTAATATTTTTCTTTCATCATGTTTTATCAAATCTACCATGGGCAGTATTGCTTCTTCAGATATAGTGTTTAAGATGAAGATATTTGGAACAAAAATTAGGCTTAAAGTTTCAAATTTAGAGACATGTATGCTTTTGTGTTTTCAGTCCTGGGCATATAAAATAACATACTCTAAAATAGCACTAAGAATATAATTTCTCATGTGAATATATGAACTAGTTCCATCTTCGTGTTTCATTTTAGCTTACCTTGTAGTACATGTTATACATCAATTCTAACCCTTACCTATATAAGGGTATATTGAGAACCAGAGGGGCTTGGAGCTGGGGAGATGATGACTTGGTGGGTGAGTGTGTGTTGTATAAGCACCAGGACCTGATTTCAAATCCCCAGCACTAATGTCAAAAGCTGGCTGTGGATCATGAGCACTTTTAATCCTACTGCTAGGGCTGTTGGGGCTTGCTGATTGCCAGCCCATATTCCAGCACAGTGAGAGACCATATCTTAAGGTATAAGGTTTAGCGTGATAACCAGAATACCAGGTGTCCCCCTCTAGTCCCTCTGTGTGTTAGGGGGTATGTGTACATGTGTGCATGCGTGTGTGTGCATTCACATACACACACACACATACACACACACACACACACACACACACACACACACACACACATGAAAAAAGAGAAAGAAATAGATGAAGCTCAAATAATGCATGTCTAACCTGATTTCCTTAAAAATATTCCTTGCTCTAATAACCAACATATTTTCAAATTTCTTGGTTTTGTTTTCCAGGTCCTGCTTCTCCTAAGACCTAAATCACATAGATCTTCATATCAGTGTGTGTGTGTATGTGTGTGTGTGTGTGTATGTGTATTATAACACCACAGAAAGCTTTAAAGCATCTTGTTCCAATCAGCCTATGACATTCCTGTCAAGGAAACTATTGTTGAGATTTCTTGGTCATAAATTAACTTTACCTGTTCTAGAACTTCATGTAAACAGAATCAAACAGCATGAACTCTGCCAGGCACAATGTTCTATTGAGATTTATCCATGTTGCTGTATGTATCAATAATCCATTCCTTTATCATCGAGTTCCATTGTATACACTTACCATAATTACATTATTTAGTTGATGAGCCATTAAGTTGATTTCAGTTTTGTTTTGTTATTAAATCTTCTATGACTTTCTCATATAAGGCTTTTGTGGACATATGCTCTCAATTCTTTTCTGTAATTCTTTAAATTAGTGGGTCATAAGAAAGGCGCCTTAGTGCACTCTTGATGCTATCCCAGAATAACAGACTAGGTAATTTATAAATAATAGAAATTTATTTCTTAAAGTTCTGGAAGTTAGGAAGTGCAAGGTCGAGTTACCTGTAGATTCACTGTCTTTTGAAGGATATTGTCTGATTTTAATGTGACATCTTGTTGCTCCCTCTGGAGTAGTGAATGCTGTGCTCTCATGTGGTAGAAAGGAATGAAGGCTAATTCTCTTCAGCCACTTTATAACTTAATCACTTCTAAAAGTCATACTTCTATGTTTACAAGCACATTGAGTACTTATCCCTACTTCCTTCCATCATCTCTCCCTCCCATCCCTCCATCAGTCCCATCCTCCTGCCTGTCTGATTCTATGGATCTCAGGCTTGTCCTTGGCCAGTCTACTCCTGTAGGGGTTCAGGCCCCTTTGTGGCACACTAGGTTGGTTGCCTCTCCTTGGCCACCCTACTGATAGGGGAGGGAAGAGGGATGGTTGGGAGTGGAGATGGAGGGAAGCAGGGATGAGTACTCAATATGCTTGTGAAACTAGAAAAACAAAGTAACTTAAATAAAAAATATAAGCAACTCAATGTGAAAATAAAATAAAATGAAATGAGAAAAAAGTTGTATCTCAACATACTGCCATATTTGCAGTTAATTTTAATGTACCAATTTGGAGGGAGACATTCAGACCATAGAAGAGAAATACGTGCTCAAATTTTTTTAGAAACTGTCAGATGATTAAAACAATGATTTAACATTGCTATTGTGATTACCAGATGTGTTTGAGCAACAATTATTCCACATGTTGTCAACACTTGGTATTTGACATTTTTAAACATTAGTCATTTTGATGAGTAGATAATGATCCCATCATGGTTTTAGTTTGTTGTTGATTGGCTGGAAATCAGTAATGCAGAACACTTTTACATGTGGTTATTGATCATTTCGTTATATTCCTCCATGAAGTGCCCAAGAATTTTGCTCATTTATTGCTTTGAGAATTTAGTCTCGGTTTTAAAATGCTGGAAAAGTCCTTTACATACAGCAACACATGAGTCTTTGTTAGAGTTGTGTTTAAGTGGCCAGTCTGTTGCTTGATTATTCTTTCTTTATTACCATCTTTTTTTATATCTAAAACTAACTTTCTTGGGCTTGAGAAATGGCTCAGGAATTAAAACCTGCCACACAAGCAGAACGACCTGAGTTTAGACCCCAGGTCTCACGTAAAAACTCCAGGCAGAAACGGTGGTGGTCCGAGTCTGGGAAATTCCAGAAGGAAGCAAAAAGGAAGTAGAAGCAATCCTGGATGATTCCTAAAGTTACCCTTGGTCTTCTACGGGGCATACAGTGCCCTCTGATACACACATACACACACACACACACACACACACACACACACACACAAAACACATTCACACATATGCGTACGCATGTAAAACAAAACAAAACAAAACAAGCCACTCTACAACTTTCTTTGCTTTTTTGGGACTAACTTCCATATCCCTGGTAAGCATGGAACTATGTGCCCCGGGCTGATCTGGTACTTTCCAGTGATCCTCTTGCCTCAGTCACTCTAAGGCTAGGATTATAGATATAAGACTATCTTTCCTGAAAGCAAACTTGTCCATTCATTTTTTCTGTTTTGGTTAGCATTTTTCTTGGGTAATTCCAAATCTTCTTGTCTTTAGACCCAGAAGAGTTGTAATTTAACTATAATTAACATTTGTATACGGTATGAAGTAGAGGTAGGTGGTTTGGCTTAGTTTTCCTATAGATGTATGGCCATTCCATTATCAATTACTGAAAAGTCTTTTATCCCATCAATTGTTTTCATAACTTTGTAAATTATCAATAGACTGTACAAGTATGGATCTAATCTGGTTTCTGTTCTTTTGCATTGATCTATTTGTCTGTATTTAACCTACTACCACAGTGTCTTGATAGCTGTAGATTTGTAGTAAGCCTTAATATCACATAATGTACATCCTTTTGTCCTAACTTTTGACAAGATTGCCATGGCTATTTTGGGTTCTTTGCACTTCCATATGTATTTTAAAGTTAATCTATCTATTTTGGATTTTTAAAAGTCTGTTGAGGTTTGTAATTGAGATTTCCTTAAAAGTACAGATTAATTTTCAGGAAAACAGACACCTTAACACTATTAGGTATTCAGATCCATAAACACTGGATAGCTTCTAGTAATTTAGATCTCCTAAATTACTAGCAATGTTCTGTAGCTTTTAATGGAGAGGTCTTATACATACTTAAATGAACTCATTTATGAGTGTTTTATCTTATAGATCAGCTGTACATATTAATTTTCAATTTAATTTCAAATTTTTGCTAGTATTTAAATGGAATTGCTTTCTGTATGTGGTCATATATTATGTAAGCTTGGTAAACATATCTATTAGTATTGGTGCTTCTGCAGATTCTTGGAATAACCTATATGCCAAATTATATCATCTTCATGTACAGGCAGTTTCATTTTTCCCTCTTCAATATTTTTGGTTTATATTTCCATTGACTTATATCATTGACTTGGATCATCAGTAAAATGGTGCTAAGTAATATTGAAAGCATGTTTTTAGGACTCAGAGTTTTATGTTATCTGTATGTGTTATATGCCTTCTGTAATATCGAGAAACTTTTTGTATTTCCAGTTGCCTAAGCGTTTTTACTGGGAATGTATCTTAACTTTTGTAAAAATGTTATTTCTACCAGTAGAGAGTAATTTATGATTTTTCTCTCTTTATTCTGGTTAAGTGGTGAAGAACATAGACTGATTTTCTCTACTTCAACCTAGAATTGCCTAGATAACACTAGTTGTCAGAATGTATTTTTTTTTTTTGATTTCTTGCTATGATAAATTCACAGAGATTTTGTTCTGGATAATTTGCATTTATATTTGTAAGGAAAATTAGTTTGCGTATTTCTTCTACTGTCATCACGATATTGGTAGCAGAATAAGTCTGGATATTTGGTGCTTTCATTATGACGAATGTCACAGTATGTTCTAATTTTCCCATTATTCCTTTCTAACCAGTGAGTTTTCTAAGATGTACTGATTACGTTCCATATATATACAGGGATATTTTTATATGGCTTGGTTGCAGATTGTGGATCTGAATCTTGTCAACTTGATTGGATTGGGAAGCGTGTAAAAAGTTAGATTACCTAAGGGTGAAGAATTACCTTGAATGAGGGCTGCAATATCTATTAGACTGGAAACCCAAATGGAATTCATGGAGAAAAAAGAAACACACTGGACGAGGCATATTCCCTCTGCTTCTTTACTGTTAGGTAGTGAGCAGCTTATCTGTTACACTGTTTTTCCATGAGGCCTACCTCAACACAGGCCCAGAAACATTGTAACTAACTAGCTAGGTACTATAGCCTCTGAAACTGTGAGGCAAAATGAATTATTCCTCCTTTAAATGATTTATGTTAGGCATTTTAATCACAGAGTTGAACTCTGACTAATAAACTGATTTCTGTTTCTTCTTATATGAATTCTGCTGCAGTGAAAGGAGATATACATATAATATATATATATAATACACACACACACACACACACACACACACACACACACACACATATATATAGTATGTGCACATGCATGTAGAGGCCAGAGGTAAATATTATGTGTCTTTGTCAATGGATCTAGACTTGAATTTCTAAATGTTGTTATGTTTTTCATAGCATATTGAATTGGGATTTGATAGGGATTCAGTTTCCTGTGTATTCAACTTGATTTTTGGGGATTTGATTTAAACTTCATTAAAGTCAGTACTTCTAGATGTAGTCATCCAGTTTAGGATGTCCTTCCTAAAGTCTCATCTACATGTCAGTAGTATTCTGTAGTGTCCCTTCACTACTAATATTTACAAACTCGAATTTCCATTTCATTCATAGATCCTTAAAGGCTACTGTTTTTGCATTATACATAGTCAGTCCATTATTCAGTCAAAGACACCGAAACCTTTATGCAAATTCTAGAGATTTTTCTCTGCACAATTCCCTCCCATCTGTTTTTCTGGCTTTTAAATTCTAGCTACCTGCAGCGTACTTAACTCTGAATTCAATTCAGTGAGTGCCAAAATTCTGTGCTTTACTTTTGTGTAATGGAATCTGGAAAAAAGACCCTTGCTGGAAGACCAGGTCAACAATTGGGCTTACTTCTTCTCTTTCTCTTCTATCAGTAGTTGTAGTCATTGGTGCTTGTTGACCTGTTGTGCACTCCCTCAAACAGTCATTTGAAGGTTTTGTCAATTTTATAGCTATCTACAGTTGAGAGGGTTAGGAGAACATAAGTACTCCTTCATGAAGGAAAAGTTGAATGATGGTTCTACCAATTTGAAGCCCATAGAAGAGCTAAAAATGTATGTTTGCAATTCTGCTCATCAGTTACCATCTTACCAAATTTGCTCTCTCTCTCTTCTCTCTGCCTTGATTCATTTTATCTTGCCTCTTGCTCTGCTGAATCATCTGAAATAAATTTTCAGATCACATGAAACACACCTGCAAATAAAGAATGCAAATCCTGAGAACAAGATAGTCTTAAGCAGCACAATGTCAGCCTCACATCTAGAATGTTTAATATTGTTGAATATCATTTAATAAATATTTAAATTTCTGAAGCTCTTCTTTCAAAGATTTTTTTAAAGTTTTGGTTCTTATATGCTTCATAATCCACTTATTTTATTTGATAGTTACATCTCCTAGGATTCATTTGACCAAAAACAACTTTCTCAACCTTTTTCTCTTTTGTAAAAATGACATTTTAAATAGTGCAGACCATGTGAGTCAGACTGTTCGGCAAGAAAAGCCTACGTGTAATGTCATACCTTCTTTAGTGTGTGTTTGTGTAGAGGAGTACAAGCACATGTGTATGTGTGTGGATACATGTGTGTATGCATGGTGCACCAGTGTGTGGATGTGTGTGGAGACCTGGAGCTCATATTAAGTGTCTTACCCACTTGCTGTCCACTTTATGTACTGAGGCAGGCAATCTCAGTTGAACCTAGAGCTCATCATGTCTGCCTAGATAGCTGGTCCTGTAGGTCCTCTGTATCTGGTTCTTAAGTACAAGAATTCAGGTGGCCACAATGCCTGCCCAGCATTTAAGTGGGCTCTGGAAATGCCAGACTCTGGTCCTCATGGTCGCACGATAAACACCTTATCCGCCACAGTGACTCCAACACCCTGTTGTCACTCTCCAATACACTGTGCTCTAATCACCTGAGCTGACCGACTGTTAAATGTTGTGCTCTATCTGCTTGGATCCTATCATGTTGTCAGTTTTACCCTTTCTAGGTCATGCTGTTTGACCACCTGTTTAATGAGGTTTATGCTAGATTTCTCCACTGTGCAGTAACCTCTCTGTTTACAGTTAAGGTATTTGGTGGGGTGATCAATCATTCCAGAGCATGCGGTTGTCTCTTTTCTCAATATTTTTTGGCCAGTGTTTATGACCCGAATCACTGATCACGCTAGGAATCTCCAAGTGAAGATTTTTCCCATTCCATCATTGTTTTCTTATGTTTTTGAGCCAAAATGGTTTTATAATGATTAACTTCCTGCACACTTAATCTTAGATAAAAATATCTGTGAAAATGAAGTAAATGACAAACTCTGAAAATGTAACCCATAGAAACCAGATCTATTTTCTTCATGTCACGAATACTCTTACCACAGCAGGGGCTTAAGCTAAGCTACCAGTCAGACACATTGTTTGCAGACCTGCTGTACAACATTACTTCACCTCAGAATGTTTCTTTTATCCCTTTCCTAATGATACCATCCTCATTCCCTAGGGGCAAATGCTATTCTGGGTTTTTCTCACCATAAATAATTTCTTTTCCTGTTGTAGAACTCCACATAAATGGAATGAAATAGGGAATATGTGATATTTGTGAAAAAACTTGTTCATCAATAAACACATTTTGAAGATTCCTTACTGTCGCTGAGCTGTATTCTTTGACAAGGACACAACACTGTTTATTTTCTTATTGATGAACATGCTCACTCTTGTTTTTCTCCTTTATTTTCTCTGACATGCCCTTGTGCTTTTATGTTTCTCCTCATCTTGAAGTTGTAGGGATTATCTGTGACTCCATTCTAACCCACAAAATGCAGAAAAGGTCAAGTTCTGTCACAATGAGTTTGTTATAGAAGTTTCTATCTTGAGAGAATACTCTTGGTAGAGATTCTGTCATGAGCCAACTTGGAAGAAGTCAGCAGCCATGTTGAGAAGGTCATCTGGAAAAAAAGATGAAGGTAACCTCCAGTCAGTAGTGAGTCACAAATGGGGGCTTTCAGGTTCACAACCACAAGAAAATGATTTCTTCCAATGACTTGATCAGGTTTAAAATGTATTCTTCCCCAGTGGAGCTTCAAAGTGAAAATATATCCTGCTGACACTTTGATTGCAAAGCCCTGAGCAGAGAATACATATGCTTCATTTTCTTACCCACACAAGGACAACATAAGATAATAAATGTATTTTATTTGAAAGCCAGAAAGTTTGGAATTATTGTGCATTGACAAACAATTAATATAGCTTTTCCTTCTTTTGAGACAGCATGTGGCAATTATTAATAGATACTAACTTGATAAATGAAAGTCAAGACTTTGAGCACATCTGTGAAGATTTATTTAGTTGAGGTGAGTCCTGAACAAGCCTGTGGGTGATTAACTAATTGGTGCAGAAAGGATGTAGTTTATAGTGTGTGGGACCATTCTCAGTTGATGTAGTTACTCTTTCTGTTGCTGTGAGATGATACTCACTTATGACTTCTGGAGAGAAAGGAAGATTTATTTGACTTGTAGTTTCCAAGAGGAGACACAGTCCATTATGGCATAAAAGGCAAGGCAGGCAACAGGTCATGCCCATCATCATGGAGGTAGAAAGAGCAAGCTTCAGACTGAAAGAACAGACTACTAGCAGAAGCAGGGCGGGGCTACCCATCTTGAAGGTCTGTGCTTTGGAATGTGCCTTCCTTCAGCAAGGCTCCACCTCTTGAAAGGACCTCATCCTTCCTAAACATTTATAACAGCTAAGAATGCAAATGCATGAGCCTGTGGGGGACAACTCATATTCCAACCATGACACTCTGGATGGGTGGGTAAGATGGAGAGGGCTGGTTTAGCATGTATGAAGACTGGTCAGTAAGAAGTATGCCCCTCTCTATGTTCTTACTGTGTATATGGTGTGACTGTTCCCCTGGCTCCTCTTTTGCTTCAAAGTCTCCTACTGTGCTGGAGTGCAACCAAGAACTATAAGATAAAATAAAGCCCCTTCTTCCCCTAAATTTTTTGGTCATGTATATCAGCAACAGAAGAGTCAGTGGAACATAAGGTCTTATTGGGTAGCCATGCCTGAAACTCTGTTCCTAGACCAGACTGGCCCTGAACATTTAGTGATCCTCTTGATTCTCCTAAAGTCTGCTACCTCTAATTCCAATCACTTTTGCACTATCAATTTGTAAGGATGACTTTCTATTTTTCTCAGATACTCCTCAGGATAAAAAAATTTATGTTTGGTTCTGCAGGAAGTTCCAGCTTGTATATAACTGTATATATTATTTTCCAGAGATGACTGGTAAGTTATATGTCTAGATAGACAAAAGTTGATATATTAGGGAATTGCTCATGTGATTATGATACCTGAGATGTACCATTATAAACCAATTTGAGGCTGTAGACTTCAGGAGACTAGTCATGTGACTTATTCTTAACCAGGGAGTCTGATAGAGGATCTAATAAAAGAACTTTCTATTACTCATACTCAAAGCCTGAGAATCTAAGGGAGAGGCTGTTGGTATAAGTCTTGATACTCAAAGGTTTGAGCTTAAACTTTTGTTGTCCAAGAGAAAGGGAAAGTGCATCTTTTGTCTCAGAGATAGAGACCAATTTCTGTTATTCATATTTCTGTTGGGATTCTTGGACAATTAGATGATAGTCACCTACAAGGGAAGGGACCTTCTTTATATAGTACATGTAGTATTGGCCTTATAGATACCACTAAAATAATGCTTTACCAGGTTCTAAGTCAAGATACCTAAAATTAACCATGACATTAATAAATTTTAGCACTTTTATACCATTATTTTAATATTTTTAATATTCTTACCAACAATGTATGAGATTCACCATTGCCTCTGTACATTTACCAACATTTGATGCTGTCTAATTAAATTTAGCAAATCTATTAGTATCTCATTGTAACTTTTTATTTGTATTTTCTTGATGATCAATATTACTTTGTAAGTTAACAACCTTATTGGTCATTCATATGCACCTATTCAGATTGCTATCATTATTACATTCTTAATGTTTTTTACTTAGGTGAGAGAGAGAAAAAAGAGAGAGAGAGGAGAGAGAGAAGGGAGAGGGAGAGGGAGAGGGAGAAGGAGAGGGAGAGGGAGAGGGAGCAGAGATAGTAGGTGTTTGCTTGCCACAGTGTGTATGGGCTCCAAAGATCAAACTCAGACACCTTTATTTGCTAAGTCATCTTGCTGTCCTTAATAGCCAATTTTTAGCTTGGTTTATCAACTTGGTTGTTGACGTCTCTATTATGGATTTGGAGTAATTTGCTGTTGTTGATGATGCTGGTTAACATATCCTAATGATCCACATTTTTATACTTCATGACTATACTTCCAGTTTTTTCTTGCTAGTTCCCATAAAAGGGTGATACATTTTTGAGGAGTCGTTTATACCAAATATCCTGATTTGGTCATTATATGATATATTCATGGATTCATTTTCTCAAACGTATATTTTGATTGGGAAGTTTGACTAGTGATAGTGGTGCGTGTGCATTTACTCTGGCTTTCTGTTTCTGTGCTTCCTCTAAGTTACATGTTTTCTTTTGGCTTTCCTTTCATGCTTTGTCATTTTAGCATTTTGTTTACATCTATGGCTTACCACATATCATTTTGGGGGTATGATCAAGGTTTTGCAGGCTTTAAGAAGACTTTCTTTCCATATTTGTCATACTTGTTAAAATACACATAATCATAAATGGGTCTGTCTCAGCTCCCTATTTTGTTCCTTTTTCCTGTTTGTCACTTTGTATGCTAGTGCCACAATTTCTTTATTATTGTAGCTTGGTATATATTGAATTTGTATTGTACAAAATACCCAGTTTCATTTCTTTCCAAAATTCCTTGGATGGTCTGAGCCTCTTAAATTTCCATATAAATGTTAGAATCAGCTTGTCAATTTCCATAAAATATCCTACTGGGATTATGACTGACATTGCTTTGAATACGTAGATCTATATGGAAATCTGTCATCTGAACAACTTGACTTCCAATTTCTACTTATCTGGATCTGTTTTCATTATCTTCACAATGTTTTATAGTTTGTTTTCTGGTTAGGGCTCTTGCATATATATTGTTAAATTCATTCCTGTATATTCAAGCTTTTCTATTTTTATTTAAATTCTTGTGTAAGAATGAGGGCACACATATGATATGGTTATGATATGTATGTGAAGGTCAGGGGACAACTTTTAGGCATTCACTCTCTCCTTCCAGCCTGTGGGATTGTTGCCAGGTTGTCATACTTGTGTGGCATTGCTTTTACATGCTAAGCCATTCTGTTGGTCTTGTTTTTAATATTTGTGAGGCAATTTCAAAGCATTATTTTTTGTTATTTTCCCAGTGAGTTTCTGATCATACAATGACAGTAGTTTTCACCTATTATTTTATACTGCATCTATGATTTCATGTTCGTTAACCAAAGACAGAATCAGTCTGTCCCTGCTGTAAATGAAAACTTTCAAACACATGGTATTCTGCTTAGTCTGAACATTCTTTTTCTTAAATCCATTGTCCTTTCTTCTCCTTATGGTTCATTGGCAGGTTATACCTTCATCGATATCAATGTAATCTTAAATTATTTAGTGGTGAAACATGATGTCCTACATGTCTTTATGCATCACAAGCTACCTAAAACTGAATGGAGAAAATTTAGATTCTGTCACCAAAAAGTTTATATGGTTATGGTCTTTATATCAACAGGTACAAAAATCCAAAGCAGGAGGTATGTATATGTGCATGTTTAGCAATTTATATTCATTAATGAAAATAGGATAACTTTTATTTTACAAATGGCCAAATGGCCAGAATGAAAATAATATGTACTAATAAATGAAAATAATATGTACTAATAAAGTCACAAGTAGGGACTTTTATGTTTTTATCTGTGACTAAACTCCCAGAGAAAACTGAAGAGATGATATATTTCAAGCACTTCTAATATTTTTCTTTTTTCCTATTTATTTATTTATTTATTTAGTGTGTGTGTGTGTGTGTGTGTGTGTGAGAGAGAGAGAGAGAGAGAGAGAGAGAGAGAGAGAGAGAGAGAGAGAGGGCACTGTGTGTGACCGTAGAGGCCCAAGGGTGACTTCATGATTCACCCTGAATTTCTCTGCTTCCTCTTTGTGATGCTCTGGGGTTTCCCAGTCTCTGCCTTCCAGGACCATAAATGAAGGCCACTGCCATTTCTGCCTTGCCTAGTATTTTTACATGGAATCTGAATTCAGATCTTTCTGCTTTTGAGGCAGAGGTTTAGCTCATAAGAATCATCTCTCCAGCCCCCTAAATCTTTTTCTTCTGTTAATATCACAATCCAGGTTGTTCATTGGAAATACTGTTTACAGCTCAAATCTATATGAAGTTAGAAAGTACTCAGAGTTTCCCTTGTTTAAGAAGTAGAAGTTGAAGATCTGATGTCTCTTTGTGGAGCCTTTGTTATGTTATAACAAACACACTGTAGTTACTTTTCTTCTATTACTGTGAGACAATACTCAAATACAAATTAAGGGAGAAAGGAGAGAATTTATTTGGCTTGAAGTTTCAGAGAGGATATGGTGGGAATTGTGTGGCTGGGGGCAGAAACAGGAGTCTGGTTCAGGTCATTGCAGATATCAAGGAGGTAGAGATGGCTAGAACAAGTAAGAATAAGCAGGGCCAGGCCACCAAAACTCAAGGACTGTTCCTGTGACATCTACTTCCTGAAGAAAAGCTCTACCCATCAAAGATGTCACAAACTTCCCAAAAATCAACACCAGTTGAAGATTCAGATACTTGAACATGTTGGGAGTATCTAGCATTTAAACCATAACAGACCTAGAGGAAAAGTTGGGAAAACACCAGTCTATTCAAATCACTCTAATTTCAAAACATAAGAACAATAATTGGGGTCTTAGGCTTGGCCCAGGAACTTAGAAAATGTTTTTCTGAGTATTGCATTGAACTTTCTCTTATTTTTAGTTTCTTATCTCTTAATTGAAGGACATGAAAACTTTATTGCAGTATGTCACGTTATTGTTGAGACAGGATAAAGTAAAGTTTACCAAAAGGACTTAAGAGGCTATAAAGAATTCCCTCAGGGCGGTAAGAGTGTAAGAGCAAAAGGATGGGAGGAGCAATGATTTGCAAGATACTCCACACAAGTTAGGGCCGAAGCAATCATAATTGGACATTGCATGCCCGGCGCAATGTCCAACACACTATTGACCTCACAAAGTCTAGCATCTGCTAAAGGCACCAAGATCCTTGGAGGCAAGGGATTGGCAGCCACAGTAGTGTTCCTATGGTTAAGAGGAACATGGGAAAGGGTTCAGGGAAATGCCACTGGGTCCTTGTACGTCATCGGAGAGGAGGGCCCAGAGGAGAGCCAGGCATGCACAAGACAGGACTCTCTGGGAATTGGGGCGGGAGGCACTGGGGGATAGGGAGGGAAGGGTGAGGGGAGGGGGAGCAGGGGTTTCGGAGGGAGGAGGAGGGAGGGAGGGAGGGAACCGGTGTACCTATTAAGTTTGTATGAGCAGAAATAATAATAATAATAAAAAAGAATTCCCTCCATGTAGATTTACATTATTATAATAAAAGACACTTACATAGTAGGGGAATTTTTTTATTGCAAATCAGGATTGATTTCTTTTTCTCCTTTCAAGACTGACTTTACAAAAATGTATTGCTATTCTTTTAGAGTTTCATATGTGAATACAATTGATTTATGTCATGTTCTTATCTTATTATTCATTCCTTTCTCCTTTCCTTTTCCCAACTTTACCCTTCTTCTCCCCAACTGGTCTTTCTCCTACTTCCTTGTTTTTTTGAATGTGCAGGTACCTAGTTATCATCTTGTCTGACTGTCTTGGCATATTTGACTGCAACAGGCATCATATATGAGTGGATTTTCCATTGTGGAAAGTAGCCCCCCCCAACTTGGTATTAATCCTCAGGAAGGTATGGTGACTTTTCAAATCATTGCCAAATCTTGCCAAATCTTGTGTAGGTCTTATGGAGAGATACATAGCTACAGTAAGTTCATGGATGCAGCAATCCTGTCAGGTCCAGAAGGCGCCGTTTGGCAGAAAAAAAATGATAAAAAAAAAAATAAGGATGGGGGGGAGGCACTGGGGGATAGAGAGGGAGGGGTGAGGGAAGGGGTAGCAGGGGCATGGGGGGGGAGGAGGAGGGAGGGAGGGAGGGAACCGGTGTACCTATTAAGTTTGTATGAGCAGAAGTAATAATAAAAAATATTAAAAAAATAAGGATTTTTAAAATAGAACAAATTAGATTTTCCTGTAAGAAACTGCTAATATCAACAGACTTTCTCTGGAGAGATTCTTTTTTTATATGTTTTTACCTGTAGGAGATAAACAATATTTCTAGGATAAGCTGAAGCAGCCCAATAACAAATTAGGGGATAAGAAAAATAGTTGTAAGCATACAGTTTATTGAGGGGTACATGGTAGTGAACAGCAGGACATAAGATAAGGTGGATTATTTCCAAGTGTGCTCATTAAGTCAAACCTAATTTCTACACATGAAAAATCCTAAACAACCATTGGCCACAGTTTGCAACTGAAGGATGATCTTTTCTCAGAGTCACTTGGAGGAAGCTTTCACTCGTATTTTTATTTTATGGTCATGAGTTCTGAGTATTGCATCACTTGCTGTGCATGGTGGTAATGACAGCACTATTGAGCAACCATAGTCATTTATGTGGAAATTCACCAAACTAGAGTTTCAAGAGTCCTTTGGATGACCTCTGTTATGTAAGAAAACTCAAATTGTATAATCATCTAACCCACAGTTCTTTTCAGAATTCCTATGTGTCTAAAATTTGAGGTTATTTTTGAATCAGTGTGTGCATTTCTTAAGAAAATTTGATTGCTATTAATCAATGAGCATAAATCTGCAGAGTTAGCTGGCAGAGTATTCTGCTCCTAGGCCAAAGAAAAGAAATGTGAAAGAAACATGTTAGCTTCTTTCAGAAGAAAGCAATTATTTCATCTAAGTTTATATTCAGAACACATCCACAGCAAATATAATTTAAGTCATTAATAGCCCACAAGAAATACTCATCATTTCCAGGAACTTGAAGTCATCCTTTGGACAACAGACCATTCCATGATATGCCATTCTTTCTATCCCGTCAGTAACTAGTACATAGTATTTACTGGAGAGCTCTAGAATTTAGGACAGAACTGCAGCAACATTTGAATTGCAATGAAAGAATGAAAACATTTCCCTTGTTTGCCATATAAACACTAGCTTGTCTAACAAAGCAGCTGGAGTACAATGCTTCTGCACAAATTTGGGAAAGAAAAGAAGACACCAAAGACACAAAACCAAGCTCAGTGTCTTCATGAAGCTCCCCCAAAAATCTAAAGTGAGTGAATGAGTGAGTAAGTGAGTGTGTGTGTGTGTGTGTGTGTGTGTGTGTTGAGGTAGAGAGGCTGGGAGTTTGGAAATTGTTACTCATACATACATATACATTAGGGAAGTATAGATTACTAATCACTGAAGGCTTTTAGTTTTTAGCCAACATAGCTTTGTATTCTCATAAAAATATACAGGTCGTCTGTGAATTCCTTGTTGCTAAGACAAGAGTCGAGAAATTGGGTAATTGTGCATACTGATGGCTATGCAGAAAATGAGTACAAATGGAATGGAGTAAAAATGGAACGTGTGATCTAAGAAGTGTATTCTAATTACTCCCCAGGTCAAGGTCCTCAGTATATTGTCACATGTGGAAGGCAGAGAGTCAAGTGGAAGCATTATATGTAAAGAGTAAATTAAGGAGAGGCTCAGCCACTACAGAATTCGAATACAGTAAGCACTCAGAAGAGGCTGCTTAACTATTCAGTTCTCCCTTCTCTCTCAACTCTCTTTTCTTGAATCACTTGCAAATTAATGTAAACAAACACTTTAGGAAAAAATGGAAGATATTTTTACAAATTGAGTGTAGAGAATTTTTTTAAAAGTAAGATGAAAAGATACTAACCATAAAATATAAGATTGATTTATTAGACTATTTAAAATGATAACTTCTGTTCATTGCTAGGAGTGAAATGGTAAATTTGACATTGGAAAACATATTTACAGTTCATGTAACTGCAAAATGATTGGTACCTGGAATAAGATTTTTAAAATCTACTACCAATACATAACTAAAAGCTCAGTAACTAAAATGGGTAAGAGTTTTGACACAAATTTTATAATAAGTGGAGTACATGAGAATAAAAAGATTTTCTAACTACCAAGGACAGAAATACAAATTAAGAGAACCAGGAAATTGCTATTTGCACATTTAAAGAATTATGGTGTTGGAATCACAGCTCTAAGGAAGTTGAGATGGGAGAATTGTGAGTTTGAGGCCAGTCTAGCTTATGTAGCAAAACTTTGCAAAGAAAGAGAAAGGGAGGCATACAGAGTGAGAAAAAGAGGGAGGGAGGAAAGAGAAGAAGGAGGAGGAGGAACAGGAGGAGGAGGAGGAGGAGGAGGAAAAGACAGAGAGAGAGACAGAGAGAGAGAGAGAGAGAATGAGGAAGTGAAGGGGCAGGAAGGAAGGAGGGAAGAAATGAAGGAAGAAAGGGCAAAAGAAAGGGAAGAAGGGCGAGAAAACGTCAGGATTAGCAGTACAAAATGTTAGCAAGCACACTCATCATTTAAGAGTAACTAGAATGTGCTGGGAAGAAAGGAAATTTGACTTACTCCTTGAAAAACAGTTTTACATTGTCTCCTAAAGCTAACCCTTTACACATCCTAAGGTCCAGTTTAGAGTAAGTTTTACAGAAATTATTGTATATATTTAACAGGAGACTTACATAGAAAATATTCACAGCAGCAGTGTCCCTGAGTCCTAGGAAAATGGACAAATAAATGGAAGAGTACACTGAAAAAGTAGAACATCATGCAGCTTTAAAAAAGAAAAAAACACATAAAAATGATAAATCTTAGAAGAAAGTAGAGATTTAAGTCACATGAGACTACATAAATTTAGATTAGTTTCATAAACAGCAAACAAAGTAAAACGTTGTTGTATGTAGAAATATTTTATAAAGCAATTTTTAAAAGCACTTGAATAATTGTAGTATTTAGAAGCACTTGAGTTATTATCACAGCAGGAAGTTACAAAAATACCCTTGCAAGAGAACAAGAGGATAGAGTAGGAAAGACATACCCAAGTAAAGCCTGTGGTTTGGAATCTCGAAGCAGTGAGGTTGGAATCTGGACTCTCAGGTTTTTATTTTATGTTGTTTAAAAAAAATCTGTACAGTCTTCAGTTCAAAAAATTCAAGAGTATCAGCTCCTACTACCCAGGTCTTCCTCAGCACGCCACTGCACACTTTAATACTCTTATCCTTTCCTTTGATGGGTCAATGGCTAGTGTAGACATTAACTACTTGACACCCAGAACATGGCACCTCACACAAGGTTCGCCTCTGAGAATGTCTGCCAGAATGATCTGGATTATAGTAGTGGAGGTGGGATGAGTTATTTAAATTGAGAGAGGAATCCTTCCCTGGGCAGCAGAATCCCTGGCTGTGTACAATGGAGAAAGCAAGCTGACCAGCGCCATTCCTCCTCTCTGTGTCCTGTCTGTGGGTGTGATATGACCAGCTGCTTCAAGCCTGCTCTTTGACTGCCCTGCCGTGGTGGGCTGTGCCCTTAGGTCATGAACCAGAATACATTCTTCAGGTGCTTTCCTCAGGATATTTTATCAGAGCGACAGGAAAAGAAACCAAGACAGATGCAAAGCCAAACCAGAAGCCGAGGTGCCTGGGAGGTCTCTGCTGCCTTTGAGTTTCTCCGATAGGCTTCACATCTCAGTATTAGGTCAGGTTTTGCTTCCCTGTTTACAACTGCAGTTGCTTCGCTCCTAGACATCTAAGGACTGTCATTCACAGTCTCTTTTTTTCATCCCTTGCTGTCACAAACCTTTTTGTACTGCTGTAATAGAACAGCAAGGCCTGGAGGAATTTAGAGGAAGAGACATACTCATCCCAGAGACAGGCTATAAAGTCTGTTCCGAAAACTGCTCAGGGCCTTTGCACTACATCATAACATCATGAACAGCTCCTTTTTTAAATTTTTTAAAATTATTTTTGTGTGTGACTTCGTTTATCAGAGAGAACTATGTATCCCCGTGGAGGCCCAAAGGTGACTTCGGAAGTCACCCTGGATTGCTTCTACCTCCTATTTACTTTTGCTCTAGAGTTTCCCAGGCTCTGCCTTCCAGGCCCAGAAATACAGGCCATTGCCATTTTTGCCTGGTCTTTTTACCTGAGATCCAGGATCTGATCTCAGGCCCTTCTTCTTGAGAGGCAGAGGTTTAACCTCTGAGCCATCTCTCTGGCCACATGAACAGCTTCTTATGCTGCTAACATGTAAGAGAACTGGAAGGAAGGAATAATAGAAAACCAGACTTGTTTTACTAACAACCTACTGTTAGGAACTAACCAACTCATGCAAAAGTACATGAATTCATTAATGAAGACCTTGCTCACCTGGCCTTCTGACCTCTTTAAGATCCAATCTGCTGAGGCTGAAGAGATAGCTCAGGTGATAAAGCATATGAATGCCTGTGTTTGATGTAAAATATCCATAAAACAATCAGTCAAACAGAAAATGGATGTTCTGATTCAAATTTGTAATCCCAGAGCTAGGGAAGAGGAGCAATGTAGATTGCTAGGGATTGCTGATCAGCTGATTTACCCATTCCACAGTACCCAGGTCAGTAAAAGTTGCTGTCTTCAAAACAAGGTAGACAGGGGGCTGGAGAGGTGGCTCAGGGGTTAAGCCTCTGCCTTGCAGGCAGAAGGTCCTGAGTTCGGATCCTAGATCCCACGTATAGATGCCGGGTGGAAGCGGGGGCGGCCTGCGTTTCTGGTCCTGGTAGGGCAGAGCCTGTGAATCCCAGGGGCAGAATAAACAAGGAGGAGGTGGAGGCATCCATGGTGGTTCCCAAATTCGCCCGTGGTTCTACACACACACACACACACACACACACACACACACACACACACACAATTGAATAAATAATAATAATAAAAAAAACAAGGTAGACAGGTCCCAGAGGAATAGCACCAAAATTGACCTCTTGCCTGCACACAAGTTTGTGCAAGTGCAACCCTCCACTTGTACCACCTATGCAAGCACATGTAGACATACACAAGTGTGTGTCCATGTAAACAAAGATTCCAGTTACTAATACCAACACAAGATGAAATCAATTTCTCATGAATTTTGGAGCAAACAAACTAAATCTCTGCCTAGTTTTCTGGATTCTGTTTTTCTTTCCAGTTCTCAAGTATTTCCTCACAAGAATAAGACCTTTCTGCTTTGTAAATATACCATTCTTCAAGCAGCTGCATCTCCAAACTTAGATTCTCTTGCTGTGAGACTTCCCCCAACACTTTTCTCTTGTTATCTTTTAGGATTTACCTGTTCTTTTTGACTTGCCTGCTAGCATTTGCAAAGTAAAGTCATGAAATCCAGAATGAACAAAAGGAGAATAAAGATGGCAAGGTAAGTGATGTGTGTATGTGGATATGTCTATGTATGTGTGTGTGAGTATGTATATGTGAGTGTGTGAATGTATGAGTATGAGTGTGCATGTGTGCATGTATGTCAGTATATATGTATGTGTGTGTGAATATGTATGCATGAGTGTGTGTGTATGTGTGTGCATGTGTGTGTGCATGTGTGACTGTCAGTGTTTATGTAGTGTGAGTATATATATGTGTGTGTGCATGTGTGACTGTCAGTGTTTATATAGTTTGAGTACGTGTGTGTGTGTGTGTATGTGTGCATGTGCATGTATGTGTATTGCAATGGGTGAATATCAGTGTGTGTGAATGTGTATGTATAAGTGTGTGCAGGTATGAGTGTCAGTTTGTATGTATGTGTGTTTGTGCATATGTAACTGTTACTGTGTGTGTCTGTGTATAACCGTGTGGGGAGGGTGTGTGCACACAATTAGGAGCATGCCTAAGTGAGGAGACTGTGTCAGGTGTCCACTTCTATCACTTGCCATTTATTCCTTTGAGGCAGGATCTGTCCCTGGCTCAGGGAATCTTGTTTTCTTACCCAGGCTGGAATCTAGTCGTCCCCAGTGAGTCTTCTGTTCTTGCTCACCTTGATGGTAGAATTACAGACATGCACAGAACACACAGTTCTTTGGGTGGATCAGTGCTGGGTCTGAACTCTGATCCTCATGCTTGTAGAGTAAGCACTTTTTAGTGGCTCAGCCCTCTCTCCAGATCCTCTTTTTTATTGTGCGTGTGTTTATGTAAGGGGGTATGTAGTGGGGGATGAACAGACACTTATATACATGGAGAGCACTCTCACGCTGTGCCTTATTCTCTTGAGTCAGGATCTTTCACTGAACCTGGTACTAGGTTGGTGGCCAGCAAGTCCCAGAGATCCTCCAGTCTTAACTACCACCTCCTCGTAACCCCCATCGTAGTACTTTGGTCACAAGTGCTTGTGATCATACTGTTTTTTACATGGCTGTTAGAAATTTGGACTGAGGTCCTCATGTTTACATGGTATGTGCTTCCTTCTTCTGAAAGGGAATTTAATCTTTGTTTCCAAATATACAGTTCTTCAGAAAATATTGCATAAATGTATCATCACATGGCCACGTGCTTGTTCAGAATAACGCATACTAATTTCTGGACAGAATTTGGCAAAAATATTCTGAGTGCATTGTAGTTTGCTAAAATATGGACCTTGATGACCCTTGCAGTTTTGATCAGATCCCAGTAAAGATTAATTCTACTTTTCTAATTTATCCTTCTCCTTTTCAAACAGAATACGAAAATGCCAATTTTCTGCCTTTTGAAATACTTTTAGCCAAATTCTTGGAAGGTGAGTGTTACGTGAGTTCAAAGTCTTTTCCATTAAGATGTGTTGTTTTCAATCCCGATGATTTTTCTTACTTATTAAGCATTTTACTTCTACCAGTCCTCAAAAAGCATTTTTAAGCACTTGAGTATTTGCTAAGATCTGCCAAGGTCCTGTCTTTTTCCTTTGGTTGCATCTTTTATTCAGTACTTGGATCTTCACCTTTGAAAACCTCTTAATGGCAATGAACTTTGCTCTTCTTAGAAATCACATACCCTTAAGACTTCCAAAAAACATTTTCTCACTGGACAAGCTGATTGAAACCAAAAGGAAACTTTCAACGATGTGTATCCTTTAGACTACTTAACCTGTTTGATGCAGTTTTGCTCTGAGACAGTACTCAGACTCAAGCAACTTCAGAAAGGAAGATTTATTTCGCTTAGGTTCCAAATGGAATGGTGGGAATTGTATAGCAGAAGGCATGGATGAAGGCAGAAGCAGGAGGCTGAGTCAGGTCACTGCAGACATCAGGAGACAGAGCAAATGAGTGAGAGGAAGAAAGATGGGTTACCAAACTTCAAAGCCTGCCCCCTCTGATGTCCTAGCCCCCAACAATAGTCTATCTCTTAAAGTTACACAGCTTTCCCAAATATTAACAGCAGCTAAAGATTCAAACCCTCAAGCTTGTGTGTGGGCAGTGAAGTGTGTGTGCTGGTAGTGGGGTTGGGTATTTTCATAGTTAGGCATTATGACTGTTAGGCGTCAACCTGATAGTTGAGGGTTTGAGCTGTGGGCACATTTGTAGAGAATTAATGGTTGAATTAAGCCCAGAGCAAACCTGCAGGAGATTGTCTAGCTGGTGGGGAAGGCCCAGCCCATGGTGGGTGGGACTAGGTCCTGAACAGATGAATAAAATACATAGAGCCGATTAAGAACGTTGGCCTCCTTGTGTACACTTGGCCAGAAACGCTGGTCTGGCAAGTAAGGATCGTCCCTCTCTCAGCCATTACATAGAAATGGTGTGGTCAGTTCCTTCAGCCCTGGTGTTGGTGCGTGCTCTCCTGTCAAGTTGGACTACAGACTGTAACCTGACTATTGTAAAAAAAATAAACTCCTTGTTCCCTTAAGCTGTTTGATGGTGATTGTCAGTAACCATGCAAGCAAACTGCTATAGGTACTCACATTTAAACCTTGACATTGTTCATGAGTGGTAGAAAATTCTTTTTAAACTCTAAGGAATTATTTGAATTCTGAGAAAGGAGATGAGATTCAGCTCTGTGCTTCACATGTCTCCAGAGAAAACTTGTGTCTTCTGAGAGTCATAGACATATGGAGCACTAAGGATGGATAGAACTTCAAAAATCCTATATTCCAATTATGCATCACACATTCCAATATTCAGACAAAGAAGAATTTACTAAAGGGCATTAAAAAGCAGCATAAAACTATCCTTTCTCTGTAAGTAGGGTGCATACAAGATGCATTCTTGGGTCCCTGAAAACTATGTGACAGCTTCCAGGGGAACAACAATATAATTTCCTTAAAAAGAAGATTCTGGGTCAGTTGGGTAGCCTTACTCCAAATGAGATGAAAAATGTTTTAATTTTCTTTTTACATAGAATGATTCTCAGAATGAGTCTGAAAAACAGGAAGTAGGCCCATATTTTCATTCAAGTGTTGGCAGTCTTAGAAACCACTCATTAAGTATCTGTTAGAGTCTCCCATTATGCAACTTTCCTATAAATACAACTGGAATCTCCTCCTGTTGCACTCCAACTGCATTTTTACTGGTCGTCATATTTGGCATTGTCATCATGTGTGGATTAAACACATCTTTTAAAGAATGGAATTAGTCTAAGACTGTATCATCTGAGACTTTTTAGCCCTGCCAGTATGCTATCAGAATATGGCAAATGTAATTAACTTGTCAAAACCCAAAGGTTGTGAATTTATTGTGGATAATTATTCACTGGAAATAAGAGAAAAGAATTAGCACTTAATATATGCCATAGAGTACACTAATGGCATTTTCCAAGATTTAGTAGAGAAAAGATAGGCACATAGTATCCAGCAGTGAAATGAACAAGACTTTTTTTGTTGTTGTTGTTTTTCAATGGGTGAATGTTAGTGTCCTCTATCGTTTTTCTTAAAAACATGGTGCAGAGAAGCCTGGCAGTCCTCACCTATAAGCCTAAGCCCAGTCAACATGGCCAATCTGCCTAGGCCAGTCTATGGCCAGGTCTCTAATATGTTAGCTAATGAATCAGAGCCACTGAGTAGATGCCAAATTGATTAGCTATTGGGTGGGTGGAAGAGAGAGAAGAGACATCTTAATTAGTGAAGTTATTTGATTTTAGCCTCCAGACAATCTGGTACTAGATGACTCCATCCAGCACATTACATTACCATCTGATTCCACTTCCCAAAGCAAGCAAGCAAGCATTGATTTTACTTAGTTTTTTTTTTTTTGATTTACATTACCTTTAATGGATTGACTGTATCTAACAGTAGATTGGAGTCCTCCAGCAACTGTGTAGACTATGACAGGTAGGTGTTATTACGATTTGGGGTTTTTTTTTTTTTTTGATTCTGTACCATTTGTTTTAGGATATACCTGTGCCCTCTGAAAGCTCAAGAAGGCAAGAATTATCTCCAAGAGTAACCCATCTAAACATCTCTGACCTTCCCTCTTCTTTATCTACAAATGAATGCAACAAACAAACAGGTACACAAAGCAAAACCCTCACCTTCCAATTTTCATTCCATTATAATAAACCTTCAGGGTGGATTGACTATACATTTATTTGTTCATTCTTTCCAAAAGTTGTGGCTATTTCTCAGAGGTCTTCTTCTTCAGCACTGGTTTTAATATTCATTAAAGTAAATTCAGAGTTTGAGATAAAATAAATTGTTTCTCTCCTGAGATTACCCCATGACATTCTGCCATGCTGACTACTCAATCCCTTTTAGGATCCTCAGGAAATACTGTGAAAATGAAAGACAGCAGCAAGGGAAGATAGCTGTACTTCTGTAGCACATGGTTGAGATTTCAAACCAAAGGGCATGTTTTAGATAAGCAGTTTAATCTGAACACATGCCACATAGTGAAGGGACTTACAGCGTCAAAGTTTCACTACAGTTTCTTAACACGCCTTATTTGCACTTATTATTCAAAGTAGATATTGGAGGCTGGGAAGATGGATTGGGGGTGAAAGTTTTTGTCTTGCAAGCAGAAGGACCGAGTTTCAGTCCCCAGATCCCATGTAAAGATACTAGGTGGTCAGAAATTCCAACCCTGGAAGGCAAAGGGTGGGAAATCTCAGAGTAAAGTAACCAGGAGGGAGATCAATCCAGGATGATTCCCAGTACCCCCTTTGGCACTCCAGACATACATACACACACACGCACACACACACACACACACACACACACACACACTAAAAAAAAAAGATACTATCCTAGAGGATGCTGCCTATTGAAAATGCAATCAACAAAGATGATCCTGAAGTAGTTCAGCTCAAGCCTATATACTTTGCTTAGTTTGAATCTATCAGTATTTTTGTTGTTGTTGTTTAAAACATGTTTTAGATTAGCTGCAGGTAGAAATTGCTACTGGGTGGGCTAAAGAAGGAAAAAATGTTTTCTGGAGGAAGAAATTAGGGAAAGGGTAAATGGGAAGAGAACTATAAAGTGGGAAAGAAGCAAAAGGACAAATGCAAATTCTTCTCTAAATGTGACACTCATATTGGGAAAGAGGTAATTTGGTAGTAGGTAAATTGCTGAGTCAAAAGTGCAAAACCTTTTATGGGCAGAAATCACACCGAGTAATCTCTTCTGTCAGCAGGGTGGGGAAGTTGTAATCCAAATGCCTATCACAGAAAGAACAGAAATGCTTGTCCTTAGCCAAAAAGGAGAACATACATCTGCTTGTTTAAACCTTGATTTATATATATTTTCTGTGTTTGTTGTGATATTTGTCTTTTGCTTAATGCCTATACATACAAGGTTTCCATTAATTTGCCTTAGGAAATATGTTGACATCCTGTTGTCAAAAATAGGCAGGGTTTATTTTGAAAAATAAGAGAAAAAACTGAGAACATGCTTGCTTAAGTATGGGCTACAGTGCACCTATATCAAACTGCATCTAAAATAACATATTCTTTATATATGCATATTGACACTCATTGATAAGAGCATACAGATACATTCAATGCAGATGTCAAATTGACTGCTCCATAATTAGTGTTACCTGAAGCTTGAGTGAGAGTTACAATCGATATTCTATCTGCATTCAGTGATTACAGTGTACATGAAATAAACATGGGACATCATGAAGAATACACCTCCACTTAAACTGAGGAATTTATACTTCATGCTCAGTGATTTATCAGTTAAATCATAAGCATTTAAAATCTGTTCATAGTTAATTTGCTGCAGGTTTTGGACAATGACATATGATATTCAAGTGCTTCTTAATAATTTAGAGTTATTTTTAAATTGGGCCATGTCTTGCCCTGAAAAAATGGTAATGCTCTTGTTTATCATTCTGCCCAAGTCACATTCTGGTACAGTGAATCAGTTCTTTAGTGAAGAATGCTGCAGCACAGTCGGCCCTGTTTCTCTCGGTATTTAAAGGAACAGCCTACTGAATAAGAAGACAAAAAGATTACATGGTTCTTGTGATTTTGAATGTTTTGAATGTTTCATTTAGAAGACCAAGATTCTTCAGTTGGGCGTTGTCCTTATAGTGAATACTAGTTAGAAGGAAGTACAAAGTATATGGTCACCATGTAGGTCATAATTTTACCTTCATTTTTGCTCACAGTTGAAAACATGCTACCACTTAGAGCTAGCCTGCTGTCAGGTTAACAAACATATTTTCAGGATTTTATTTTTAGGATGAGCAGTACAAAGATGCTAATTACATTACGGCTTCAAACTCAAGACATAGTTATTTAATAACTAGAATTCTTACAAAACAGAGAAAGTTCCAAATGACTGATGTTCAATTATTATATAAAGTAATAATAATAACAATAAATATTTGTAGTCATTTGTTTCTTCATGTCTTATTTAACTCAAACCATACAAAAGAGAAATCCCCCTTAGAACATTTTAAAAATTTTTAAGCTGTATTTATTTATATGTGAGAGAGAGAGAGAGGGAGAAAGAAAGAGAGAGAGAGAAAAAGAGAGAGAGAGAGGAGAGAGAGAGAGAGAGAGAGAGAGAGAGAGACAGAGAGAGGGAGAGAGAGAGAGAGAGGGAGAGAGAGACAGACAGACAGATAATGTGCATACTAGGGCATGACCATGTGTGCCAGAGGACAACATTGTGAATTCTAAAGTTGGTTCTGTCTACCAGGTGAGTTCTAGGGATCCGGTTAAAATCACCAGGTTTCCGTGATGGCACCTTTACCAGCTGAACCATCTTGCTGTCCTCTATTGCTCCCCATTTCATATATGGGAAAAATGAATAGAAGATTCACGTTTGCTTTGTTCAGACACAAACCTGATGCTATGTGGTTCCATTCACACGTAAACTCTACATTTCCAGTTACTTGGATAAAATCTATCTCATGTGAATCTTTTTTTCTGTATCATGGATGCCTTAGGCATTTACAACATTAGCAAGGAAATCTTAGCCCCTTACTGGTAACATTGTGAAGATAATAAATGAGATAAGAAATACTGAAAAGCATCCATTGTATAACTAGAAAAAAATTGCTTATTACTGTCTCCCAAACTTTATACCATTATAGTGATAATACAATTCACAATAGATGATAGTGCTTTCAAAATTGTTTTGCTCATCTTATTATTATCAATAAATATCCCAATTCTATTTCTTCTATTATAACTTGAATAATGCTTTGCCCTGAGATATTTAAAATATCAACCTGCCATTCTTGAAGGTTAACAAAACATAATTATTCTCACTGCATTTGAACTTTCCTGGTTAAAATAATCTTAGATATTGCTTTTCTAGTTTCCATCAATAATATGAAACAGTCATGTGGCTTAAGTAGCAGATCCAGGTCAAGGACTGTTTAGGTATATTGAAATTTTTTTTATTTCATTTGATGTGGGGTCTAAAACACACATAATACATTACATTGCTTTGTGTATTATGTGAGTTAAATTAAAATTAAATTGTATTATAACTTTTAGTATCTGCCCTTAGAGAATAAGATTTTAGAGATGATTAAATATAAAAAAGTATTTTTAAAAAACTCAAATCATTGTGGAATTTATGTGGCAGTACAGTAAGTTACGAGTGTGAACTTGACAATTAAGAACTGAGCTTTAAGCTTGCCATAAAGAATTATTTAGTAAAGGAAAGCTGAGAATGCCTACAAGAGATTCTGTAATTTATGTGGTACTACCCATTCCTAAGTGGATGGGACCATTCCAGGGCAGGTGGATAAGAGAGGCAGAGATGGATGGAATTTGGCAAACTGGCAAGACTGGGAAGTAACACTGGTCTTTGTGCTTCTGCTCTGCTTTGGATATGATAGCATTAATTCTCTCAACTTCTGTTGTTAACTCTTCTACCATTATGATCAACTGCTACCTAGAATCATGAGCATGAATAAACTTCCTGTTTCTCTAAATTGTTTGGGTCATATGCTCATTATACCAGTGGGAATATGAAATTAAGACAATTTCCATGTAATTTGTATATTTATTACCTTCTTCTCCACTAAAATCTAAGATTTGTGTATGTGTGGGGTGCAGAGCAGAACACATGTCCATCGTTTTCATTATAAATTACTTTTAAAAATTGATAGGTTACATGCTATAAATTCAAGCTAAGTATGAATTTTAAAATCAATGAATAATGCAGGAGGGCTTTAAAGAAAGTTCTTAGACATCAGCATGCCTGAGTGACATGTCAGCTTATTTTCTAGGTGACCAGTAGACATCTGTTCATAAGATAGGTGTGAAAAACACATATAAGTCTCAGATCCATAAAATAATAACTAGTTTTTGTTATGGCCTAATTCTTGTTGCATATGAAGGTTTTCAATAGGGTTGACCACAGCATATGGCACTCAGCATCACATATGAACATGTTTCATGGGAAAAGTGTCATGACTTAGTCATGTGGTTTAATTAGATGGCACCACAATAATATAACAGACTGTTAATATATATTTACCTTATTTGCCTTAGTATCTCTAAAAAGACATGCTGGTGTCTCTCATCATGATTGTATTTTCATTAATTTCTTCTCAAGTTTAATACTCGATCACTCAACATAAGCTTTTCTACTACACAGAACTATATGCTATATCATTTTCATAAATTTTAACTTTTATATTATTAATCATTCTCTTTACCTTTCTTGATAAATTTGAATTTAAGCTCTGTTTTCTATTGTTGTAATAACAGAATACTCTTACCTGTTTTGATACTTTACTGATATTCTTTTGCCCATTTTTTGTTTTTATCTTTCCTTTATTATTTTGGTTTAAAAGTGTTTTCTGTAAAGTACATATTAGTTGTTTTTTTTTTTTACAATTATGATTCACTACTCACTTCCTTCTTGATCCATCTGAAGTTATCTTAATTTTTAATTTTTGTTTTATATTTCTTCATTATTATTAAATTAATTTTCCTGTTTTGGAATGTGGATATAAATTTGAGGTTCTTCAATATTTTTCCTTTATTTAAATCCTTATCACAGAAAATACTACCCTGGAAGTGTATACACATCCATGAGTTAAGAGATCTGAGGATCTAGACTTCAAGTTTTCAATATTTAAAGGTCATACGGATTAGAAGGAACTAGCCAAAAAGTTCCAGAAGGAATATCTAGTGATATAAGAGGATTTTCAAAAGAGAACTTATCACCCAGAAGACCAAGTAAAGTCTTTCAAAAAGAAGACAGTGATTAATTATGACAAACACTTCTTATGGATCAAAGAAATTAGTACTAAAATGATATTCAATAATATGGTGACAATTGGTGGCTTTGATAAATTTTGATGGCATAGTGGGGGCAAAGTCCTAATTAAAATTATTCAAGAGAATGCTAGAGAATTTCTGATTTGTGGTGAAAATGTGTTTGGAAAAGTACAAGTATGAACTTGAACATAATAGTCAAATATAACTATCTCAACACATTGGAGATTGAACAAAGGATAATAATAAGTTGAAAAATGTTTATCTTAAAGAATATCAACAGCTTTTTGTAAAAAGAGTGAAAGTATTATGTTCTACTAACCTGGAAGAGCTCTTACTCTCCTTACATGCCCACCAGTTTGATTGCTTATTAAGAAAGAGGAGGGGAAGGAAGGGAAAAAGGGGGAAGAGAGCAAGGAGGTCCGGGGGTGGGGTGGAGGGAGGGAGGGGACCGGGGTACCTATATAGTTTGTATGAGTGGAAAAAGTAAATTAATTAATTAATTAAAAAAAAAGAAAAAAACTTTAATTAAAGCCTGAACCTAAAGTTGCAGTCAGTAGCAACATGGGGTTCAGGTAATGGGAAGACAAATAGAGACATGCTTTTTATATTGTATGTAGACTGAGAATATAAATGCTAATTAACTTAAAAAATACTATTTTACCATTTGGGTGCAGACCCTGAAAAGAAGAAAAATCATTTAAAAAGTGGAATATATCAGCTTTTCTGTCTAAAAATGCATGCTTACTTTGCGGAAGGCCTCCTGTGAGTCAGGTTCTAAAAGCCCCACAGTAGAAGGTCCCCTATGGGTAGGCTCTATGAGCTTACACTGTGGGCTCCTTCAACTTCATAGGAAACTGACAAAACTATCCTTTAGCTTTATCAGGGCTTCTTAAACACATAAAGCTATAAGCTGTATCACAATAACTAACAACAACCTAAATGTTTTTTCTCTTGTGTCTCATATTTTATTTTGTATTATAATCCTGTTTTTGAAAAAGAAAAAACACATGAAGGTAGAAGGTGGATTTTGGGGAGATAAGGAGTAGTGGGTAGGGTTGCAGGTAGATATAATCAGAATGCATTGAATACTTGTGTAAAATTTTAAATAATGGGGGAATATTTAATAAGAGTATTGGCAATACATCTCATCACCTGAGTTTGGAAAATGTGTTAATTTTCATTGACAACTTGGAAGCAGGTCTCTGAGCCCACCTGAGAGATATTCTTCAGATTTATGTTGGCCTCATCACATACCTATGACATACTGCATAATTGATGTGAGAAGACCCAGCCCACGTGAGTAGGACTATTCCCTAGACAGGTGGTCTGGGCCTTTATAAAGATAAAGAGAGGTAGATGAGCATGTATTCATCTCTTGTTTCTTGTCCTTGACTGTGAATGTGATAAAACTCAGGCCTTTGCCTCTTGCTGCTGTCATATCCTTGCCATGATAGGTTCTAACTTGTCATTTTGAACTAAAGTAAACCTTTCTTCCCCTTAGTGCTTGAGTCAGATATGCTGCTGAGGCAACATGTAATGAAAACTAAACCAACCCATTATTTGTTTCCTTAAAAAGCAAGTTTTATTGGAGCATAGCTATCACTGTGTATTTTTATTACCTATGGATGCTTTCATAAAATTACGTTAGAATTGAATGTCTTCTCTAAAACCATTTTGGTCTTCAAAGTTTAAATCATTTACTACATGTCTCTTCATAGAAACTTTTAAAATAGATGAACAAGAAGGTAGGCTAAACAATGTAGTCACAAGACAAAAATTATCTGGATAGATATTTTAAAAGAACAATATCCAATTGTATGTTGTAAAATTAGATTTGAAGATATGGCACTTAAAAAAGATAACACAAAAGAGTAACGATAGTAACACACAGGACATGTAACATCAGATGTTAAAACATGCCACAATACTAGAGCAAAAGGATTTCATAATAATAATGAAGGAATGCAAATGAAGAATTGAACAAGACAACTTTGAGATAAGTATAAACTCTTTTGAGGCATTTTGGTGCAAGAAAGATATGAAGCAGAATGTGAAATCAAGAAGGTTTTGTTTTTAAAATCTCAGCAGTTTTGATCTACTGGCAGAAAACCTTGTCATGGAAGAGGGGAGGATCTTGTGCTCATCTCCCTGGAGATTCATACACAGTTGTATAGACATTGGAAAAGTATTTGTGCTCCTGTAAACATTGGGTTACGCGCACGCGCGTGCGCGCACACACACACACACACACACACACACACACACACACACATAGAGACGGAGAGAGAGGAACAAAGAGAGAGACACACACAGAGATATGAAAGTAGAAGGGAAAAGCTAGTTGGAAAGGGAATGGGGATTAGTTAGAATTGGAGGGAATAGGACAAGTAAGGAAAAGAAGGGGTTATGTGCATGACAGGAATACATTATGCACATGTTTAAAAATGACACCATGAAATCTATTATTGTAAAAAGTGAATATATGCTAATAAAAACATAAAAGTGATCAAAATGTGCAGGGCATAATTTATGACTCAATAAACAGATGAAGTTTAGGTGCTCAAATTCTTAGAGGAGATAGAACAAAATTGAACAGATCAGATGTTGAAATTTCCATGAGAGCATAGATAGTGCATTCTTATCTCGCTGGAGATTCTATGGGCACACAGACATAAAATGTAGATGAAGGTGGTGTTGTGTGTGTTGATTTATTAGTTAGGAACACACACTTCTGCTATAAAGGATGAGAAGTAAAAACAGAATCAATTAAACTCACCAGCATGTTTTTGGCAGACAATTCTCCGTAGAGTGATCTTGTGTTTGCGTATCTTGAGAGCAGAGACATCTTTTCTAGAATGGGTACACAGTATACAGCATTGAAAGATGGATAGTTCTCTCCCTCCAGAACAAAGGGCAAATTTGTTACTCTCGCATGCAATTCTTCCTCCAGTTCAGAGGATAACCCTTCTTTCAACTCATTAGAAAAGATTCTGGTATTCCATGTTTGCACTTTCTCTCTTGTCCTATACAACATTATAAAAATTGCTATATTCATTCAGCTTTTGCTACTTTGCCCTCTGGAAACCAGTGTCCACCCAACTGATTCAAGGATCTGGTGACTCCCTGGCTCCTGCCATCACAGAAGAAATCAACTCTCACTATTTACTCCAAGAAACCATGGCATATTTGACTTGAAAGTAACACAGAATGTGTGTGTGTATAACATGTGAGTGCATAGGTGTACAAGTGTGGACACACCTACACATGTAAATGACATCTTTCTGGTGCTGTTCCTGTCCTTTTTACTTTGTTTGAGACTGGGTTTCTTCATTATTGCTGTGGAAGCCAGGTTGACTGGCTCAGAGGCTTCAGGTGTCAACCTTCCATTTAACAAAAGTGTGCAGGAATTATAGATATTTATACCATTGCTTTTGGAATTTACTTGGGATTTAGGCTCTGGGGATTTGAACTCCAGTCCTTACACTTTTGTATTGAGTGCTTTGCCTGGTGAGCAATTTTCCTAGGCAAACAGTGTTATTCAGATTATGAGGAAGCAATACAGGGCACGAAGTCCAAATTACAGAATGCATAAATAATAAGTAAGCTTTGTAGACTTACAGAGAATTCCTAAGATGTATAGACTACATCATAGGATATGATATGGATAAATAAACCTGATCGATAGAGACAGATCTCAGGAAATATGAATTGGATCTGACACGAGTATGACTTTGAGGTAGAAAGGAATGAAAACATCACATTGTAGGATGTCATTATACCTCAGCGTGTTTAACAGTTGTGTCATTCCTAAATCAGCTATTCACTGGTAACAGCTGTATATTTCCTTTGTGTTTACGCAAGTGCTCTGCCCAGTAAACAAAGATAATGTCATAATTATTCTGCATGTGTACCCATGAGCTGCAGCAATTGTTCAAGAGGTTACTTGTGTGTTTTCTCCTAGAACAGTGCCTTTGTCCACTCCTATGTCTTTCCCAAAGTTCATCTCTGCTCTACAGAACTACATGATTCACTAAGAAAGTTAGTGCAATTGTGGCAGGACATATGATTATTATCTAATCCAAGCTCGAGCAACTAACTATAGCCATTTCCATTCTCTCTTTAATACGCTGGCATGCCAGACTTCTTTTCTCATTGTTCTTTGGTATGCATTTAAAAATCATTTTTTAACATTTTTATTATTATTTCTGCTCATACAAACTTAATAGGTACACCACTTCCCTCCCTCCCTTCTCCTCCCCCCGAACCTCCTGCTTCCCCTCCCCTCAACCCTCCCTCCCCATCCCCCAGTGCCTCCCCCACCAATCCCCAGAGAACCCTTTAATGTGTTGGATATTGTGCAGGGCATGCAAAGTCCAATTATGATTGCTTCCGCCTTAACTTGTGTGGAGTATCTTGCAAATCATTGCTCCTCCCATCCTTTTGCTCTTACAATCTTACCGCCCCCTCTTCTGCAAATTTCCCTGAGCTTCAGGATGGGGAGAGATTAGTCGGGCCTAGTTCTAAGTGGTCGATATAGAGTCTCTGAAGTTCTGGATTGTGGTTTGTTGATTTTCTTTTGCTTTTTGCTGCTCCTGCAATGCCCTTCACTCCATCCTGATGGGCATTGTATGTAACCCCTTGGCCAGAGACAAAAAGCTGTTAAACTAGAGTCTTGTTATAAGAGCACATTCAAGGGTAGATGTAATAAAAGTAGGAAACCACAGTGAGGGAGGGGTCAATCACCCATTTGCAAAATGGTTACTTTTTGTTTTTTTTAATACATTTTTTATTATTATTTCAGCTCATACAAACTTAATAGGTACACCAGTTCCCTCCCTCCCTCCTCCTCTCCCCGAACCCCCTGCTCCCCCTCCCCTGACCCCTTCCTCCACATCCCCCCGTGCCTCCCACCCCAATTCCCAGAGTCCTTTCTTGTGCATGCCTGACTCTCCTCCGGGCCTTCCTCTCCGATGACGTACAAGGACCCAGTGGCATTTCCCTGAACCCTTTCCTGTGTTCCCCTTAAGCATAGGAACACTACTGTGGCTGTCAATCCCTTGCCTCCAAGGATCTTGGTGCCTTTAGCAGATGCTAGACTTTGTGAGGTCAATAGTGTGTTGGACATTGCGCGGGACATGCAATGTCCAATTATGATTGCTTCGGCCCTAACTTATGTGTAGTATCTTGCAAATCATTGCTCCTCCCATCCTTTTGCTCTTACACTCTAACCGCCCCCTCTTCCGCAAATGTCCCTGAGCTTCAGGATGGGGAGAGATTAGTCTGGCCTAGTTTAGGTGGTTGATATAGAGTCTCTGAAGTTCTGGATAGTGGTTTGTTGATTTTCTTTTGCAGTTTTGTTGCTCCTATAATGCCCTTCACTCCATCGTGATGGGCACTGTATGTCACCCCCTGGCCAGAGACAGAAAGCTGTTAAACTGGAGTCTTATTATAAGAGCACATTCAAGGGTAGATGTAATACTTATACGCAAAAGTGGAATCACAGGGTCATATGGCATTTGGCAATGGGAGGGGTCAATCACCCATTTGCAAAATGGTTACTTTTTAATCTGCCAGACTATATGCCCTCCCCTTCTGGTGAGTTCATACCCCCTTAGTTGTAAATGATCAGGAACGAATGTCTGTGAACTTAACTAGGTGTCACATTACTTTCTTGCAGTCCTTGATGGAGGCCTATTTTCTCTAGTGTAACATGGTCACTTCTCTCCTTGTTTCTGGTATGGCCTTCCAACCCCATCCCTCCTGTTCATAATCCTTGCAATTACTGTAGGTAATACATAGATTTACCTATGAGTGTCTCAAGATGGGCTGGGTGGGTTTGGTATTAGGTACCACCTATTAGGGAGTACATACGGCACTTAATTGTCTGGGTCTGGGATACTTCACTTAATATAATTATTTCTAATGACATCCATTTCCCGGCAAATTCCAGTAATTCATCATTTTTGATGGCTGAGTAGTACTCCATTGTATATATGTACCACTGTTTCCTTATCCACTCGTCAACTGTTGGACATTTGGGTTGATTCCATGTCTTTGCTATTGTAAACAGTGCTGCTATGAACATGGTCGTGCTTGTGCTATTGAGGTGAACCTCTGCTGTATGGGGGTTATACCCAAAAGTGGAATCGCAGGGTCATATGGCATTTCAATCTTTAATTTCTTTAAGAATCTCCAGACGGCTCGCCAGAGTGGCTGTATGAGCCTGCACTCCCACCAGCAATGTAGGAGAGTTCCCCTCTCTCCACATCCTCTCCAGCATTTGTTGTTGTTTGTATTGTGGATATTTGCCATCCTGACCGGGGTGAGATGATATTTCAGGGAAGTTTTGATTTGCATTTCCCTGATGGCTAAAGAAGTGGATCATTTTTTAAGATATTTGTTAGACATTTTAATTTCATCCCTGGTAAAATTTTTTTTAAGTTCCAGGGCCCATTTTTTAATTGGGCCATTGGTTTCCTTGATGTTTAGTTTTCTACGTTCTTTGTGCACTCTGGACAGTAGAGCTCTATCAGATGTGTGGTTAGTGAAGATTTTCTCCCATTCTTTGGGTTGCCTTTGAGCTCGTGTTACAATCTCTTTATCTGAAGAGAAGCTCTTTAATTTCACAAGATCCCAACTGTTGAGAGTTGGTAGCAGTGACTGTGCCATTGGATGTCTGTTTAGGAAATGGCCTAGCCCAATCAGCTCGAGGGAGTTCCCTATCCTTTCAACTATGGTTTTTATAGTACCTGGCCTGATATCAAGGTCCTTGATTCATTTGGAATTAATTCTTGTACATGGTGACAAGTATGGGTTCAGCTTTAATCTTCTGCATGTGGAGATCCAGTTTTGCCAGCACCAAAATGGTTACTTTTTATGTGCCAGACTATATGCACTCCCCTTCTGGTGAGATCATACCCCTTCAGTTGTAAATGATCAGGAACAAACGTCTGAGAACTTATCCAGTTGTCTCATTACTTACTTGGAGTCCTTGATGGAGGCCTATTTTCTCTGCTGTAATATGGTCCCCTCTCTCCTTGTGTCTGGTGTGGCCCTCCTACACCATCCCTCCTGTTCACAATCCTTGCAATTACTGTAGGTATTACATAGATTTATCTTTGAGTGTCTCAAGGTGGGCTGGGTGGGTTTGGTACTTGGAGCCACCTATTAGGGAGTATATACGGCACTTAATTTTCTGGGTCTGGGATACGTCACTTAATATAATTGTTTCTAGTAACATCCATTTCCTGGCAAATTCAAGTAATTCATCATTTTTGATGGTTGAGGAGTACTCCATTGTATAGATGTACCACAGTTTCCTTATCCACTCATCAACTGTTGGATATTTGGGTTGATTCCATGACTTTGATATTGTAAACAGTGCTGCAATGAACATGGTCGTACTTGTGCTATCGAGGTGAACCTCTGCTGCATGGGGGGTTATTCCCAAAAGTGGAATAGTAGGGTTATATGGCATTTCAATCTTTAATTTCTTTAAGAATCTCCAGACGGCTCGCCAGAGTGGCTGTATGAGACTTCATTTATACCAGCAATGTGGTGGATCTCTCCACATCCTCTCCAGCATTTGGTGTTGTTTGTATTGTGGATTTTTGCCATCCTGACCGGGGTGAGATGGTATCTCAGGGAAGTTTTGATTTGCATTTCCCTGATGGCTAAAGAAGTGGAGCAGTTTTTAAGATATTTGTTAGACATTTTAATGTCATCCCTGGTAAAGTTTCTTTTAAGTTCCAGGGCCCCGTTTTTAATTGGGCCATTAGTTTCCTTGGCGTTTAGTTTTCTAAGTTCTTTGTGCACCCTGGATAGTAGAGCTCTATCAGATATGTGGTTAGTGAAGATTTTCTCCCATTCTGTGGGTTGCCTTTGAGCTCGCGTTACAATCTCTTTATCTGAACAGAAGCTCTTTAATTTCACAAGATCCCAAATGTTGAGAGTTGATAGCAGTGACTGTGCCATTGGATGTCTGTTTAGGAAATGTTGGCCTAGCCCAATCAGCTCGAGGGAGTTCCCTATCCTTTCAACTATGTTTTTTATAGTATCTGGCCTGATATCAAGGTCCTTGATCCATTTGGAATTAAGTCTTGTACATGGTGACAAGTATGGGTCCAGCTTTAATCTTCTGCATGTGGAGATCCAGTTTTGCCAGCACCATTTGTTGAAGATGCTGTTCTCTTTCCATTGGATTCTTTGGGCCCCTTTGTCAAAGACCAAATGCCTGTAATTTTGTGGGCTTATATCTGGGTCTTCAACCCTTATCCATTGATCTGTGTATCTATTTTGGAGCCAGTACCAGGCTGTCTTTATAACTATGGATTTGTAGTATAGACTTAGGTTTGGTATGGTGATACCTCCAGCAGTGTTTTTGTTACTCAGGATTGTCTTTGCTATCCTGGGTCTTTTGTGCCTCCATATGACCTTTGAGATTATTTGGTCGACTTCTTTGAAGAATTGCTTTGGGATTTTAATTGGTATAGCATTGAATTTGTATATTGCCTTTGGTAGAATGGTCATTTTTACGATGTTGATTCTGCCAATCCAGGAACATGGGAGGTCTTTCCATCTTCTGGTGTCTTCTGCAATTTCTTTCTTTAGAGTTTTAAAGTTTTCATTGCAAAGGTTTTTTTCCTCCCGTTTAGGTTTATACCAAGGTATTTCATTTTTTTAGGGGCTATAGTAAATGGGATTGTTTCTCTCAAGGCTTTTTCAATTCTTTCATTCTGGGCATATAGGAAGGCCTCTGATTTTTGCACATTTATTTTGTATCCTGCCACCATGATGAACTTCTCAATTAGTTCCAGGAGCTTCCTGGTGGAGTTTTTGGGATCACTCATGTATAGGATCATATCATCTGCAAATAGAGATAACTTGACTTCTTCCTTGCCAATTTGAATCCGTTTTATGTCCCTTTCTTGTCTTATGGCTTCAGCTAAGACTTCAAGTACAATATTGAATAGAAGTGGTGAGAGTGGACAGCCTTGTCTAGTTCCTGATTGAAGTGGGAATGCTTCAAGTTTTTCCCCATTGAGTATATTTCTTGCTGTGGGCTTGTTGTATACAGCTTTTATTATATTGATAAAGGTTCCTTCCATTCCTACTGTCTCTAGTGTTTTGATCAAAAATGGCTGTTTGATCTTGTCAAAAGCTTTTTCTGCCTCTATCGAGAGTATCATGTGGTCTTGAATGTTGGACTGGTTTATATGGTGAATTACATTTATTGATTTGCAAATGTTGAACCAACCTTGTGTGCCTGGGATAAAGTCTACTTGATCCCTGTGAATGATCTTTTTGATATGTTTTTGAATCCGATTTGCTAAGACTTTATTGAGAATCTTTGCATCTGTATTCATCAGAGAGATTGGCCTATAGTTTTCTTTTTTAAGTGTATCTTTATTAGGTTTTGGGATTAAGACGATATTAGCTTCATAGAAGGAATTTGGTCGTTTTCTCTCCTTTGCTATTTGGTGGAACAGTTTAAGGAGTATTCATGTTATTAGCTCCTTAAATGTCTGGTGGAAGTCTGTGCTGAATCCATCTGGTCCAGGACATTTTTTTGGTGGGAAGATTTGAGATTACTTCCTTGATTTCCTCATATGATATAGGACTATTTAAATAATTCACAACTTCTTGATTCAATTTAGGTAAGTTGTGTTTACTTAGGAATTCATCCATCTCTTTTGTGTTGTCAAATTTCACAGAGTATAAGTTTTTGAAATATGACATTATAATTCTCTGGATTTCTTGGGTATCAGTAGTGATAACTCCATTTTCATTTCTAATTTTGTTAATTTGGGTTTTCTCTCCTCTCTCTTGCTTTCAGTTAATTTAGCTAGGGGTGTATCAATCTTGTTGATTTTTTCAAAAAACAAGCTTTTTGACTGGTTGATTTTCCCTATCATTTTCCTAATCTCAATTTCACATATTTCTCTCCTTATTTTGCTAATCTCCTCCCTTCTACTGCTTTTGGGATCAGATTCCTCTAGTGTCTCTAAAGCTTTTAGCTGCATTGTTAATTTATTTATTTCTGATGTTTCCATTTTTTTGATGTAGGCATTAAGAGCTATGAACTTACCTCTTAGGACAGCTTTCATTGTGTCCCAGAGATTTTGGTAAGTTGTATTTCATTATCATTCACTTTCAGGAAATCTTGTATTTCCTTTTTAATTTCTTCCTGAATCAAGTTCTCATTCAGCATCATAGTGTTAAGTTTCCAGGAGTTAGTGTATTTTCTGTTGCTTGTTGTGTTGTGGATGTCAAGCTTTAGGTCGTGGTGGTCTGATAAGGTGCAGAATTTCAACATTCCTGTATATGTGTAGATTCGTTTTGTGGCCCAATATGTGATCTATTTTGGAGAAAGTTCCGTGTGCTGCTGAAAAAAATGTGTATTCTTTGGTGTGTGTATGAAAAGTACGATAGAGATCTGTAAGGTCCATTTCAGGTAAGGGTTTGGTTAGCTCCAAAGTGTCTCTGTTAAATTTTTTAGCTGTAGATCTATCCCATGTTGAGAGGCCGGTATTGAAATCCCCAAGAATTATCATTTTGATATTGATTTCTTGCTTTATACGTTGTAGGGTTTGCTTAATGAATGTGGGAGGGGCTGTGTTGGGTGCATATATATTCAGTATTGTGAAGTCTTCCTGGTGAATTGTACCTGTGACTAAAATGTAGCATCCATCCGTTTCTCTTATGATTTTCTTTGGTTTGAAGTCTACTTTGTCCTATAGCATAATGGCTACCCCTGCTTGTTTTCTGCTTCCATTGCTTGTAGAATTGTTGACCAGCCTTTTATTTTTAGGGCGTGCCTATCTTTTGTGGTGAGATGGGTTTCTTGCAGGCAGCAGATTGATGGATTTTGATTTTTAATCCAAGTTTGTAATCAGTGTCTCTTGATCGATGAGTTAATTCCATTAACATTTAGTGTTATAATGGAGAAATTTTAATTCCAGACATTTATTATGTTTAGTAATTTTTTAAGTATATTGCTTTGCTTTTAATGGTGTTATACTTCCCTTCCGTTCTCCCAGATATGCCTGTTTTTTTCTTCAAGCTTGAGTATCATTTCTAGCATTTTTTGAAGGCCTGATTTGGTGAACATGTATCCCTTCAAGTTGTCTTTGTGCTGGAAGATTTTTCTTTCTCCCTCGATCATGATGGATAATTTTGCAGGGTAAATCAGTCTGGGTTGACATTTTTGCTCATTGAATACTTGAAGTATGTCTCCCCAAGCTCTTCTTGCTTTTATTGTTTCGACTGAGAAGTCATTTGTTATTTTAATAGGTTTACCTTTAAAAGTGACTTGTTTTTTCTCCCTTGAAGCTCTCAGCACCAGTTATTTATGTTGAATGTGGAGTGTTTTGACTATTATTTGCCGTGGCGAGCTTCTGTTTTGGTCCTATCTGTTTGGGGTGCGGAATGCCTCTTGTATATGGATGGGCCTCTCTTTTTTTAGATGAGGAAAGTTTTCCTTGATGATCATTTGAAAAATTTCCTCAGGGGTGGTATTTTGAGATTCTTGCTCTGGCATTCCATGAATACGCATGTTGGGCTTCTTCAGGGTGTCCCATATCTCTTGAATATTTCTCTCAAGTATCTTTTTGGCTTTAACAACCTCTTCCATTGAGCTGGTTAATACTCCCACTTTATCTTCAAGGTATGAAATTCTGTTTTCTGCTTCGTTATTTCTGCTGATAAGACTCTCTGTGGAGTTCTGGGTTGAAGATAATTTGTCTTTTAGCTCAGTTTTAAACTCTGCTTGAGTCTGTTTTAACTGTTCTATGCCTGTTTTTGTTTCTTGCACTGTTTTTCTCACCTCCTCCAAGTGTCTGTTGTGTTCCTCTTCAAGGCGATTGATTCGGTTATTTAATTCCTCCCAGATTTCCTCTTTCATAGTATTGAACATGGTAATGATCGTATTTTGAAAGTCATTATCCTGGGTCAGGCTTTCTTGGCCATTTTCTGTGGGTTTGTTCTGGTTGGAGTCTAACATTATTGGATTAATTCCTTCAGTGGGAGATTTGTTTACTTGAGTGTTGTTTCTCATGGATTTGCACTTTGACTTGGGCATTGTCATTTTAAATCTTAAGATCTTCTTTCAAGTGTACGTTTTTCACTGAACTGAATTATTTGGCCAGGGGTTCTGGGTGTGGGCGGTGGCGGAGCTTACCTAGGTCAAGGTGGGTCCTGAGCGTGCGTCCCCTGCGGTGGAGTGGGGAAAGGGCTAAAAATCATTTTTTACATATGCATTTTTGGATTACATTTTTCGTGAGATTTTTCTGTTTTTGATCTCTTGACAAGTTGCTCTGTGTGCATGGTGTAGCCCCCTGTGGCCAGGATTAACTTATAAAACATTAGTGTGGGAGTGGTAAATAGCATCATCTGATTGCTTCAGTCTTCTCAATTTATTAGGAATCAGATGATTCACTGAGTATGAAAAAGGGTTGAAAGTTTGAGAAAATGGCAAGTTGGATCTAATCAATTGGAAAAAATATAAACTAATTTGATAAGACAATATGGTGGAAGTGCTGAGAAGCAGTAAGGGCGTATTGGAAGTTTGTTTATAAATATAGCTGAAAGCCATCATCACGGTCACCATGATATTTTCTTAGCAACATTTACCTTTATGAGCATGAACAGGAAATTGATTTTGTTGAATTTACACAGGATTGGGTTTTTGCCTCAGGTTTTGCATCCCAGGAAGAGAGGGGCAAGAGATTTAAATGTGTCAACTCCATAGGAAAGCTCCTCCCCCATTCTTAGACAACTCATTGACAGTGTTTAAATAGCATTTGCTTGACATTTGATCCTTGAAGTTCAGTAACTTTGTAGAAGTGCTTCCCCCCCCAATTCTGGCTCTAATTTAGTTATCTCTTTCAGTCTGTCAGTTAAATATTTCTTCAGCTCAGGAAAAGGTCCTCTACTATTTGTATACTTGAGCCTGTCGTCCATGTGTTCTTGATATTCTTCTGAAACCCTGAACATTTTCATATTCAGTCTCCCAGACATGTCTTCTAAGGCTCTTATTGATCCCCATGACTGCTATCACTTCATGCTTTGGCTTTAGTTTTGGTATTCATTCTTCTTGATCTTTGAGTTTCTGCAATTTGGATCTCAGTTGATACATGTCCTCTCATTCCTTTCTGTGTCCTGTGCTTATTAATTTACTTACTCACTTGTTTATTACAGTGTCTTACCACGTAGTTCAGATTAACATGGCACTCGAGATTCTCCTACCTCAGTTTCCTGGGTGCTGAAATTTCAGGTATGCCGCCACCTCACCTGGCTGTGTTGGATGTTTTTGATTTTTTGTTCCCTTTCATCATACATTATGGATGACACACATGTGTTGGAGTTCATTATGGTCAAAGCATATTTGCTGGCATTGGCTAATATATTGGATACCCCCAAGTGTTGAAAGATGTGACTGTTGGAAAAGTCACTATTTTTATTTCTTTACCTCTTGCAAACCAAGAGGATCTACCACATTTCCAGTAGGTTTTAATTTTTCTTTTCTTCCTCCGGACTGACCAGAAGGGCCAGAGAACTTCAGAGCCCAAGCTCTGTCTAAAGTCCATTATTTGATCCTCTCATTTCTGAGGTCATCATGTAGCAGATGTCTCTAAAGAACTACAGTAACCTCACAAGCTTGTTAGTGACCTATACAGAATCTGATATTTTCAAAACCTTGTTAGAGTAACCTTATTCTGATTTGTCTTTTTGAATTTTTTACGTGTATTGAATCTTTAGGTACTACTACATTTTTAACTGACTCATCTGTCTTACTTGAATCCAAAGCAATTTATGGATTAATTTAAAAGTAAGTTCAGGAGGAACTCTTTTCTTCTTCAAACTACTCAAACAGTATTTCTAGGGGCTTGTAAATCACAGCAAATCGTTTGTTATGCAGCATGAACACCCGAGTTTGGATCATCAGCACTCATGCAAAGGATGGGGACACGGTGGCATTTTATGTTGCAGGGGTTGGTGACAGCTAGAACTTGGGGACTCACTAGTTAGCCAGCTTAGCCAAAAGAGTAAGTTACAGGTATAGTGAGAAACTTCACCTAAAATAATGATATTAATATTATTAATAATAATAATGATAGTGATATAGGCAAACACCTGACATCAACTTCTAGCCTCTATACATTTCACCTGTGAATGAGTATAACCACATACACATGTTCACAATGCACATAAAGCACTACAGCACGCACGCTGGGCATGCACGGCATGCATGCACAGCACGCACGGCACACACACAAGCAGGGCACACCTGGCACTCATGCACGGCAGGGCTACCTACAGTATTGCTTCCAGTAAGTTTGTTTCTTCTCTAAAAGTAAATTACTTTGAGAAAATCTAATTTATGTATACATTTTCAGGAATATATCTTCTGCTGAAAGTCGGGCATTTCAAGTATAATTTTGCACCTGCTAATGAATTTACTAATTACTCTCAAGCCATAGAATTAAAGCATATTGTGTTTCTACACCATTTACTGTTAACAGTAGAAACTGTATCAATCACTTTTTTCAAATCTACAGTGTCTAACACTGTGTTGTTTTGCATACTTAAGATTTCAATAAATGGATTGGTTAAATCCAAATTGTAATTATTGGTCCAGACAAGACTTAACATTACTAATGCAGGGCCAGAGAGATGGCTCAGAGAATAAAGGCACCTGCACGTAAACCTAGCACCTGAGTTCAATCCCTGGAGCCCACATGGTGGAAAGGGGAAAATTGACTTCCAAAAGTTGTCCTTGTTGGAACCGAAGTTCCTTTCAGGCCCCTTACCCAGACCCCGAAGGAGACACGAGAACCACTAGGCTGCTGTAAAGACATGAGGCAAGATTTATTAAACTGGCGCGTGCCAGGACCGTCTCCCTGCTCAGGCAAAAGAGAACGGCCCCGACTGAATTTGGGGCAGGGTTTTTATAGGAAAGCAAGCTGCATTTGAGCAATTACACGCAGTAAAAATTCCACTACACACAGGGAGGTTGAGTCGGTTCACAGATGTTCCAGCCGATAACCTCGCCCCAGGCGGTTCCCGGCACGCCCAGGGGGAGAAGTTCAAAGAAGTCCAAAAGGTGAGATATGCAGGCAGGCTCTGGTCAGCCCACCCGCGGTGAGTTGACGCCTGCAGGAGAGTTTGCCGCTGGCGGGAGATTTGAATTTCTTGCTGGTGGGAACTTGGGCTTCACAGCGGGAACCTGAGTTCCACATTCCCCCCTTTTCTTTTGGCGGAATTTTTAATCTTAAAAATATGGTTAGAGAGGAGACAGGGGAGGCCGAGCCAACTATATGGGAACTGGGGCGACGACCGCTCTAACTTCTTCCTGCTGAAAAGGGTCGGTGTCCTGGGGTCGTGATGGCTCGGCCTCTTGTCTCTGGAAGGGAACAGGACATTGTTATCATAAGGATTCCTTTTCTTCCGCCCTAGCATGTTCATAGGCATATTGTTGCCTCAATACCATAATTTGGACAGCGTTTAGCCTGTCCTTGACAAAGGCAAGAAGTCTATTAATGATGTAAGGTCCAAGAGTTAGCATGATTATTAGTATTAAGAGGGGGCCAGCTAAAGCTGATAGCAATGTTGTGAGCCAAGGGGAGGTATTAAACCATGTCTCAAACCATCCCGGTGGCTGTTCTAGTTGTTTCTGCCGCTTTTCTAAATTTTCTCTGACTTTAGCTAAACTTTATTAAACTTTTTGCCGACCTATGTCTCTGGTTTTAACTCTACAGCACAAACTGTCTTTCTTGGGTGCCTCAGGCCAGAGCTGCAGCCTCGAGACCAGGGCTCCCCTGGATCAGGTGAGGCAAGGAGTCAGCAGACTGGAGAACAGAAGCAACTCTCTTGGCTTAGTGAATCTGGACCTGTTTACTGTAACCCAATGCTTGAGGATAATGCCACTTAACAGAAATATTTTCTCAGTATTTGCAAATCTAGCCAGTCTATAATGCTGCACCAGATAGCCAAGAGGCTGAGCCCATATACTCGTAACAGAGACTGCATTTTCTGTAATCCATGGTTTTTTTCTTCTAATACTTTTGGTGCGTCTAAAACCAGAGCCATGTGGATGACTTTATAACAGTGCTAAACTATTTTATTCTACTAAGCCTAATCCTTGAATATTCGGGCACTCAGGCATGTAAACAAAGGAATGCCTAAAAAGCATCACTATTAAGCATATACGGAATCTCAGTAGTTACTTTGTGAGTGCTATGAGCCTGTCATTTTCTTGATCTTAAACATTTTAGTAAAATCAAAAGTTGACAAAAGCCTAGGAAGGAAGTTGAGCACTAGAATTTTGTGCTCCCTTGTCTATTAACATAGAAACAAAGAGGCTTCCCATTTGCATGTTAAACCCAAGGTTTCTCACAAGATGCTCAACCTGGCACTTTTGGGCTTCCTTTTGCTGGATATCAGTGGCAAACTCCTTTTCCATCGGAGGGAAGCTATAAGCTTCAGGCCATTACATTGATCTCCACTGGGGTGTTCGACCCCTGGGCCCTGGGGTTCAGGGGGCAATCTTTCCTCCAGTGGAAATTCCCATGTTTGGGACATAGGCCACAGGAAAGCTTCCTGTGCTCACAACCATCTCAAAGCGCCCAGTCTGGTCATATTTGAAGCATCTTTTTCCACCTTTTCCCTGTCGGGAGGGGTCCTGGGTTGATCTGCTTGGGGTGCCTGTTTAACCTATCCCCTAAGGCAAATGTCAAGTTCTGATTTCTTTGCTTTCTGGTTCTTTCTCTTTCTTTTCTCTTTTTTTTTAATACTAAGTCCTAGGTCACCTGTCCTATTTTTAAAGTCCTAGGACAAACAGAAACAAAGGATTCTACCTCCAAGATAGAAATGAAAGCTTCCTGATGGTGCCAACCTCTCCCTTACAGATGATGGGGACCTATTTCCCTCAACAGATGAGAGCCCTGTTGTCCTCCACATGAGAGTTTACTTCCTCCTGACAGATGAGGACTTTGGCTGACATGGAAGCTAAATGAAATTCCTGTCTGTTTCACCTTAGTCTTGAGGGCATTGAGAGGCAAAGCTTTTCCTGAGTTACTAGCTGGTACTTTTGGTCCAGCTCTATAGTCTCTCACTTTCTAGCATTTGTTTGTCTAGTTGGATGGTAGTATAACTTAAAGATCTTTCTGGGGTACACAGGGCATGTATGACTTGACCCTCTTTTAGGTTGGTAGAACTAAGCATTCACAATTTCTAGATAGTCCCTGGACACAGGAAGGGGAAATCTCTCTCTTTTGGCTTCAATTAGTGAACCTGGACTTGAGGAAAGGACGCGTGGCTTAGCAGAGTTCTGATAATCATTATACACAGTGTTGTCAGCAAAGACATCCACTGACACTGCTCGTGGTGTGGTCCGGGGGAGGCCAGTACTCCACCCAACGCCACCAGAGCCCCACCCGATGACACTAAAAGGGGCGAGTCCATGGTCCACACATGCCTGAAGCTTCCTGTATTCCCTATGCTATTTAAACAGCATAGTCATTGTCTCAGACTTGAAACACTTTCCTTCAGGGCAAACATTTTTAGGAATTCCCTTTCATTGATTAACAAGAGCTAAAGTTACATTGGTCCCCACCACACGGCGTAGACGGACAAAGGATGGGAATCCCTCCAGGAGAGATCATTCAAGCGCCAGCCTGGGCACACTCTTTGCAGAGTCATGGGTGATAACTTAGCCATAGTGGGTTCAGCTGTTTCGTGACTTGCGATCGGATTCTAATCCGATCCCACCCTAGACCGTATGTTATCACCATGGAAACGCAGAACTGGCCCAATCGAATCCCGTGGCTTTAAGAGATCTTAGGGATCTCGCCGTGGGACTACAAACTCGAGCACAGAGGTGTTACAGGTTTCCCACCTCAGGCCGACATTCACTCACACATTCATACAGAGGTCAAAACATTCCCTCCCTCATTTTGCAGGTGCCCTTTTCCTCCCCCTCCAGGAGAGGCCTGTTCCAAAAAGTGAGTAGAGGTTGGTTTAACAGCTGGCCTTGAGTCTGCTACTCTAAGCTGCAGCTGAGGTGGCATCATCAGGCGGGGCCTCGGTTCCTCCTGTTGGTCTTATGCTGAGCAGAACCCTGCTCTCTGGGAACCCAGGGAGCAGATGAGGGCCCTGTTAGGGCTGCTGTCTTATTTAGTCAAAACAAACAATTAAAAATACATTTAAATACATGAAGCTTAATTCTTAATTTCTAATTTGAGGCTCAATGCCTTTTCTTTTATGACATTTCCTTTAACCATCATCTCTAACTTTTAGTCTTCTCATAAACCTAACATTCCACAAACCTTCACAACATTCCATAAACCTTCATCATATACTTTAACATTTTTTTTAAGTAACCAACTCATAAACCTCCTGCACATACTTTAACTCTCTAGGTAAGATAGCTCATCCCATAAACCCTCTTTTTAAACCCTTCTTTTAAACCTCTTGCACATCTAACTACCATACATATTTTCTTTCATACTTGATGGTTTTCTGTTGTTTACCCTTTAAAAAAATGTCCTTTAAAAGAGGCGATAACAGTAGACCTCATCTTAAAAATCATTATATTCCAATTAAGTTAGCAAGATTGTAACAGAACACAGGAGTACACCTGGAAACAGGGAATTAGCATACATACCAGGAGAATGAAGAAATTCCAATGAATTTCTCAGAAATCAGTTTTCCTTTCTGGCTGTTAGATGTGTTGGTATTACATATGGGAAAACAAACTTTTAAAGGAATTATAAAAGTGATGTTATTAGATCCTAGGTAAAAACACAATATCATCTTTTGTGAAGCTTCATAGAAATCAAGATAAAACAAAATATTTTAATCAGTACGTACTCAGGCCTTTTATGTTGTTCTTAAGTGTGCACGTGCATTTAAATTGAGCATGCCACATAATAAAGAGTCAAAAAAAACCAAGATGTAATTATAAGCGCGCAATAATTTGAAATGGCCATACCTTTGTTATTTTGAAACATAAAACACACATATTATGGAAAATCCAGATAACTGAGCAAACCAAAACACTTAAAGTAACTCTTAAAATGAGATCATCATAAACACAGCACAAAACGACAGACAGTTCTTCTGGCCCCTCCAACATAGGGGGGCAGAGGCTTTCTTAAAACAAACATTTGCCGCCCTAGAAAGTGGGCCATTCATCAGAACAGAGGGTGGTAAACTTCATCCCCCAGGAGGCCGGCTGGTCTGGAAGGCCGGCCACTCTGAGCGGCAGAAAACCTGCTAGTTTCCTTTCCTGATTTCCCTAACGTCCGTCCGATGGTTAATAGTCAAGTCAAGGGGCGTTGATTGAGTCTGTCCCATTATATACTTAATTTCTTGAATACAAAAATACCCTAGAAACACAGAAACAACACAAACACGAACCCAACAATTATCTGCTGCACCAGGTCCCTACGCGCTCGTTCGAGCGGTTTTTCTCCCGGGGAAAAAAAAGAAGAAGAAGCCGGCAACAGAGGAGCTTGGAGGCCCGCTGCAGTTCGGGTACATCCTCCTTCTCCGAAAAGTTTCACCATGAGCTCAGTTGGGAATATACCATCCAACTGCAGCTTACTCGACAGGGTTGGGTTCAATTGGGAATATACCGTCCAATTGCCCAAGTCTTATGGGGGAGTTCAGCTGGGAATATACCGTCCAACTGAGCCCAGCTGGGAATATACCATCCAACTGCGGCTTACCCCCTGCTGCCCCCGGGGTCAGGGCGTCCCCTTTGCCCTGCGAGGTCTCGGGTACGTCTACCCACCCTCTCGACGGGTACAGCCCCAATTTTGTCCCACCTAGGTGGCCTGGAAAAGAAACTGACACGAGAGACCACAGACACAATGCACAATGCACAAGACACAAGACGTTTCAGGAGCTCCACTTACCTCCAACCCTGGTCGTCGGCTCCTCCGAGTTGGGTCAGGGGCATCCCGGATGAGCCCCCATATGTTGGAACCGAAGTTCCTTTCAGGCCCCTTACCCAAACCCCGAAGGAGACACGAGAACCACTAGGCTGCTGTAAAGACATGAGGCAAGATTTATTAAACTGGCGCATGCCAGGACCGTCTCCCTGCTCAGGCAAAAGAGAAAGGCCCTGACTGAATTTGGGGCAGGGTTTTTATAGGAAAGCAAGCTGCATTTGAGCAATTACACGCAGTAAAAATTCCACTACACACAGGGAGGTTGAGTCGGTTCACAAATGTTCCAGCCAATAACCTCGCCCCGGGCGGTTCCCGGCACGCCCAGGGGGAGAAGTTCAAAGAAGTCCAAAAGATGAGATATGCAGGCAGGCTCTGGTCAGCCCACCCGCGGTGAGTTGACGCCTGCAGGAGAGTTTGCCGCTGGCGGGAGATTTGAATTTCTTGCTGGTGGGAACTTGGGCTTCACAGCGGGAACCTGAGTTCCACAGTCCTCTAACCTTCAAGTGTGAGCAGTGACCAATGTGCATCTGTGCTTGTGCTCTCTCTTGACTCTCAAATAAATACATTGAATATTTTTAAAATAGCTATGTCACGAATGAAAAGCATATTGGACAGTATGACATTGAAGTACAATGCTCACAAAATCCTCCTTTCTTTTGTAACCCCTGCCTTCATTAAGGGTTTGACATTGGAGGTAAGGGAAATGTCTGAACCTAATATTATAGACATGCTGAAATGTCATATATTTCTCTCCATCCTTACCTATTTATTCTGCTTTGCCTGTATCTTGTCTTTTCCATGTATTCTTTACCCCATGTATTTTTTCTGGGACCTTTGCAATCTTCTTGTGAAATGCAAATAGCCATGTGCATTTTCATTATCAAGCAGAAAACAGATCAATTTTATAAAAACTAGGTATTATCCAAACTGCCAGATTATTGTATTCATTAAAACCCTGCAAGCAAAGGTGCATTCCCTTCTAGTCTACTGAGCTCTGTATTGGTTAAGAATTTTAAAGAAAAGTGTCAGTGTATCTGAACCCTTTAGTTAGGGGTGATTACTATTTTCACTTTGAATAGAAAATGATAAAATTTTAATAACTTGGAGAAAACCATGTTTAGTTTTTTAGTTATTGAATGGGAAATTCTCAGTCCTTTATATGCAGCATCTCAATGTGTCACATGTATTGTGTTTCAGCAGAGTGAAAAAATCCATATTAAAAAAAGAAAGCAAAAATATGGGTGAACCTTGAGGATATTATGCTAAATGAAATGAGGCAGTTGCAGAGGGACACATATGACATTATTCCACTTATAGGATATATTTGAAGTGGTCACACTCATAAAGAGAGTGAAATGGGGTGACCAGCAGCTGGAGGAAGGAGGAAGAGTACAGATTGTCAGTCATGCAAAATGAGTTCTAGAGATCTATTGAACATTAGAATTCTTCCTAAGCATCTCCTGCACACCAAAAAAAATTTGTGAAGAGGGTATATGCTTTGTGTTCCATACCAGAAACTAAAAATTCATGTTAATCTTAGCTCTTTTGTCCTTTCATGGCCTCTGGTATAAAAACATCTTCATTTCTAAAATCAGAAAGTTGGCATCAACTAGCCACAATATGTACAAAGGCATTTGGAGAGTGTAAAAATTATATTTCTTCTGTTTAATTCTAACAAGGGAAATAAAAGTGGAAAGCAGCGGCTGAGTTTTCACATAATATTTAGAGATCAAAAGTTCATTGAAATCAATGTTTGGAATTCCAGGGCCTTTTACTATCTCCAAGAAGGGGGGAGGCAAACCTCAAGCAACCAATTTGTTTCTAATGGTATTTGCCTCATTATGTAGGCTATCGAGAAGGTTTATTTTTCCATATTCTTCCTAAACATGTTTCACTGAGATTGGAATGGCTTTAAAAATGTGGAACAGCTGTTAGGTATCTCATTGTCCTTCATGATAAAAGATAATTCTGCTGACAGAGTTTCTTGCTATGATGTATCACTGGGAAGAATATCTCAAAGTCTATCTTTCTTCCCCCACTGATCCTTTGTCCTGTCTTTTGCTTAATGCCCCTAGGGGCTTTAAGAATGTGTCCCTGATGATGGTCAGAATTAGACTTTGTAGGCATTTGACCTTCAAGGCTCAGTTCCAGGCTTTCCACCTCAGGGTTTTGCATAAAGTTTTGCATCCCTTTGTTTTCCGTCTTTGTTGACTGCTGCATTAGTTGCTGATAACTCCTAATGAAGTATTCATTAGTAATGTGGTTTCTTGAATCTCAAAAATTGAATGGGGACATAAAGAAAGTATATAAATAGTCCCAACCTGTGAACAACACATCTTCCACCAGACTGAGCTTGCTGTCTTCCAAGATTTCCTTACTACACTTTTTTTTTTTTCTTGCTTCCTTGGTAAATACAGCAAGTTCACAGGACTGTTTTTTCCAAAGTGCTGCATTTTGGTCAGAATACCTTTCTATTTTTCATTAGCTGAGTCTGTACTCATATTCCTCAGGAGGACAATCAGTCTGAGGAGATGCATGTGGGTCACATGATCAAGATAAAAGGAAATGTCATTGGTCCAGAAAGCCTGTTGGCTTGTGTTTGCTTGCTTTGTTTTTAAAGTCTGCTATCATGAGGAGAGTGTGCTTTTCCACTGACCCCCTGCTAGTATCCCTATTGAGAACTTAATTCAATAACCAAGATATGACAATTCATGGAGAACTTTGAAACCTGACTTTACTCTGAACAAGAAATCGACATCATATCGACTTTCTTTGCATATCAAATATTATTGAAGATATATGACTGCACCTCTAGGCATTCCTAGACAAAGAACAAAACTAAATATCCTTCACTCTGGGACTGTGGTGCCAATAACAGACATGCATTACTATATTGGAGTTTGGTGTGATGCTATTAAAGCCAAAGAAAATAGTAATGGAAAGGAAACAAAACAATCTAAACCATAAGGTGAACACAATCTAGAAAATTGTAAATCCCAAGCATGCAAATTATCTTGCTTATATTATAACAAGACTCCAGTTTAACAGCTTTTTGTCTCTGGCCAGGGGGTGACATACAGTGCCCAGCAGGATGGAGTGAAGGGCATTGCAGGAGCAGCAAAACTGCAAAAGAAAATCAACAAACCACAATCCAGAACTTCAGAGACTCTATATCAATCACATAGAACTAGGCCAGCCTAATATCTCCCCATCCTGGAGCTCAGGGACATTTGCAGAAGAGGGGGCGGTAAGATTGTAAGAGCAAAAGGATGGGAGGAACAACGATTTGCAAGATTCTCAACAATAGTTGGGGCCAAAGCAATCATAATGGGACTTTGCATGCCCTGCGCAATGTCCAGCGCACTGTTGCCCTCATAAAGTCTAGCATCTGTTAAGGGCACCGAGATCCCTGGAGGCAAGGGATTGACAGCCATAGTAGTGCTCCTATGCTTAAGGGGAACAAGAGAAAGGGCTTATGGAAATGCCACTGGGTTCTTATATGTCATCGGAGAGGAGGACCCAGTGGAGAGTCAGGCATACACAATAAAGGACTCTCTGGGAATTGGGGGGGAGGCACTGGGGGATGGGGAGGGAGAGGAGGGGGAGGAGGAGGTTCGGGGGAGGAGGGGGAGGGAGGGAACTGGTAAAAAAATTTTAAAATCTATAATTACATTTTTAATAAAAAAATTATCTTGCTTAAATCAGACATTGATGCCCCAGCCTCAGTTGCACTCTCAATAATTGGTGACATCATTTGGTATTGAAACATAGTTGGCATATTAAATAATCTAGATGAGACCTTGATGCTTCTGGTAATCCATGGGATTGTGATTTATTCTCTTTTTGTTATGCAAAATTTTCTTTTAATTTTATTTTTCTAGTTTTACAAGCATATTGAATACTCATCCCTACTTCCCTCCATACCTCCTCCCACCTATCTCTCTTCCTTTCCTTTCTTCAGTCCATCCTATACCTTTCTACCCTCCTGGCCAGCCATCCACCTTCATGGACCCCAGGGTTCCTTCTGGCCTGTCTACTCTTCTTTTTTTTTTAATTTTTCTACTTTTACAAGCATATTGAGTACTTATCCCTGCTTCCCTCCATCGTCTTTCCCTCCCATCACCCCATCAATCCCTCCCTCCTTCTTGTCTGGTTCTATGGATCCCAAGGTTGTCCCTGGCTCATCTACTCCTGTGGGGGGTTCAGGCCTCTGGCAACCATGTTGCCTTTCCTCAGAATGCCCCATCGGTAGAGGCACTTCCCTTCACTCATCCAGCTCCAGTTCCCAAGATTTCCACTGTATAGTCTTATCATTCTTGAGTTCCTTGATATTTTATGGGGGGCGTGTTGGATGTTAGTTATTATGCAGGTCTGGTAAAGACAAGTCTCACTGTATTGAGTTCCTAGATGCAGCAGTCCTGCCTTGAGTGGAATGTCTTGTCCAAAGGTGAACCTTCCCATCTTTAGGTTCTTACAATCTCACCTCTTCTGTGAGGTACCCAAAGCCTTAGCATGGGGAGATTGGGTTGGTCTGATTTTGTTTGAGCCCTGCTGAGTCACCAGCAATCTGCATTATGACCTGCCACTGATCTCTACTTCATTGCTCCTTTATTGCCCTAGAATGTATCCTGTCAGGGTATTGAAATTCTCTACCTTTCTTGTAGAAGAAGATTTCCGGCCTGAGTGCTAAATGCTCTTCAAATCTATGAGTATAATAGTAGCTATTTACAGAACAGTTTGGTGTGATTTATTCTTAATCTCAGAAAATTTGAAAAGCTTTATCATACTGATGTCTTCCTCATTAGTATGAACAGCCCACAGTTATGGAGCACATCATAGACTTATTACATGCTTTACCTATAATGATAATCCAATATAGAAATATCTAGTGTTCAAAGTAGCTTCATAAGATAGCATTATTATCACTATTTATATAAAAAAGCTGAAGGTTAGTAGTGAAAGAATTTGCCTATATGAAACTGGTGAAGGAAGAAGTTAACATTTGAAAGCTAGATTGACTCCAGGGCCCACATGAGTGGTTGCAGCCTTAACCTCTTTTCTTGTTCTTTCTTGTCAGTGATATGGTTAAAACTCTTAAGTAAATCAAGAAATATTCAGATTTCTTTCTTTTTTTGTTTGTATATGTGTCTTGCATATATTTAGGTATAGTACAAAAGGGCATTTGAGTGGGATTCTCAGACTCTGCCTTCCAGGGCCAGAATTACAGGACACCATCATCTCCACATGGCATTTTTGCATGGGATCTGGGGATTAGAACTCAGGTCTTTCATTTGTGAGGCAAAGGCTTTAACCCATGAACCATCTTTCCAACCCAATATTCAGATTTCTATCAACTCTCTCTACTCAGATGAACCTACTATTATTTTAAACAGAGTGGAAGCTTCAAGCTTTTGTTATATTTCTGAGGCAAAATAGAGTCCTAGGCTGGAGATGGCAGAGCGCTAATCAAGTTCATGGGCTGCTTGGCTGAAGCCCAAGTGAGGACCAATTCAAGAAGAGAATGTGAATGTGTGCGTGTGTGTGGGGGAGTGGTGGTAGTATGTGTGTGATGAAACGGGGAGGGAGGCCTGTCATGTTTTGAAATGTGTCCTCCACAGTCTCATGTGTTTGGCAAGGTCATGGCACTTTGAGAGGTGGAGCCTTGCTGGAGGAAGGCAGTCACAAGGAGTGGGCCTTGATGTGGATTAGTCCCACCCTACCTCCAGGAGAAGTCTGCTTTTGCAGCAAGCAGTCTGCAGCTCTCAGCTTCCAAGATGTCTGCGGTGACTTAGCCTCCTCCAGCTTTAGCCAGCCAGCCATGCTACCTCTGCTTTGAGAGACTGTACCTTCCCTCTGGAACTGTAAGCTGAATAAACCTCCCTTTCTCCCTTAAATTGATTGACTTTGGGTGTTCTCTCACAGCAATACTTAAGAGTAACTGTTACAAGGCCCAAGGGGAATGTAGGCCAGAAGATGATTGCCTTTAATTGTAATACTTATCTAGATCTTAGGGATCAGAAAGTGAACAAGATATTTTGAGTTGATAGAAAAAAAAAGCAAAAAAAGTGTGGGGGCATTGATTAAAGAGGCTGAAAAGTAAGCAATTACCCTGAATCACAAAAGATCAGGATTAAGGTGGAGAATCTGAACAATAAGAGCAGCAAGAAGGACCCTTAGAAGGAACTATTTGCATCCGTTTTCTACTGTTGAGAGGCTCCGCATTAAAATAAGGACCCAGGAATTTAGCTAATCTGGATATGCAAAGAAAGAGATCTTTCGTTTTCTTGGCAAGGCGGGAAAATAAGGAGCCCAAGATAAAGGTAGTCCTTGGAACTTTCCATTTCCTTGAAAGAATCTGCTTCCAGGGAAAAATCTGGCATCAGTCATTTTTACTTCAGTGTGAATAAGGTAAGTGATGTGTCACTTCTCCCTGGAGATTTTTACAACTTCAGCCCTGGGGCTCATGAAGAATGAAAACTTTGTTCTTGAATTTCTTGGTTAGGCCACGATAGGGAAGCAGATTTAAGCAGAGGAGCTTTTTTTTTCTTCACAGAATTCTTGATAGCAAGCCACTTTTTTGTACTGTTTAAACATGCCTTGTCAATAACAGTCTTTAGTTAGCGTCAGTACCTGAAGGTCTTTGATATTGTAATGACTCATTTAATTTCTACTTAACTCTTTTGCACTTCTGTCTATAATAGGCAGTGTCGATATTTTAGCCATTTGAAGATAGCAGAACAAGGTTGACCTTTTAGTTACTGGAGCTTTATATGAGTACGGCAGTTTCATTGGGAAGTTACTTGTCCTGGATGGTGTTCATAATTAAGGTGATTCAGAATTGTCAGATAACTGCTATTTTCTTATCAGTTGTAATTGTTAGAATTTAGTGAAAGGAAAACAAGGAAGAATTGAAGTTCATACATTTGTGCTTAAATGGCATGAACATGTTCTCAGTTGTAATTTCTCTATGGGAATTACAAGAAGCAGTACTCCATGATAAAGAAGGCATTGATTTCATTCATCCACTTACCCTACAAATGATGAGGGCAGGGTGTGGTGGTGTATGCTTGTTAATATCAGCATTCAGGGTAGGAGGTCATACATACTTTGAAGCGAGTCTGGAGTACATAGTGAGTTTCAGGTCCTCCCTATTGATAATTCTGAGAAAAAATAAGATGCAGATTCTGTAAGTCAGATATATGGCCAGATAAGTAATTCTGTCTGAGTCTAGGATGTTGCATAATGGTCTAGGTAGCAGTTAATTACTTCCATGTGTCAATTTGACAATTGAGAACTGAAGTTTTAGGCCCAACTCTGAAGAATTAGTTAGTAGGGCAAGCCTCTGAGTAAGCCTGTAGGGGATTAGCTAATTGGTATGGAGAGTGAGGCCCAACTCTGAAGAATTAGTTAGTAGGGCAAGCCTCTGAGTAAGCCTGTAGGGGATTAGCTAATTGGTATGGAGAGTGAGCCTGTCGTTGAGTAGGACCATCGTCTGGGCAGATGGTTAAGGTGCAGAGAGAACTGGCTGGCTTTGGCAGACTGGCAAGATAGAAGGTATACCACTCTCTCAGCTCTTTCTGGGTATATGGTATATCCAATTCCCTTGTCCCTTGCTGGTAACTCTTCTGATATAATGGACTGTAGTTTGAAACCATGAGCATGAATAATCCTTTTGTTCCCCTAAATTGTTTGGATCAAGTATTCATACCAGCAACTGAAGAGTAACTGAGCCAGTATCTAAGGGTTTAAAACTAGTAAGGGTTAAATGACTTTAGAGGATAGAGGGCATTGCTAGCTATGTTAATCTGTATATTGGTGTGTTTACAAAAATCAATATAGCACTAGTAATATAACTGAGTGAATAAAGGCTTTTTCTATCAGACTTAAGACTTGAGTCCTTTCCCTGGAATCTACATAGCAGAAGAAAACTGACTCTTGAAAGCTGTCCTCTGACATGCTTCCCCAACCAATAGGTGTGCCATGGCATGAATGTTCTGCCCTAAGGTAAAGAAACACACTTTTTTTCTTAAAAAAAAAATCTATTCAATCCTAGAGACTAACAGATAATCTCAAATATTTTCATATGAATTTTATACTTTTTGTGACTATTTCTCATTCTGTGGTCTTGTGGGACAGCTTCTTCAACTCAAAGTTTCAGTTTAATTCTGTAACAATGGTGGTTATGAGGACATATTCTTTATTAGGCTATGGCGGGAAGCACAAGATCAAAAGATGACTAAGTAATACTTCTGTCTTACTGTTCAATTTGCTTTTTCTGACAATGAACTGGTTTTTGTCATCCTGCTTCATCTGGATAAAATCATGTATAAATGGGACATTCTCATCATGCTGACAATTTTGGACTCTTGAGTTGCAGCAGCTGCACTACAAAACCTAAAGGTTTACAGCTCCACATCCAAATATCTAGGTGACTGCCCTAGTTTCTTTTCCTGTTGTTACGATAAAATTTTCTGGCAGAAGCAAATAAAGGCAGGACAGATTTGTCTCACAGTTCAAGGGTACAGTCCATCATGGTGTTGAAACCAAGATTGCAGGAGCTTGAAGTAGCAGATCATATTGGATCTATAATCAAGAATAAAGAGAGTAATGAGAGCTTCTATTCAGATCATCTTCATTTTTTTTAGTGTGTATGTGTGTGTGTGTGTGTGTGTGTGTGTATGTGCAGTGTGTATATCTGTGTATATCAGAGGGCATTATGTGTGCCCATAGAAGCCCAAGGGTGATGTTAAGAATTGACCTGGATTGTTCCTACCTCCTTATTGCTTTGCTCTGGGATTATCCAGGCTTTGTCTTTAAAGTGGGAAGTACAGGCTACTGCCATTTCCACTTGGTCTGGTATTCTTATGTAGTATTTGGGATCTGAACTCAGGTCCTTTGGCTCACAAGGTGGAGTCTTAACACATGAACCATCTCTCAGCTCTCACCTTCACTTTTTAATTGAGTCCAAGACCCTTACCTATAGAATGGTACCACCCACAGTGGCCCAAACTTCCTGTCTCAATTAACCTAATGAAACTAATTTTTTACAAGCATATCCAAGAGGCTAAATTATCCATAGAGTCTTACCTAGACCCACAGTGGCCCAGACTTCCTGTCTCAATTAACCTAATCAAGTTAATTCTTCACAAGCATATCCAAGAGGCTAAATAATCCCTAGAGATTGTCAAATTGACAACTAACATTGTCATGGGGACTATTCGCTGCAGGCTTTAGAAGTCAGAACCTACATGTTTCTTAGGCAGTTTTAGAGCAGCCATGCTGGGCTGGTCTCTGAAGATCTTGAAAAGTCATCCCCCACTGCTGGGATTAACCTGGAGGAACACCCCCTGCTGATAGGGAAGAACTGATTCTAATCCTTGAAGGAGATAAGGTGGTCAACTTCAACTTCCCCCAACCCTTTGCTTATGAAAGGATATGGAGATGAGTTCTCCATAGCAGATAAGCTAAGTCCATCAAAAGAAACAGTCCTACCTCCTGTCCTGCACAAGATCAACTGGGTTGGGCCTCAACATGAGCTAACCAATGAGCAAAAGCCATTCTTCTCTTCCTCTTCTCTCCCCTCCCCACCCCTTGCCTAAGTGTATAAATATACCTGACCCTGGCAGCCATCTTTGGCACCTGTTTGAAGTCCCTGAGTTCTGTTCCTTCTCTTCTCTAATAAATTCTACCTTAATCTTCTACTCGTGATCTGGTTCAAACTTCGACTCTGAACATAAGAACCTGGATACATACAGACTCCTAGAGAGTGACCCGATAACGGTTCTAGGCACCTAGATTCTGCTCTGGTCTATCAACTACTAAGGGTCCTGCAATTTGGCCCCTATTGTAATCCTCAACTTGCATCAGCAATGAGCAGCAGTAACACCTGGGAGTAAGTCAGAATCAGGTGCTTCCTGTATGAGTTTACAAACTCCCTAATGATCCTTAGGTGCTGGCACCCTCCATTCCACAGCAGCTGGTGCTACAGCTCTTATAGCCGCTAGCGTTATGGCTTTTAGACTAAGCATGGTGGGATGCTTGGTGTTTTAGTTTCATATCCCGCTGCTTAACCCAAGCAACTTTGTGGAGAGAAGGATTTTATTCAGCTCATGATTCCAGGTTATAACCCACAGGGCAGAGGAATCACAACATCTGGAGCGAAGGGAACTGGTCACATGACATCCAAAGCCAGAGCAGAGGGAAATACGCAACGTATGCATGTATGCATACATAATCGCTTGTCTGCCTGCTTGCCTGATTGCTAGCACTCAGCTCACAATCTTTTTTTCTTTAATTTTTCGTGTGTGTGTGTATCAGAGGGCAGTGTATACTCCTGTGGAAGACCAAGGGTGACTTCAGGAATCATCCTGGGTTGCTTCTATCTCCTTTTTGCTTTGCTCCAGGATTTCCCAGGCTCTGCCCACCAGGGACAGAGGAAGTGCAGGCCACTGCTGTTTCTTCCTGGTTTTTTTAACATGTGACCTGGGATCCGAATTCAGGACCTTCTGCTTGGGAGGCAGAGTCTTAGCCCCTGAGCCATCTCTCCAGCCCGCGGTTCACAATCTTATCTCTCTCTCTCTCTCTCTCTCTCTCTTTCTCTCTCACTTTCATATTGCCACCCACAATGAATGGTCTTCCCACCTCAAGCAAAGCAAACAAGACAGTCTTGCTTCTACAGGTTTGCCCAAAAGCTTACCCTAATCTAGAGAACTTTTACCAGGTGTGCATGGGGTCCTGTTATCAAAGTGCCAGATCGACTATTAATTCTTCATGTTACACTTTGTTATTGAGAGTAGTTTGTGTTATAACTGGGCTGAGGTATCTGAGACCCTTGGAAGCTCCTTGGAATTCTTCTGGCAGTTGGAGTATAGTTTCTTTCCTCTAGAATGTCTCACTTCTGTTTTCATTGCTACAGTTCCTGCCTCTCTTGCTGCTGTGTTTCCTGCAACTACCGCCATCATCTCAATGGTGATGATCAAATGAGGCAAGAAAATACATGGAGAGAAGCCTTTGATGGGCAGAATGCTAAAACACCAAGGTGCAGAAGATGAGACTGTGTCCCAGCGGCTGGCTCACAAGTGAACTGAACAGCTGCTTATGGAGACACAAAGGAGGGTGTGGCAAAGGTGTTTGCATGAGTCATGGCAGCAATTAATGTAAGTGGTTGTGTTTGGACCAATCACCTACTTTCTTCTAAGTCACATGAGGAAATGTTTCTTCTCTGCTTGGCTAAAAATGGCTACTAGGGCTGGAGAGATGGCTCAGGGGTTAACACTCACTTTCACAAGCAGAAGGTCCTGAGTTTGGATCCCAGGTCACACGTAAAAACAACAGGCAAAAACATAGGTCGCCTGAACTTATAGCCCTGGCGGGCAGAGCCTGGGAAATTCCAGCTGTTAAAATTCACCAGGGTTTTTGCAAATGCGTTTGGTACTACAAGATGCTTGAAATAGTTTCCGGTAATGGGTAGGATAGATAGTGCCTTCTGGAGCCAAAGTTGTGCTTTGACTCCAAGGAGTCTTAGTTGCCATATAACTTCCTGTATACCTGTGCAGAATGTTCAAAGCATGTTGGTTTGACACTGGGGCAATGTATCTGGCTACCTTGGCTGATGTTCCTCCATATTAGGCAGCTGGAACACCAGGTAAAGGTCTCAGTTGTCAGTGAAGGGGTCAAAGCACCTTGACTCTAACATCTTAGCTTATTTAAAGGGGAAAAAATTAAATGGGGTGCTTACAAGAATGGCTTGTCATTAATATTAACAGTGCTTGAATGGAAACGGTGCTCTACTGCAAGTGTTCAGAAGAGGTGGGTAGTTCTAATCTGTATCAGGATGTGTGTCTGCACATATATGGTCCAAGGACATTCATTCAGTAGTGATTATTTTGTCATCTTAGGGTTACAAGAAAGAGAGACATGATTTTCAGACAAAGACAGCTTCATAGCTTAATGTACGCAAGGACATCTTTACTTGGATATGCAGAACAATATTTGTATGTGATGTGAATATCCATTATCCCTGAGGATTGTCTTATGGATTACACTTTTGGTACCTTAGAATGTGAGGTTGTTTTAAGATGGCTTATACAAATCAAAGTTCATGATGACATTTTTAGTAAGATGGCATGGAAAGCCTGGGAAGCCAAAAGATGTAATTTCTGTATATGAAATAGCCACAATGGGGCTAAAAAGAATGAACTAGAGATAGAGTCAGAGAACTGTATTCACCAAGGGACTTTGTCATTTGGAAACTTCCTATAAAGTAGGGAAAAGGAGTGAATGTATCTTATAGAACATCAATCATTCCAGATTGTCCTATGCTTTGGAGGAGATCTACAGGAGTTAAATTGTCCTTGGAGGGTAAGTATGTATGCTTCAGGGAATGGAGAGAGAACATTATGGCAAGGAAAAAACTTAGATGAGAGAGGGCAACAAAGATTTTTAGAAATAAGGAGCTTCTGCCCTAAACAGGACATCTTAAGGCATCCCTTCCCCAACCTAAGGTCAGGGAACTTCAAGGGCTAGGAAGCAGTAAAAGTGTAAAGGCCTGAAGGGGGAACTGCCAGAAATTTTCTTCTGGACATGACAGGACTGTTGCATTCATAAACTCACTGCATTTATGTATATTTCCACAAGACCTACACAGGATTTGCCCTATCAACATTTTGCTTTGGAAGGGGAAAGATCTCGAGAGCCCCGATGCCTCCCTGAGAAAGTGACAAAGGCTAATGTAGATGGCTGGAAAGATACTTTCTTCTATGGCGTATTCATCGATATATGATTCATGCTCCAGTAAATACTCAGGCATGTGCCATGAGAGGCAACTCATGAAACTCAGTGGGCCACACATGTGAAAAGATATGTAAATAGGAGGAGACTGGCAGGGAAGAAGGCGTCACGTATTGTGGAAAGGCAGAGTGTGGGATTGGGGATTATGGTGTTTAAATATCATGAATTCACTGTATTTGTGTATGAAATATTACGAGAATAAAAAAAAAGAAAGAGTTTGTGGATATGGAATGTGCTTACATTGTGTTTCTAAGTGTGTAGAGCCAGAAAGTCTTCTGTGCTAGCCTGGATCTTCTAGACCTACAATTTGGTCAAATGCAGTTCTATTCATACTCTAGCCATAAAAGACTTTTGTCATTTATTAGAGTTACAAAGAAGCATAAAAATTTCTTTCAAGGAGACAATAGTAATTGGAGTTATTTTGAAATACCAAATCGTACTTAACCGTATAACTTCAGGAAGTAGAAATGGATGGAAGGCTCATTTTACCTTCAAGTCTGCAGCTCTCACCACTCTTTGTACGTTAAACCTTCTGATGAGGAACAAAAGCAGAATAGCTCAGGGAGTTTCTGCCAAACTTTTATCAGACCTTAACGCTTATGTTGAGTGGAAGCTCATTCTAACTGCTTGGCTATCCCCTTACAACTGATGTTCACATATGTTAGTATAAGCTCTCCATAGTACATACTGTTCTAATCACCTTTCATTTTCCTGTTGTCATCTAATTCCACAGCATTGAAAACAATATCTTTGCTTTGTTACTGATACTCAGGTTTCTTAAACAGTGCCAACATTTTTCAGTGAAATCAGTGAAGAGAAATAAAACTTCTTTCTTTCTTAGAGACAGCCTTCTTTGTCCTTTTGAAAATTATACTTTCAAATAAAAGAGTCAGCTTTTGAACTCTGTCCAAATCTAGAGCCCACAGCATTTTTTTAATAGCCTTGCAACTTTATCCTACTGTCCGAAGACTGCCTGCAGACTGTTTGAAGCTGCCGTGATGCAGGTAGCATTCAGGCTTTGCAGAAAAGCTAACCTTTTGGGGAAAAGCTGGCTTTTGAGTGTGGGCATGTGTATTTTCTTCGAGCCAAGTGTAAAAGACTTACAATCTACCTCTGAACAGAAGAAAATGTTTCATTTCTGTACTCCTCAGATTTTCCTTTTATTATTTCTTCCAACTAACTGTTCCAGCTGTCAGTAGATGGTTAAGGCAGATAGTGGCAGAGAGTGGGGGGGTCTGCTAAAGATCTTCATAGCTATATTAAAATGAGAAATTGTAATATGGCTAAACATTTTCTGATTATTTATGCATGAGGTTTCAAGATACTGCTCATGATCACATCATCCTGATAATTTTTTTTTTACTTTATAAATTGTATACATTTCGTTCATTCTCTTGTTGGCAGATAAAGCAACAGAAGTCATTTGAAAATAGCACAGAGAATATAAAAACACTTCTACAATGTGCTCTACTTTGGATTTAATAGAATTATGTAAGGTTTCAAGACCAAAATTTAAACATGCCAAGGTTTAGCTTGATGGCTTCTGACAATTTTGTAAGCGCAACATCCACTCAGCAATTTGATTTTGTGAGATTTGCATTTCATCCTAAATGATATAAACAACATACATCTTTTGCCAAAAAAATCTAGTGTGTTGCTAACAACTATTGAGATAATTAGATATGCAAAGTTGAAGTGCTATAGACAATGACTTGGGAATAATTTTCTTTATGAAGGACAACATAGTATGCCAATTGACCAACATGTTATTTTTCTGTTCTATTTTTCCCCAAAAGAATTTTAGCAATCCAACTTTAGCTTCTTTGCTCTAGTAATATGTTTACTTTAGAAAGTCAATTCGACTTTAGAAATGTCAGTGATTACCATCATATCTATTTGGAATTTCAATACTTTCACATTTTCGTTAAGAGTCTGAATGCTAATTACCAATTTTTATGTATTTCTCTAAAGCTAGTGATTTCAGGATGTGCAGCGGAAAATATTAATTACTATCATAAAAACTAATTAAAAGTTGAAAGCAAAGCTTTAATAAGCATGAATACCATTACTGTCAAATGTGAAAAACATACATTTTTCTTTTGTAAATCTCATTCTTTGCCTCACATATGTGATTCACAGATACACTTAGGATAGCCATCTGAAGTGGTGTTGGAGAGAGCCATGAAAGCATTCAGGTATGTTAGGGTTTTTGAGGGGATGAAAGAGCTCTATGTTTATATGATGGTTAGTATTTTTGATAATGATAATGGAAAAATAATGAGTGTAAAAAATTTGCTTACCATGTTCTTTGTTGACTCTTAACACAGTAGAAAAGGGAAAGAGAAAAGAAGACAGCAAAAGACAGCTTGTGAAATATGCAAGATTTGCCATCAAATTACCAGTATAGTTGTTAAAAATGGGGGGAGTGAATCAGGGGTGAAGACAGAAAACAATGAAAATAGGAGAAAATAGAATTCCTTAAATCAAAGTGATATTTTGGCCTAAGTCACACTTCTAAACACAACTTAAATAAATAATAATTGTTCAAACCAACACTTCTGTTTGTTTTCTGTGCTAGGCTTGGTGTAAACTGGGTCAAGTGGTGTTGTTTAGTAGTGACAGTCTGTGAAATTTCTCCCATGGACCAGGGCAGGAAATGCTGCTTGTTTTTCTTGCTCAAAGTGAAACCAATGTCTGTATTTCTTGTTTTGTGTATTATGTATTAGATACCAACAAGTGATGGTACCAGAGCCCAATTAATGAAGTAAAAAACAAATATGAGCAAATAGGGACCATCAAGAAAGTTGGAGACATATGTCAATTAATGTCTAGTGGCCTGCAGCTGATCAAATTTTAACATCAAGGATGTAGTCCAGGAAAATTCCAAGAGGATAACTAAAATGTCTTTGTAAATGACTGGTTGTATGATAGTAAAAGAGAAATTTACATGGCAGTATTTGCCTATGTGTTATACTCTGAACACTGTCATATCACACGTTGTTGCCTCTCAACTGTTCCTTAGTATTTCCAAGCCTATGGAAAAGAATGTGTATGCACAATAACTGCCTGCGTGTCTTCAACTTCTAATGGACATGATTTTGACTCTCTAAATCACGCACCAACAATCTCCTGACAAGTCTATTGGATTTTTTTCATCTGTGGTGTGTGTGTATGTGTGCGCGCATTCACGCACACATGTGTGAAAAGTGCACATGTACATGGAAGTTACAGATCTATGTTAGATGTCTTCCTCTATCACTCTGAATCTTATTTATTTAGGTATTTGAGAATCTCTAACCCTGAAATGCCCCAACTCAGCTAGATTAACTAGCTGATGAGCTCCGGGAGTTTACATGTGTTGATGGGATTTACAACTGTGTAACACCACCCCCAACTTTGCATGGGTATTAGGGGCTGCAAACTCAGATTCCCAGCACCTCAGTCCCTGGACTTTGTTTTTCACATGACCTTTGATTTTTCACTTTGTTGACAACTGCCTACTTTTTAATGTTCTTTTTCAAAGGATTCTGTTCACTCTTTCAACTGTCTTTCACTAATACCTAGGTGGAAGGCTCCTGGTAGGTCAGTGTCCCTTATCCCACCTGCCAGTTCAACTTTAAGGTTCTCCAGATGGTTGTTGTCAATCCTGTTTTCCTTTTACATTATTTTTCTTTTGAGCGGTGCCATCTTCTTCTACAGCATCTCCTGGCTCAAAAATCATTGATTTCAAACTCAGATTACAGGTTCCTTTTACTTTCTTGAGCAAGGAACTCATATCTCCAGCTTCCTTGGAGTCATCTTCACCTGGATTTTCTAGTGCCAACTGAGACACAACATGTCTGAATGAATTTGCTGTGTGTGTGGATACAAATATGTATTCCTTTTTTTCTTTTATGAGTCACAGTGTGTTGTACAGGTCTACAAATGTTAATTCAAGCTGCAAGTTTAAAGGCCTCCTGAATTCCTCCCACTTACCACCTGTGTGTAAGTGGTTATCTAGAGCTATTAATTCTTTCTAATACATTTTCAGTTCAGCTCTAGTTTATATACCTGCTTGGTGCTGGAGTTTAGGTCCTCATAGCTCTTTAGATCACTTTTGCTCCAACTATGAATCTTTATACCCTTATAGCCATCAGATTATCAAAACAAATATTCTGGCATGAATTTAATCTCTTTCTGGTTTACAACTCCTGTGACTGGTTTTATGGATGCAAATGTACTTATGTAAAAACTCTTGTGGTGGGCTGGAGAAATGGCCCAGGATTAAAAGACTGTGGCCTCACAAACAGAAGGTCCTGAGCTGGGAATGCAGGTCCCACATAAAAACACCAGGCAGATCCCACAACCCACAGCCTACACTTCTGGTCCTAGTGGGAGGAGCCTGAGAAATCCCAGAGCAAAGCAAAAAGGAGGTAGAAGCAATCCAGGATGATTTCTGAAGTCACCCATAGGCTTCCACAGGAACACACACACACACACACACACACACACACACACACACTCATACAAAAAAATAAAATAATAAATAAATAAAGTTTAAGAAAGTGTTCTCATTCCTGCTTGTATCTCCAGCCTTCCTTTTCTGCCCATCTTTTGTTTCTCTTGCGTTCATGCCTTCTTTATGTTATGGAAGTCTTGCAGTCTTTGAAAATTTTAACCAATTTTTCTGACAGGTGAATTAGTGTAAGTCATTCAATTTCTGGATACTTAATTTCCTAGTTTTTAGAAAAGGGAAACTTGTACATTAAATGTGAGCATTATAATAAGATAGCACACATAAATGTAAATAGCTTTTCATAGCAGCTGTTTTTCAAACATTCTCTTACAACTTTATTTTTTAGTATTTTAAACGTTTATACTTCTCTTACTGTCAATTTTACAATTGTAGCTATTCCAAAACCAGTACTTTGAACTTTATAGAAGAACATGACATCATATTTAAAATGAACCAATGGGAAAATGGATTTCTTCAGCCCACATATGTTTTTGTCTGTACCCTTAGCTATTCTTCTTTCTATTCCCTCTTAATATTTTATCATGAGAAGCTCAAGACTGAATGCAGTGCTTTTATAAGAATCTTTACAAAAGAAGACCGTAATGGTAGCATGTCTGTTTTATATTATTTCTTGATTCTGAATTGTAAGTTCCTGCTTTTATCATGCCTATAAGTCACTTGCTTATATTCAGTTTATGAGCCACTAAGCCTAGATTTAGCTCTATTGCTGGGAAGCTAGTCAATCACTTTTCATTTATTATAATGCACTTTCATTTGGACTCTCAAGGTAAATAAACATAAGGATAAAAGCACCAGTTGGATTTTTCAAAAGTGTGGAAGCCTAGAAAACTGATTATATTGACTGACCAAGCTCTTCAAAATGATCAAGCCAGCAGTTCCCTGTAAATTCATGTTTTTAATCTGGAGTATATATATATATATATATATATATATATATATATATATATACACATAGTATGTCTGTTTTATTTCTTGATTCTGAATTGCAACTTCCTGTCTTTATCAAGCCTATAGGTCACTCGCTTGTATTCAATTTATGAGCCACTAAGCCTAGATTTAGCTCTGTTGCTACATATATATACATATATATGTATATATATATTACTATATATATGTATATATATTACAGTGGAAATTCATTTTGTTTTATGTACTAAATAACTTTGTTTTATACTTTGTTCCTATTTGCATTTTCTTACATTTCTTTCATTAATTATTATTTGGTGGTTTCATCTATGAGTAAAATGAACTTTTCTCTTTTCAACTACATGTTTCCTGATCACCTCTTCTGTCACTGAAAAACCTTCTTCCCAGTCAGCCTTCCTCCTGCTTTCATGTCTTTCTGTGTGTGTGCGACCCACTGAGCTTCATTGCTGGCGTGTGCCTCAGCATTGCTGAAACATGAGTGATACATGAATGGGTGTAACATAGAGAAAAGTAGTTCTGCTTCCCCTCATTAGCTTTAACCATCAGTAGTCTGTCAGGGAGGTGTGGTGTCTCTTGAGCTCTTCCTCACTTCCCCACCATTTTGATAATGAAATATCGATAGGCCAAATCTTGTGCAGGTCTTGCAGAAGTAAACAGGGCTGCAGTGAGTTCATACGTGCATCAACCTTATTGATGCAGGAATAGTTTTTCCTCTGTTTGTCAAATATCCCTTTGTGGTTACCAAATGTTACAGGGTAGTCCCATCTGGGGTGCCAAATGATGTGGGAACATTCTCACCAAATATTACAGAGTACCTGTTCAGGGGCCAACTGTTACAGGAACGACTGTCCCAATGTTGTAGGGTTCTTGTGTTATGGGGTCAAAGATTGAAACCAGAATACATGTAGAGGATTAAGGTAGAGTTTATTAGAGGACAGAAAGTCTGGCACTCATGGACTCCAGACATGGAGTGCCATGAGGTTCTAGGGTACCCTGAAGAACTCATGGAGCTACAAATGGACTAATGGCACCCTTAGTGCCATGAGGGGCAGGTGCCATGAGGGGCAAGCACCCCGGAGAACTCATAGACCTCAGGTATGGAATCTCGAGAAATAGGAAAGGAGCTAGAAATGAACTCCAAGTGGCATGAGGGGCTAGGGTGCCAGAAAACTCATGGACTCCAGGCATGGAATCCATGAGGAGCAAGGAACAAGAAGCAGACTCATGGCACTAGAGTGCCATGAGGGGTAAGTGCCAAACATGGCCGCCAGAGCCAGGCATATTTGTCCACCTAGGTAAGCCTGGAAAACTAGCTTTTTCTCATTGTTAGCTCCCATTGGGGCCTGACCTGGTTGCTCTTGGGCCCACTTGGGGCTAGAGACCAAGTTGTCTGTTGGATATGGAGGGCTCATCTCCATAATCCTTTCATAGGGAAGTTGGCCGTCTTATCTCTGGGAGGATTGGAGTCAGTTCCTCAGCAGGAGTGTCCCTTCAGGGTGATCCCAGCAGTGGGAGATGGCCTTCGGGAGTGTCAAAGACATTCAAAGACCTTAGAGACCCATCCCAGCACAGCTGCTGTAATCCTGCCTTATTATGGGGGCACTGCTTGCCACCTTCTGGTTCTTACATTCTTACTACCCTATCTTTAACAATATTCCCTAAGCCTTGATGGAGGTTGTTCCTATTTGAAAAGTGTTAAAAACCCTTTCCAATTTTTTTTTATTCTTGATCTGTGGAATATGTTTTCTTTTTTTTTTTTTCTCAGTCAAGTGAGCATTTTGAATGCAGCATATAGTGTGGGATTTGGAATCTAGTGAAACTGAGTTGTACCAATCTCCTCACTTATAAAATGGTTTTTATAATGCTAGAAGAGCTATTTAAAGATTGAATCAATAGTTCTGCTAACATCATGTCTACACCATGAAAGACAACCTCTCAAAGTTAGTATTCATGTACTGCTTTATCCTCATTCTTCTCACATGGGGAAATATTTGGTAGAATTTTTTTTACATAATTTATAGTAATAGATTATATTAGGGACAAAATTCCAGTGCTTAGAACAGAAATATAAAGAAGCAATGTGTCTTAGTTTTTTTTTTTTTTTTTTTTTCTGTTGCTATGGCAAAATATCCTGAGTAGAGTAATCTAAAGGAGAAAAGGTTTGTTTTGGCTTACAGCTCACTATGGTGGATGAATCAAGGTGACAGAAACTTAAGAAGTTGGTTACATCATAGCCAATCAGGAATCAGAGAGAGAGAAGATGCTTGGATTAGCCACGCTTTCTCTTTTTTATTCAGTTCTAGACAGCAAGCCTAGAGAATGGTGTCACCATCCTTTGGGGTTGGTCTTCCTTCCTCACTTAACCTATCAAGAAAATCTCTCACTGTCACTTTTAACCAGAGGCTAATCTAGATACTTTCTCACAGGTGTGGCTGGAGCCCTGTCTCTTAGATGATTCAGGATCCTGTCAAATTGACAACACTAACCATCACTCGGTGCAAGTTTTCAAAGAGTATATGTGGAAAACACAGCTTTGAGAGAAATAGTATGAAAGAAAGGAAAGTCAGATAATGTTTGGACTAGAGTTTGATGGAACTAAAAATAAGTAATTTGTTATAGAACAATGTCAATTAGACAGCTTTACAGATTTGTACTTGTGATGAAATCCTCTTAATTTCCCATATATGTGGTCTGAAAAATAGTATGACTTACTACGAAATAATTAAAGTACACAGGCATTTTTGCCATCCTTGAGTTCTTTGAAAATTGATTTAACATGAATTGCTGCTAGTATCTTATCTCTGCATTTTTTTATTTAGACACCTTAAATTAAGAAAGAAATAGTACACCAAATTCCAAATATCCTAGCAATGCTTTTTTGGTGACACGTGTAATCATCTCTGAATCATATCTTAGCTTTTTGACAGATTTGGGTTTTTAATCCTTTTACAAATCAACATCAAGATCACTCCGGAAGAGCCAAAGTGCTTTCTGTTGTGGCTGATGCATCATCATCTAAATTGTCAGCTAAATTCTCCTTGCAGAATACTTATTACTGGCAGCAATGAAAGAGGCAGGAAAAGCACAGCTTGAATCTCAGATCTCTGGAGGAAATTTCACATCAGGCATTGAAAATGTCTTTTCACCTTACAAATGAAACAAATGGAGATATAGCTCTGATTAATTGAAAATGGGAAATCTTGCTATGTCCTTGTTGACTTCCTCTTTCAGCTTGAAATTCAACTGTGATTTGTCATCTTAGTTACCTGTTCTCTCATTTGAATGCACACTTTCTTAATGAGAGGACCAGTACAAACTAGGTAGCATGATTTGAAGTGGAAAAAGTCAGTGCCTTCTCTTGTTTTGGTCAAATTTAAGATGCTGCATAAGATAAGGTAAATGATATGGCATTGTCTATAAGAATTAAAAGCTCATCACTAATCAATGAGATGAATCAATCTTGGCTACTTGAGATGCATTATAAAATTTTTCTGGTCAAAAGGTTTTATATGGACTACAGTTAATGTAAGGGTGATTACCACTTCATTATTATGATAAAGAAGCTTTACTATTATATGTTGTAAAAGAGAGCTCATTAATTTAAGCAGTTAAGTATGACACATCATGTCTGTTTGGATTTTACACATGGATTGAGTATTATTTAAATTTTATTACCGTGTATGTGTATGTGTGTGTGTGTGTGTCCTATAGCACATGTGTAGAAGGTCAGAGGACCACTTTCTGGAGCTGGTTCTCTCCATCTACCTTTCTCTGATTTCCAGGAACTGAACTGAGGGCTATCCATCTTATATAGCAAGCACTTTTACCCCTACTCATTTGGCTAACCCTTGACTATATTTTAAAATAAAGTTATTTTAAACTAAATTACATCTCAGAAGCTTACTTCTATAGAATAACTTATTTTTATTAGAGTTGTGTATTAAAATCTTTCTTAATATGAAATAAACCTATAGACATGGTAACTCTTACCTGTTTTATCCATTTCACCAGTGCACACACAGAGACTGGAATAGCACAGATAGATTGCTGTGATGGCTTTGGTCCCTTTAGTTTATTGTGGGAAATAAAAAAGAATGGAGTTGTTCAGACTGTCAGTAAGATTTTAATAATAGAAGAAAACAATATTGCATAAGAGTTGAAATGATAAGAGTTGAAATCTTGTTGAAATAATTTGGGTTTGTCCAATTGGTTAATACTACATAGTGTAATGTATGGTTAATCTTAGGTGCTATCTTGACCACACTTGTCAGGCTACCTAAAGAAATTATCCAGATCAATCAAAGACTAGCCCTAGATCTGATTGGAACCTCCAAGTAGCAGACTAGATAAAAAGAAACCATAGAACAAAAGACTTTGGAAAGACTGCTAGAAAATGGTCTTCCCTCCTACCGCCTGGCTTCTTGGACCCTCCAGCTCTCCAAGCCTCCAAATCTTCAACGTGACTAAAACTCTCCAGGAATCCTCCAGCCTTCAGCTGTCACTCACTGGACTACTGGACTAAGCAGCTACTGGCAGCCATATGACTACCTTGGCCAAATCTCGTAAGTCAAGTCAATAAATTCATATATATATATATATATATATATATATATATATATATATATATTCATTCTGTTGATTCTGTGGCTCTAGAAAACCCTGACTAATACATGTAAAATGGCAATGTGGATGTTGGGATGTGAAAAATGCAGTACTTCCCTTTACATTTGGATCTAGAGGAAGGAGACAGAAAGACCATATACATTGGAAGGGCCTTTACATAAATATTTGAACAATTATTCTCTTCGATTTTTCCTTTCCTTACATCTCAAAACTTCTCCCTTTTAATGTGGAAATTCAGGCTTCTCTCTGTGTTTCAAAGGCAGTAGGTAGTAGGGCAATATGAGAGACTTGTAGAAGGAGGTCATTGGAGTGATAAAGAGAGGCAATCTGGCCGTGGTACACCCACTGGGGTCAAAGAGAATAATGGGATGTAATTGAATGACTTCCTGGGGAGATGAAGCAGAAGGAGAGCAACACAGGAAAATATATTTTCCTTGTTTAAAATTACAGTACCTCTGTGCATATATTAGAGGATAATGTTGGTACAAAGAAAGATGTATACACATGTCAACATTGTGATGCACCTTTAGTATGGACCCAAATTTCATCCAAAGTAATGTCCCTGGTGTTCCACTTTAAATGTATTATTTTCTCTCAAAGATGATACACATGTTTACCTGTGGCAAAAATCTTATCCTGATTTTAAAATCAATAGATATAAACCCAAATCCAAATAACCTATAATGTCTCCATGAAGAATATTTTCCATAGCCTATAGATTGACTTCTTATATGTTGCTTGCTATCATGATTCCAAAAGCTATCAGCCTGGTGGTTATATAAAGGCATGAATGAAAATCAGAAAAAAATAATCATGGAAGTACATTTCCCATAGAATTCAACCAGAGGTATACTAGAGTTGGCTCATGGCTTGTTAAATCTGACTACAGAATTTTCAGGAATTTTGCAAGTGGGTTATTATTATGTTCATGGAATGAAATCCACAATGATGGGATCAGAAATTGGCAGATACTTCAAATTTGGACCCTTTATTTTTTCTCAGGGAATAATTTTTTAAACACTTACTTGTAAAACTTTCAGTCAACTTCCTTCTTCTACTCCTCCTTCATCTTCTTTTTTTCTTCCTCCTCCTGCTTTTTCTCCTCCTCCTTCTTATATTCCCTTTCTCCTCTCCCTCCTCTTCCTCTTTCTCCTTCTTCCTCTCTCATTCTCCCTTTTCTTCTCCATTTCCTTCTTCCCTCTCTGTCCAACCACAAACTCTCACAGCATCAGTCCTTTCTCATAGAGCTGTACCTATAACCCTTCTTTGCACAAACTTCAAAACAAAATTTTCAGGAAAATATTGAAAACCAGAGATTACCAGTAAATGAGCCATGCTTTTCTTTTTTCCTTGATCAATTTTTTATTTTTCTGTTTTACATTGTATCATAGTTAGGCATAGGGGTCAACTTGACAGTTGAGGGTTTGAGCTCTGGGCACATTTGTAGAGAATTAGTGGTTGAGCTAAGCCCAGAGTAAACCTGCAGGAGATTGGCTAATGGGGAAAGGCCAGGTGGGTGGAATTAGGCCCTGTAATAAAACACAGAGAGCTGGTTGAGAGAGTTGCATCCTTGTGTATACTTGGCCAGACATTCTGGTCTGGCAAGTAAGGATAGTCCTTCTGTCAGTCATTACATAGAGATGGTGTAGCCAGTTCCCTTGGCCCTGGTGTTGATGCAGGCTCTCCCATCAAGCTAGACAGACTGTAACTGGACTATCCTAAAAAAATAAACCCCGGGGCTGGAGAGGTGGCTCAGGGGTTAAGCCTCTGCCTTGCAGGAGGAAGGTCCTGAGTTCGGATCCTAGACCCCATGTATAGACGCCCGGCGGAAGCAGGGGCAGCCTGCTTTTCTGGTCCTGATAGGGCGGAGCCTGTGAATCCCGGGGCAGAGTAAACAAGGAGGAGGTGGAGGTGGTCCGTGGTTATACACACACGCGCACATACATACACACACATACATACACACACACACATACACACACAATTGAATAAATAATAAAATAAAAAAAAGAAAAGAAACCCCTTGTTCCCTTAGGCCAGTTGATAGTCATTTATCAGCATCCATGTTTTGGAACAGCAACACACTGGTACTTTTGTTTTATTTGTTTATTTGTTTAATTTATTTATGTACTATTGCCAGAGTCTTCTATATAAGCCTGACTGGAGTCTAGCACTTACTGTATAGCACAGACTGGTAACTGACTTGTGACAATCCTGTAACCCTGGAAATGCAGCATCTCTGCCTTTTTTCTTTTCTTCTTTTTTGAGACACAGGGTCTTGTTACACAGCTCAGGTTGTTCTGGAAATCAGGATCCTCCTGCTTCTGCCCTTAGAATTCTTAGATCACAAATATATGCTAGCATGCCCAGATGTTGATGGCACTAACTGGGACTGCTTGCTAACTTCTTACTCTGTATTATATCATTTTGATTTTCATATTTCTACTTCCTAGTTTTGGTATACTCTCCATTCAGAATCAGTATGACTCAGATTACAGTGTGTGAGGGTGGTGGGAACAAAGTCTACTAGTGAGATGGCAACTTTGCTTTAGCACAAATAAATCCTAAAATAGCAATATGTGTGTTATATGACTATGCAAATGTGTATGTGTTTGTATGCATGTGTGATGATGGGCCCACAATTATTCAAAGAAACTACTTTCAAAGGAATAGTGACAATGTGTATAGACATCTCTTCATTGAGACATATATTAATAAGTATATGTCTAAAAAGTGTAAGATAGTCTATCTAAAAATATATTGAGATTGCTGTAAGCAAGTTAAATTGGCTACATGTAAGGATCAATTGTTCATAAGTAGAAAACTATTACAGTTTTGGCATGTACTACGGTCTGAATGTTTGAAGTTTTCAAATTTATGCCTTGACATCCTAACTTCCAAGTTGATGGTATGAGAAAATATGAGCCCCTTGGAAGGGAGTAGATCATTGGTGTCAGAACTCTAAATGACTAGGATTATTGTCCTTGTAAAAGAGACTACAGGGACTGACTAGATGGCTATTTGGCTTAGTGTGTAAAGATGCCTGTACGTAAACCTGGTAACATGAGTTCATGAATTTGTTCCCCAGTGCCCACAACTTTGAAAGTTGTTCTGATCTCCACACATGTTCCATCCTTCTCTCTCTCTCTCTCTCTCTCTCTCTCTTTTCTGTCTCTCTCAAATAACATAAAAGTAAAATATTAACAAAATCAAAGAGATCACATAGAACTAGGTAGACACTTTAACCATGTGAAAAAAAAGTGAAGGAGTCATTACAAGACAGCAAACTTTCTCTATACCGCAATCTTTTGCCTTGATCTTGCACTTACCAGTTTCCCAAATTATGAAAAACAAATTTCATTTATAAACATCTTAGTTTCTGTTGTATTGTTAAAGAATCCCAAACAGAGAGGCAGCAGCAATGTTGATATGCTTAAAGAAGGGGTTTGAAGGGATTTTTGTGAGGAGAAGACTTTTGGAGAGAGCTAAGGGGTACCTACAAAAATGGTAAACCACTTGGGCTTAGTAATAAGAGGTATGTCATGTTTGTCATGCCTTGTACTGAGTGGACAGGAAGAAAGGAACACTATGAGATCTAGGAGATGAGCTCCATGACAGGAGAAGAGAAGGCCACCTGTTGGAAACTCATCTTTTGAAGAGAAAGACAGTTATGACCAAAAGCTTGTGGACAAGAAAGGCTGTTGAATAGCACATGAAGTCCACTCTGTGACTCACAGAGCAAGGGAAAATGATAGAAAGGATTAGAAAGAAAATTAAGACCATTTGCTTCAGTAGTCATTATTGACCAATTCATCACCTACTTATATGGACAGACGTGAGTGAGCAGCTTTTGGAAGTCAGTTCTTTCCTTTCGCTATGTGGATTGTGCAGAATTAAGCTTGAGTTTGCTAGCAGGTGCCTACCCACTATGCCAACTCACCACCTGGAGAACACTCTTTTGTTTTGATTCACTCATTCAATATATGATTATTAAATATTTACTCTGTATGCACTTTTAATTGTATAGTGATTTACATGACAGACCAAATTTCTGCCTTTGGGAAAAAAATCAGATAGTAAAAATTACACAGTTCAACTAGCTTCAGATGATAGTATATAATAATGAAAAGCAAAATGAAAGAACTTGACAAAATGATCATACAGTGTTGATGTTTAGGTATTCTCAACAATTTAGCTAAAGCCTGAGGAGGTGATTGATAACTGAACTAAGACCTCAGGGATGAGAAGGGATTACCATATTACATTCATGAGTAAATAAGACACTTGGAAGCAAATGAAACAGGGACTTTTAAGATTTGTGAGCTAAGAACAGGTTTTCCATAATAGAAGAAGGAAAAGAAAGCACTTAAGTTTCAGAAGAGTCTGGAGAAATACATAGCAAATATGGCAATTCATTATTATCAAGAATTTTGTGGTTAAGAATTTGAACAAGCCATGACTCAGCAATTCTTTCATGAAGCCTCGACTGAGAATATTGATAGAGTGCATTTGATGCCTGCCCTAAGATGAATTGTTCTATAAGGTTCCTGTACTTCCACACATCCTCCCTTTAGTCTTGGGACATCCTCCAAGAATGGTGGGTGGCATCAGGGGGATCATATGGTAACTGGCTTCCACTCTGGTGGAAGTTGAGGTTGAAAGTCCCAGAATGTTACTTCCAATGTGTCTGCATCAGTCAGAGCAATTCACATGGTCAGTTCAATTTCAAGCAGAAGGAAAATAGACTCTAGCTCTTGATTGATGCTTGCAGTCCTTGAAGACCAACTACCATAAAGCCTTTTGCATGGCCTAGTAGTGTGTTTGGATTATAATCCAAATATAGCAGGAGGCTATTGAAAGTTTGAATCAAGGGAGAAATGCGATTTGATTTCGGCTTTAAAAAACAAAACTGTGACTGCTGTGGAAAATAGACTTCAATGTTGTGAAGATATAGTTTGAAAGGTCAGTTTGGAAGCTTCTATAGCACATAAAAGAAAAAATGGCAAAGTCTTGAATAGGATAGTACTGGTAGATGTGGCCAAGTATAGGTAGGTTAGGAAAGAATTTAAGAGGTAGAACTCAGAAGACTCAGCCATGAATTTAAAGTGTGGAGTGGTTGGCTCAGAAGTCTCTTAGCAAAAATGTCAGTAATCACTGATTAAATAAATTACTGTGGTGCATTTGGACCCAGGTGGGACATCCAGTCCTCTCCCTTCAAGGGATAAGGAACATAACAGAAGGGGGAATAGAAAGTCCAAAATCTACTCTGTCATTAGCCGAGGAATCTCTCATCATAGTGTCTGGAGGTGGATGTAAAGAAACCATGACTTGCACAAAATTTCATGAAAATTGAGAATTTTAGTCCTCAACATGACATTATACTCTATCACCCAATGCTCAGGGACCTCTGTGGAAGGAAGAGTGGAAAGAATGTAAGGCCCAGAAGATGGGGGTAAGGGTTGTGAAGTGCTACCTTCCAAAATGATAGTCATGACAATCATGAACCCACAACAGGGACTCATACTGATATTAAACTCACTGGGGACATGCAGAACCAATGATCAGCTGTGAGCTGACAAGACACAGTATTGCTTCAAAACACAAATTCAAGAGTAGAAGAACAAATATATAAAACTCATAATCTCTTCTTTTTTTTCCCACTCACTCAAAGTTGACAAGTAGCCCATTCCCTTTCCTCTCCCCTCCCCTGTACCCCCTCTCCCTTTCCCCTTCCTTTTCTCCCTCCCTCCCCTTCTCCCAGTGCGCCCTCCCCCCCCCCCCCGTTCGTTCCTGGAGCATCCTTTAGTGTGTCTGCCAAACTTCCCATAATCTCTTCTTTAACACCCCCCTCCCAGTCAGGTTGGTAGTGATATCTTTACTTTGATTCCTGATTTGAGTTTTTTGAGTGTTTGGTCTTTTTGTTTCCTTTGATCCTTCTTTTTGTTCCTTTTTGTTTCCACTGGCTGCTCTGCTGTTTCACAGTCCTTCCCACTCTCCTCTCTCCAAACACAAACTAGATTTAAATGTGAGCTATTTACACAACTAACAATGCAGCAAAAGCCTAAGTCCATTCCTTCCCTAATGTAGGTTGCTTCAAACTAGTATCAGCAATTATTATTACAAACTTTTTATTATTATTATTATTTATTCAACTGTGTACATGTGTGTGTGTATGTGCTCATGCGCGTGTCTGTGTGTGTGTGTGTCTGTGTATGTGTAGAACCACGGACGAATTCGCGAACCACCATGGACGCCTCCACCTCCTTCTGCCCCGGGATTCACAGGTTCCGCCCTACCAGGACCAGAAGCGCAGGCCACCCCCGCTTCCGCCTGGCATCTATACGTGGGATCTGGGATCCGAACTCGGGACCTTCCGCCTGCAAAGCGGAGGCTGAACCCCTGAGCCACCTCTCCAGCCCCAAATCAGCAATTATTATCATAGGTGCATCTTCTTTAGTTTGAAGGGAATGGGGGGAGAGAGGAAGCAGATGGGGGGAGCAAGGGAGTGGGGAGGAGTGGAGGGAGGAAGGGGACCGATGTACCTGTTAAGTTTGTATGAGCAGAAATTAAAAAAAAAATGATCTAAAAAAAGTTGATGTAATTGGTTACTTGAGCCCCAGATTTATATTACCATTATTTTAAGTACATCAATATCCTGGTTATTCTTTCTAAGAAGACTTCTTCCAGGCCAGGAAGATGCCCTCAGGGGTTAAAAGTATTTGCCACACAAGCCTGATGAACTGAGCTCATGCCCTGAACTCACTTAAAAAACAATTGAATTAAACAAAATCCCCTTAGGTATTGTTGGTCAGGGAGATGTCAGAGGCCCCCAAATAACATATGCTCTTGCTATACCTCTTGGTTGCCTACTGTACCTGGATGACAGTACTCTATTGTTGTAGACACTGTACACCTGGATTGCAATGATATAAATAAAGCAAATTGGAACTGAGCTGGAAGCTTCCTCCCTGCCAGCCTGATTTCAAAGTCCACAAAAGTGCTATATAGCCTGCTGGGGGAGAAAAGACATCAATATTCTTACTCAGTTGTGACTCCTATGAACTATAAGTCCAACGTGCCTGACAAAATGTGTCCTAATGCTTTGCATGTAACACACCATTCTCTGATTAGATTTTCAGATAAAAAGGATGGATTCCATGCCTGGCCTTGGAAGCCTGGTGAAACACCTATGGCAGAATAGGTCATAGGTACTGTGTGGGGCAAGGGATAAGACTGAACACTATTGTTAGGTAAATTGACATAGGATGTAATTGCCTTCTCAATACTTATTCCCATAGAAAAATGCTGCTTTCAACTCTAATCAGCCAAGTCTGTCTTGGCAGTAAGCAAAACAGTAACTACAAAGAGTACTGACTGGTCAAGGTGCTGAAAGTAAGTGATAGATGATTTCTCAGTCCTAAAGGAGACATGTATATCATCTCTTCCTATGCTCAAGGAACATTGTAGAAGAGGGAGAAGAAAGAATAACAGAGCTGGAAGATAGTCTTGGCTATGAAATGACATTGTCTAGGCAAGACCTAGCTACTGCAACTGGAAACTCACAGCAGCTAAAGATGTAGGCATGAGGTCTGCATATGAATAGGCCCATCAATAGTAGTGTATAGATGGGGGAAGGGCTCAAGGGGTCCTGCAGTATCATTGCTGAACTATTTGTTACTGATAAACTTTGGGAGAGGAGGAGCCATTTCCATCAGGTTTGCTTCACTAGTGATTCTAATGAACTCCTACAGATAACTCCATTCCAATGATCACACAGGTGGTCTAGGTTAAAAGAAATGGGTCTTGAAAGTGAAGAATCTGGGAAAGAGACTGTTGAGAAAGAGGAAGGGGAGGGTGGGTATCAAAGGCAGATAACAGAGTGTGTGGGAAGAGAATAACCAGAATGTGTTGCACAGATTTGGTTTATTACTTCTTTAATGCCATTATTCCTACAACTGGGTGAGAGGCAGAGACAAAAGAATTGGCTGGAAAATTGCAGGCTAACTAGATTAGACTATGTAACTCAGTGGCAGAAACAAGATCTTGCCTCAGAAACAAAAGGTGAAAGGCAAGAAACAACTTCAGAAAATTGTCTCTGACCTCTATGCTTGTCATGTGATCTCCTACTCTCTTCTCTCCCTCTCATCTCTCTACCCCCACACATTCACATACACAAAGAAAATATGTAAATAGACTTCCTCAAATTGTATGTATAATTCTTTGGCCCAATTTTATTATGTGTACATTCTGATGAATCAATTTTTGATGAGTACAATGTCCAAACAAAAATTTCCAACTCCAATTATTGAGATGATATTTACTGAAGTATAGAGCCTTGTAAATGTATGCAGTGGCATTTAGTGTTCATATGTGTATACTTTGAAAAACTATGATGTGACTTTACTGTATATTTTGATCAATAGTCTCCTTTCCTATAATCAATATTATTTATAAGAACAATTATAAGCCAGTAAAGCAATATTCTCTATACAGTCATGTACCACAAAATGACATTTTATTCAATGATGAACCACATCTTTGAAAATACTCCTGTAAGATTATAATGTCTCCTAAAAATTCCTATCATCTATTGAAATAATAGCTGTCACAACATCATAGCACAGTGCCACATACTTCTGGTTATTTTGGTGTAAATAAAAGTATTGTCCTGCCAGCTATGTAAAAATATTGCATACAAAATTATATGTAGCATATAATATTTGATATTGATAATTAACTGTATTATTCATTTATATACTTATCATACATTTAATCATTATTTTTAGTGCATTCCTACTTTCAGAAAAGTTTGCTACACATTAATATGACATATCAGTAGGGTGGTAACCTCATGTATTTTATGTTTACTATTTTTCTTCATTGCATGAAGAGATCATATGACATATTTAACCTTTCATCTCTAGGTTTATATAACTACACTCTATGATGTTCACATAGTGACAAAGTAACTTAATATATCTCTCAGAATGTGTCTCTACCATTAAAAGAAGCATGCTATATGTATGTGTGGGTCTATATGTGGTTCATATTTGATGAATATAAGAGAAAGTATTCATGACCCATCCATTACTTCCTTACTATTGCTTCCCTTATCTACTAAACCTTCATTATTATCTTTTCTTCAGCTATATAAGAGCTTTAGTGCACACTCCAAAGTAAGTGATTACTAGTTTTCAGATGTTTGTATGAAAAAAGAATCATTTAGGAAATTAATTTGAAAATGTACATCACAGACTATATCACAAGCAAGTCTTATTCAGTAAGTCTAGGATAGAGTCATAAATCAGCATTTTTAATGAGAACCATGGGTTGTTTTCAGTGTGATGGGAAATGTGTTGACCAACGTCTGGTTAATATAAAATGAGTTTATCAGCTAAGACACATACATGCTTCTTCCCCTATGGACTCTTGAATACAGATTCCATTACTTATCTTGGAGTCTGGCTGCCTAGTTATGGAAAGAAAAACCTTGAAGATATAATTATGTTAATTAAGGAATTCATGAAAGTAATGATGGAGAAGCTTAGGTCTCCTTATTTAAATCACAAAGAAATAATGTATATTATTCTTGGTTAGGTAGAAGCCTTATAAGGAAATGATGAAAGTATCAACTTTTATTGGAAAGATAAAACCCATTTATTCTCTGCTCTCAATTTGATATTTGAGATATATTTCACCCAGTCCTTTTGCATGAACAAAGTCAGCCAATTAGATTTAGCACCATATCTCAATATGAGGCTTTATTTCATCAAGGATGTATAGTTATAATTTCCATGGTTAATTTTTAGAACTCCTTGAAACTCTCCCTATGTCAAAGAATTATGATGACGGTGGGGATTGTATTGAAACTGTTGTAATTTGATTAAAATGAAATGAAGAAAGTGCCTTTTCCATTTACAAAGGGAGCCCTACATTTAAAAGTAGATTTAAATTGAGGCTTAATTATTTCATGAAACTGTGTTTTAGAGGTAGTCTTGTTGAATCAGTATATGAGAAAGGTTTGACACACAAATTCCATTTTTAGAAATTTTTTAAACCAATAATCAGAGATATATATAAAAGTTCATATGGAATGGTGTTCATATCACCTTAATTTAAAATAAGGAAATATTGGAAAAATACCCTATAACAGAAGACTGATTATGTAAATTAAAGAATATTCACACAATTGATCCAAACTGCATTCTAGTTATCATATGAAGAATTCTATTTATTGGCATGGAAAATGCCCATATTGCTAATTTTTTAAAAAGATGTTGAAATGCTGCATAAAATATATAATCTGATTATTTTTGGATAAAATGCATCTGCATATGCAAACACACATACTTCATGTGTTTAGATTGAAGACTGTAAAGATATATATTAAAAAAGATAAAACGTTAGTAGATTTATCTCTGAATTTGTGTGGTAGTATTATGTATAACTTTTTATTGTATTTTTGTTTTTTCTTTTCTACATTGTACTTTTCGTACTCAATGTTTTTCTCCATAATGCTTTCTTTTTTTGCTTTCATAATGAGGAAAAAGTTATTATTATGAGTCAAAAGAACAAGAAACAAAGCTGTGTCATTTGCCATTAAGATTTATTATGACTTAGTTTTAAACAGATAAACAGATTTGTCATTCCACAATATGTATTAGCATACAGTTTGAGTATGAATATATTAAATGTGACCTTATAGCTTCCGTATATGAACTACATTATTGAAAATCTTTTGAGAGACCCTTATTTGGTGCCAATGAAAGAAGTGACAATATAAATCATTCAAACCACAAACTCCTTTTCACATGTAGCAGGTCACTCTCCCTATGTGAATAGCCTTGAGTAATAACTAGCTTGCATTTCTTAAATGACAACTTAGATATAAATGGTAGAACTTCAGACCTTTGGCATGTATATTAACATAGATTTCAACACCTTTTGTGCTGGTATTACTGATGTTTGTGACAATAAATCCCACACATCATGAAATATTTTGTCATTAATTAACCATCTCTTTTGTGAACATAAGCCATTCAGTGCTTTAGTCTGTGAGTCTAATTTTTAAGAAGAAAAGAATGAATTTGGAAATGTGTATAAATCAGTGTTAAGATTCAGGGTCTTGGCTTTCATGTGTCTTAATTACCAATTATGGGTTCTGTGATAATTGAGAGGACTCTAGGACAGTTAAAGTTTTGGCTACACATTCTGTGCATTGTATTGTTACCAAATAATAAATTTGCATTGCAGTGTTACCAAATAAATGCCAAAAGAAAAATATTCCAGAAACTTCAAGTGAATAACTGTCTATAAACCCTTTAAGAAATGGTACAAACAGTAATTCCTTTCTCCCACCAAAATTTCCATATACTGGGCTAAGAAAGTTCGGGACCAAAGATGAAACTGTATTGTGGATTACTTAGCACATGGTAAGAAACTAGGAATAGCACCGAAAAGCCTAACACAACAATGTATCATGAGAACAAATGTAAAATGATGCAGAACAGAGAGTCCTTAAGAGAAATGGTGAATCTGATTCCATGGTAATAGGTCAATGAAAGTGAAGACAGACACTACAAGAAAATCTGAATTAAGATAAAACTGAACATGAGATCATTTTAATCACTATCCTATTTCAAAGAAATTCAAACTCTTCTATTCTGATCTAGATCTATACTTTCTGAATATGTAAATGTGACTATTTATGGCAGTTCTTTCACATTTGAGTTCACTTTTTTTATTAAAAGCATACAAGCATGTAATTTAAATAGTAAAGTAGTTTTGGCAGATTTGTTACATGTGTTTCCTCAATTTTCTCTCTTCCACTTCTCTAGCCATGCAGAAAGAACCATTCTCATTATAGTAATCGTTTTAGTATTTCCCTCATGTAGCCAAGTAATATTTATTTTTATTTTATTTTACTTTAATTTTTTTATTTTGTTTTTATTGGGCTACTTAATTTTGTCACTAAGCTTTTAGCATTACTTATTTCCTTCTTATTGTAAATGAAATCAATTCATTTTCACATCCTTTATTTCATGTGACTCATCCTCTCAGTTGAGGTTGCTAAATTAACAATGTTTATATGATTATGATTATGCAAATACTTAACTGAATCAAACTATGTATTGTGACTTTTTCTTACCCATATTTTGGTTTCATCAGTTAACATTTTTTATTTGAATGCTCAGTTTTCAGTGTATTTATCAGTAATTTAGCTTCAAATTCACCCTAGTTGTGCACACTTTCTATAAATTGTAGCATAATTATGTGTGCTTAATGGTTTTCTCACAGTCTATATGTTTTGAGAGATTATGAATATGTAGATACATGTGTGTATGTATGTGCGGTGGAGTTTGTGTTTTCTTTCATATTCATTGCATTTTCCTGGGTTTTGGAAAGGTATCTCTTTGATGTACTTCATGTGAAAGATGTTTGGTTATCACACTTTCCGAGATTTTGTATATCTGTATGCTTTTCTCGTATTTTTGTCTTGACTGATAGTTTATAACCATAGAATTCTTGGTTGACACATCTTTTTGTGTGTGTGTGCATCAGAATGTTTAAATCATTGTATTTTTGTCTTCTAGTTCTCATACTGCTGAGAAGTCCTACATAATTCTGAGATTTGGTCCTTTGTGTGAAATATGCTCTGATTGTAAAACTTCTCCCTTCTAGAAGATACTTTCCTCGGTTGTATACCCACTGATATATGATTCATGTTCCAGCAAGTGCTCGTGCCATCAAAGACAACCCAGATGAAGTTCAGTGGCTCACTCAGCTAAAAGACATGAAAATAGGAAGACGACTGGCAGGGAAGAAGAAGGGTTGTAATGGGATTGAGGATTAAGATGTGAAAATATAATGCATAAAACACTAAAAGAGGGCTGGAGAGATGGCTCAGGGTTTTTAAGATTCTGCCTTGCAAGCAGAAGGTCCTGAGTTCAGATCCCAGGTCCCAAGTAAAAATGCCAGACAGAAATGGTGGTGGCCTTGGTGAACTTAGCCTGGGAAATCCCAAAGCAAAAGCAAAAAGAAGGTAGAAGCAATCCAGGATGATTCTCTGAGTCACCCTTGGTCCTCCACAGGGACACATAATGCCCTCTGATACACACACACACACACACAAGAAATAAAAATAAAAAATAAACACTAAAATAATAAAAAATAAATTTTTAAAAAAATGTTTAATCAGCATCGGTGAAAGACCAAAATACTTCTCTTGGCTTCTAAAATTTTATGTTGATGTGTTCAGTGATGGATTTTTTTAATCTACTGTACTAGTCATTTGACAGGTCTTTTCAATGGTAAACTGTTTTCTTTGAACATGGCATTTCTTTTTTTTTTTTTTTAAAAAAGAAGTTCAAATGAATCTTTGAAACCAAATTAATGAACAAGCTCACAAGTCAAATATACCGAAATCTCTGGCTAGGGGGTGACATCCAATACCCATCAGGATGGAGTGAAGGGCATTGCAGGAGCAGTAAAACTGCAAAAGAAAATCAACAAACCACAATCCAGAACTTCAGAGACTCTATATCAACCACCTAGAACTAGGCCAGACTAATCTCTCCCCATCCTGAAGGTCAGGGACATTTGCAGAAGAGGGAGCGGTAAGATTGTAAGAGCACGAGGATGGGAGGAACAATGATATGCAAGATACTACACACAAGTTAGGGCCGAAGCAATCACAATTGGACTTTGCATGCCCTGCGCAATGTCCAACACACTATTGACCCCACAAAGTCTAGCATCTGCTAAAGGCACCAAGATCCTTGGAGGCAAGGGATTGGCAGCCACAGTAGTGTTCCTATGCTTAAGGGGAACACAGGAAAGGGTTCAGGGAAATGCCACTGGGTCCTTGTACGTCATCGGAGAGGAGGGCCCAGAGGAAAATCAGTCATGCACAAGAAAGGACTCTCTGGGAATTGGGGGGGGAGGCACTGGGGGATGGGGAGGGAGGGGTAAGGGGAGGGGGAGCAGGGAGTACGGGGGGAGGAGGAGGGAGGGAGGGAACCGGTGTACCTATTAAGTTTGTATGAGCGGTAATAATAATAAAAAATGTTTAAAAAAATGTCTTCTGGGAAGAGTCCATGAAGAAAATGGAAAAAAAAAAAGTATACTGAAATACAATGGAGCCATAATAGTGCCAACCTTATCTCTGATAGATACAATTCTGAAACTCTGACAGTTACACACAAAGTACATTTACAAGATTTTGAAATTTTCAGATTTCCTTTCTATTACTTTTTTTTTAAATTTATTTATTTGTTTTCCCAATCATACAAACTTAATAGGTACTCAAGTTCCCTCCATGGTCCCCCTTGCTCCCTCCCCCCCTTTTCCCCTTCTTTTCATCCCCTCCCTCCCTTTTTCCCAGTTTTCCCCTTTCCCCCCAATCCCTGAAGCATCCTTTGGTGTGAATGTCAAACTTTCCTCTGTGTCCTCCACTCTAATGAGGTGTAAGGACTCAATGGCATTGTTGAGAGCCCTTTCTTGTGCTCCCTTTTAGTATGGGAACACTATTGTGACTGTTAATCCCTTGCCTCTAAGGATCCTAGTGCCTGTGATCCATGCTAGACTTTGGGGGGTTATTTATATGTCAGTCATTGTGCAGGTCATTCAAAGTCCGATTATGGCTACTGCGACCCTAACTTGTATGGAGTATGTTGCGTATCATTGGTCCTCCCCATCTTTAGGGCTCTTACAATATTACCACCCCGTCTTCTGCAAATTTTCCTGAACTTTAGGATGGGGAGAGATTTGGCTGGTCTGGTTCCAGGTGATTAATGTAGGGTCTCTAATTGAACATGACATTTCTTATTGGATTATTTCTTACCTTTTTTCCACTTGATTTCTATATTCTGTCTTTCTACCATTCCTATTATTTAAGTCTTAAGTGTCTTGGATTGGTCATCTGCTTCACTGATCTCTTCTTTCCTATTTTACTTCTGCTTATTCCCTTTGTGCTCTGGAAGTTGTTTCAAATTTCATGTTTTAACTATTAGGATTGAAGTGCTTCCCGTCTGATTACTTAAAATTTTAAGTGATCTTTGCTATTCTTTCAATGTCCCCTTTTTTCTAGCAAAAGTTTCTGTTTCCTGTGTTAATAAGATAATTGTTTTTAAAATTAAGTTTGAAATGCAGTATCTGTAGTGAAATAGACAATGACCAACCAGAGTGCAGAGTACCAGGGATCCTAAAACACTCAGCCGCTATCAAGCCAGTCAAATCTTTCCCTATCCTAAGGCTCAGAAAATCTTTTGAAAGAGGAAGTGGTAAGATTATAAGAGCCTAAAGTTGGGGAGGTCCACTGCCAGCTAGGACATTCCACACAAGACAAGGCTGCTGAATCCAGGAACTCGCTGCAAAAATACTTGACCTCACCAGACCTGCACTATGGCTGACATATCAACATTCCCCCATAGACTAGCAAGAAACTCAGAAGAAATAATTTCACGCAGGAGAAAATTTAGGGGTTACGTCTAAATAGGTGGATAAGAGTACCCCTATCAGCGGGTCCACCCAAGGAAGGACCACTTAATCTCTCAGAGAGGCCTGAGCCCCTACTAGAGTACACAACCCTAAGGGAACCCTGGGGACCTATACAAATAGACAGGCAGGAGGGTGGTAGGGAGAGCAATGGATTGGTGAAGGGTGGAGGGAGTGGGACAAGGGGGAGGCAAGAAGGGGGTCAGGTACAACAACTCATTGTGTTTGTAAAACTAGAAAAATAAAAAAGTTTAAAAATCCAGTATCTGTTTATTACAAGTTGTTTGGTTATATCTATTTGTTTGGATATTTGTCTTTTATAATGATATTTTCAAATGTCTAGTTATTCTAGTCAATTCGTGACTAATCTTCTAGAAAACATATTGGAATCTGTGTGTGCTGGTTGAGTTTTGTTGACTATAGCCTCACAGGAATGTGATCTAGGTAAATTATTTCCTTGGGGGGGGGCATATGAATTTTCTACTCTCCCTTAGGGAATAAGACTGGCTGGCAGCCTTCTGAAGTCTTATTGGGAAAGAATTACGAGACTCTCAATATTCAACATGTGAACTTTCATATAATCCCTCTTCTAATACAGAGCTCAATATTTGGTAATACTTAGTATTTCCTGTTCTAGCAATTCTTGATTCTTGCCTTCTCTAGAGAAATACCTTCCATTATTTTTCCATTGGTTTAGAAAGGGCAGTGTGCCACTTAGATGAAGTAGACAAGAGGCTTGGATTCCAACTCCATATAAATTCAAGGAAACTTTAAAACCCCATTTTCCTCATTTTAGCTTCTTGTACATCTTCCACAGGTTCCTGGCATTACCTTTCCCTGAGTGCTTTGAAGACATAAGCATGACAATCTAGTCACTTCTTGGCATTTTTTACTGGAATATGTGAATGTGCTAAGTAAGTTTCCGCTCATCCACCTGCTTTCCAGAAGGGAATATTTTGCTTTCTGTTATCTCTTTTTTTCTGTTCTGGTTCTGTTAACATCATGCATCCTTCCTGTTTTAGTCTTTTTACAATCATGTTAATGAAATTTTGGGAGGGTGGCAAGGCATGGAATCACTGTTCTAAACTAACCATTGTCTGATGTTTTTGTTAATTTATAACAGTCTTGAGATACATGGCCAAAAATTATGTATGTAGCATGAACTTATGCTGCTTTATTTTGGGGGGCATGGAGTTGCCTATTTTCATAACTTAAAACTTAGGTCTCATAAATATTACTTCCTTGGAGAAGCCTTGCAGATATATTCATAGCATGTAACTACTCATTTCACAATTATTTTCTGAGACAATTATTTAACCTTTCTTTAGTTCTTCACATAGACATCACTGTTTGTACTTGTTTTCTGATGTAATTTGAAGTAAATTTGGTGTTTTCCCCCACACTTATTGCCAGTCCTTTTTTTTTATTTATTCAATTGTTGTGTGTGTGCGTGTGTGTGCATATGTGTGTGTGTGTGTGTGTGTGTGTGTGTGTAGAACCACGGGCGAACTCAGGGACCACCATGGACCGCCTCCACCTCCTCCTTGTTTACTTGCCCTGGGATTCACAGGCTCCACCCTACCAGGACCAGAAACACAGGCCGCCCCCGTTTCCGCCAGGCTTCTATACATGGGGTCTAGGATCTGAACTCAGGACCTTCTGTCTGTAAGGCAGAGGTTTAACCCCTGAGCCACCTCTCCAGCCCCTTATTGCCAGTTCTTTTGAGGATGGAGGAACAATGTCTATCTGGTTTATCGTCACTTAAAATATCATCATACACAGAACAGGCACTAGTAAATAAATATGTGTGAAAGTAAGTTGAAAGTTAGACCTGTTCATTCTAAAGCAGTAATGAAGCACCATTCCCTTTTTAAAGAGATTGAAAAGAGAAAATGGTATAACAAACCCAAAATGAGTAAAGCTCACTTTTATAAATTACTAAAGCCCTCAATGACAATAGCATATTCTTCTTGTGATCGTCCCATAAGCATTACTTCTATATCAACCATGAAATTGGAAGAGGTCAGAATCAGTAAGAATCCGGACTGTCTTGTGTAACCAAAGTTCACAAAGCTTCAGATTTTCTTAGCCTTCTGAAGTCCTGCATTAGCAAGAATATTTTTTTTTAATTGAATCTGGCCTGTGAAGGGGAAAAACATTTTTGGAGCTAGGAAATGTTTGAATTGCTGCAGTATTAGAAAAGAAACCAATTTATTGAATGGCACAGCTGTTCACTGTATGATCATTATGATCCTTGTTATTTGGGTGCTGGTTGGTATTTATATCTAATTAGCTCTCTTGCACACTATCAAGCAATCTGCATTTAGGGAATAGAGCAAAACTAAAATATATAGAGTTCCAAGCTGCTAAAAACACATAACAGAATGTATTCAGGTTTTATTCACTACAGACCAGTTATTAACCAACCACTGAAATTAGTTAGTTTGCATTTTTTCTTGAATGTGTGCAGTTTTTATAGATGAAAAGGGAACAGAAACAAACTTTTCCAGAAATTCTTTTCTGTCTTAAATGGTTGACAATTTTTTCCTCTTTATTCACTGACCTTGGAGAGTTGGACTACTGTCAAAATGAGATTTTGCAATCCATTGCCTCATTGCTGTCTATTTATTGGTATACATATAACATTTTATAATACATTAATAAAAATGTCAGTTCCTAGTTTTTTTATTAGCAATGTATATGTTTCACAGCTAAGGTCATGTTTCTGCTATACTACTGCACATAAAAATACTTACGGGCAGATTAGTGTTTATGAAAGCACAAGTGGTCACAACCAAAATATAAGTACATTGTTTGTCTTATAAATAGCAACAATGAAAATTATTGCATATTGCCTGTGGAAAGTTATCATAATACCTCCACTACAGTTATCATACTGCATATTCATTCCATTTCATATATTAACTGGTAGACTTACAGAGGAATTATAAATATACAGAGATGTTTTGGACTAGAATGTGTTTTCTCAAGTTTATATATTGAATTTCTGTCGCATGACACTTCCTGAACAGATGCTACACAAACTCTTTCATTCCAGAGAGGAAACCAGTGACAGAACAAAGTAAAGATCACCCTAGTCCAACTGGGTGATTCAATGAGATTATTAGGCTTACTTACAGGAGTACAGGTGAGGATTTGTACACAGAGGTAGGCATGACACAAAAGCAACTACATCACTAAAAAACCCATTCTGCCTTGGGTGATGACTCATGAAAGCTGCAGCTCTGAAGCTTGCTGTATGACTTGCAGACAGCTCTGCTTCTCAGAGTCTCCTCTCAGCAGCTTGGCTGGTCTCAGTCTCTTCCTCCAGCAGTTGTTTACTGCTTCCTTTACCTTGGCGAGGGATTCTGTGAATCTTGGTAGTTTCAGCTTTATGGACTTCTGAGGCTTACTTAGTTCCTAAGCCTCATGAGTTCCTCCTTCCTTCCTAGAGGGTATGTTTCAATGTACAGGAAATTGGTATACAACACACAGAACACCCCCCCCACACACACACAAACACACCCCATTACACACTCTAGGTTAGCATCCAAGGTCTGACTTTCTTTTTTCCCCTCACTTGGCTAGCTAATGCATTTATTGGCGTTAAAGGAGTACGTGAAATTTCTGATAGAAGCACAGACATACCCCAAAGCAGCCACACTTGTTTTGAGACTACACATCTCATCCCCAGCATAGATGATGGCTTTCCCATAGCTGCATAGAGGAGTCCCCATCCCACCTCCTTCTTCTGCCTATATACCCTAGTTCCCAAGACCTTGTGGCCATGACACATACAATTAGGACAGAATTACATACAAATGTCTGGGATATTCATGAAGAAGCAGCCAGAATCCCAAGTGAGAGTTCAATGACCTACCTTCCCCCTGTCTTCAGTAGATAACACATCTAATTTTGACAGTCTCTTACAAGTAGTTAGAGCTAACTAACTGGAAGGCAGTGTTTCACAACACCTGTTAGAGGTGCTTCAACATGAAGTCCAATGCCTGACTTTCTAATGTACTGTTCTGCTCTACTTACCATGGCTTCTGTGGACAAAGTCAAGATGTAATCAAGTTATACCTGGAGGGTAAAAACCATACTAACACTCCTAATCTCATGTGGCTCCATTTGGAGATAGGACATCAAAGGAAGAAATTAAGGTGAAACTATTCACAAGGGTGGAGAGACCTGATCTGTTACAATTAATGTCTCTCTATGTTCATGCATCCTCTCTCTCTTTTATTCTTCTCCTAATGTGCATTTTCTATGAAGACAGAAGCAGAAAGTGGCTGTCCACAAACTAGGAGAATGTTCAGGATAAATTAACTATGCTTGCAATTTGGATTCAGTCTTTTAGCAAAAGGACCAGAAAGAAGATCCATTTGTAATATATTTGTATTTTTTAGGTCATAGTACAAATCATCTTGCTGTTTGCACAAACTGAAAGAGTTATCAATTGGTGGTACTATGTAGGGAAGTTATAGAAATCAGCAAAAGTGTGTGCAAGAAAGTCACATATTGGTAGTATTTTGAAAGTTATAGCCCTGTTCCTGGTTTTTGCGTGACTGTCCGTTTCCTACTTTGCCATGATATCAACTGCATGAACCATGCATGCACAGTTTCTTGCTATCAGAAACTGAGCTGTTATACCATGTCTTCCCTGCCGTAATGCACTTTTAAACTTTCTGAAATGGTGTGCCCACTGAATCTTTTCTTACTTAGATTGTTTAGATCAGTCAATGTGGTCAAAATGCTAAAAAAATAACCACTTCAGTTCCTTTTAGTACAAAATTGCAAACAGCATTTTGTAAAATAGGAAAGATTTATATAATTCAAAGAGAAACTAGACTGAGATAATAATATTTAGAAACAAAGATCTGGTTGCTAAGTAGGCTTCCTGCAAATAAGGTGTTATTTCTTCTAACTCATCTCTATGAGGTACAGCTAGGAAATACTTGTAGATATGCTAATTGATGTATTCACAGACAAGATGGTTAGGTTCATAGTGATATCTCTATGTCTAATTCAGCATTGTAGGGTTCACTGAAGGACTCATTTATACTTTACTTATTTATAATTTCTTTTCTAACTATGTGAACTCTTGATTACTTTACCTGTGAAATATTTACTCATTTGTTCAAATGCAGAATCCACATGATTTCGTAGTTATTAACCCATCTCACTGTGAGAAAAAAAATCTAGAGCCCAATATTTTTAAACAATTTTGTTTTGCTTTTCTTTCTTTCTTTAGGTTAATGCTAAAATCAAAATTCTACAAAGTTACAAAAGTCAACTCTTTATTTTCTACCACCTTTAGAAAGTTTTTTGACCCTATTTAGAGAGATTTTCTTTTAACAGTTCTTGGATATGGTTCTAGAGTCTTTCTTTCTTTTTATTTAATTTTTTAAACATTTTTTATTATTATTTCCGCTCATACAAACTTAACAGGTACACCGGTTCCCTCCCTCCCTCCTCCTCCCCCCGAACCCCCTGCTCCCCTTCCCTCCCTCTTCGTCTCCCAGTGCCTCCCCCCCAATTCCCAGAGAGTCCTTTATTATGAATGCCTAACTCTCCTCTTGGTCCTCCACTCCGATGACATACAAGGACCCAGTGGCATTTCCCTGAACCCTTTCTCATGTTCCCCTTAAGCATAGGAACACTACTGTGGCTGTCAATCCCTTGCCTCCAAGGATCTTGGTGCCTTTAGCAGATGCTAGACTTTGTGAGGTCAATAGTGTATTGGACATTGCAAGGGCATACAAAGTCCTATTATGATTGCTTCAGCCCTAACTAGTGTGGAGAATCTTCAGATCATTGCTCCTCCCATCCTTTTGCTCTTATAATCTTACCACCCCCTCTTTCGCAAATGTCCCTGAGCTTCAGGATGGGAGGAGATTAGGCTGGCTTAGTTCTATGTGGTTGATATAGAGTCTCTGAAGTTCTGGATTGTGGTTTGTTGATTTTCTTTTGCAGTTTTGCTGCTCCTGCAATGCCCTTCACTCCATCCTGATGGGCACTGTATGTCACCCCCTGTTCAGAGACAAAAAACTGTTGAACTGGAGTCTTGTTATAATAGCACATTCAAGGGTAGATGTAATAAAAGCAGAAGGAGGGGTCAAGTCACCCATTTGCAAAATGATCACCTTTCATCTGCCAGACTAAATGCCCTCCCCTTCTGGTGAGATCATACCCTCTCAGTTGTACATGATCAGGAATGAACGTCTGTGAACTTAACCAGGTGTCACATTACTTACTTGCATTCCTTGGAGGCCGATTTTCTCTGCTGTAATATGGTCCCCTCTCTCCTTGTGTCTGGTGTGGCCCTCCAACCCCATCCCTCCTGTTGACAATCCTTGCAATTACTGTATTACATAGGTTTACATTTGAGTGTCTCAATGTGGGCTGGGTGAGTTTGGTACTAGGAGCCACCTATGAGGGAGTACATACGGCGCTTAACTTTCCGGGTTTGGGATATTTCACTTAATATAATTGTTTCTAAAGACATCCATTTCCCAGCAAATTCCAGTAATTCATCATTTTTGATGGCTGAGTAGTACTCCATTGTACACATGTACCACAGTTTCCTTATCCACTCGTCAACTGTTGGACATTTAGGTTGATTCCATGACTTTGCTATTGTAAACAGGGCTGCTATAAACATGGTCGTGCTTGTGCTATCGAGGCGAACCTCTGCTGCATGGGGGGTTATTCACAAAAGTGGAATAGCAGGGTCATATGGCATTTCAATCTTTAATTTCTTTATGAATCTCCAGACGGCTCCCCAGAGTGGCTGTATGAGCCTGCATTCCCACCAGCAATGTAGCAGAGTTCCCCTCTCTCCACATCCTCTCCAGCATTTGTTGTTGTTTGTGTTGTGGATTTTTGCCATCCTGACCAGGGTGAGATGATATCTCAGGGAGGTTTTGATTTGCATTTCCCTGATGGCTAAAGAAGTGGAGCATTTTTTGAGATATTTGTTAGACATTTTAATTTCATCCCTGGTAAAATTTCTTTTAAGTTCCAGGGCCCATTTTTTAATTGGGCCATTTGTTTCCTTGGTGTTTAGTTTTCTAAGTTCTTTGTGCACTCTGGACAGTAGAGCTCTATCAGAGATGTGGTTAGTGAAGATTTTCTCCCATTCTGTGGGTTGCCTTTGAGCTCGTGTTACAATCTCTTTATCTGAACAGAAGCTCTTTAATTTCATAAGATCCCAACTTTTGAGAGTTGGTAGCAGTGACTGTGCCATTGGATGTCTGTTTAGGAAATGTTGGCCTAGCCCAATCAGCTCGAGGGAGTTCCCTATCCTTTCAACTATGATTTTTATAGTCTCTGGCCTGATATCAAGGTCCTTGATCCATTTGGAATTAAGTCTTGTACATGGTGACAAGTATGGGTCCAGCTTTAATCTTCTGCATGTGGAGATCCAGTTTTGCCAGCACCATTTGTTGAAGATGCAATTCTTTTTCCATTGGATTCTTTGGGCCCCTTTGTCAAAGACCAAATGGCTGTATTTTTGTGGGCTTATATCTGGGTCTTCAACCCTTATCCATTGATCTCTGTGTCTATTTTGGAGCCAGCACCAGGCTGTTTTTATAACTATGGATTTATAGTATAGACTAAGGTTTGGTATGGTAATACCTCCAGCATTGTTTTTGTTACTCAGGATTGTCTGTGCTCTCCTGGGTCTTTTGTGCCTCCATATGAACTTTGAGATTATTTGGTCAACTTCTTTAAAGAATTGCTTTGGGATTTTAATTGGTATAGCATTGAATTTGTATATTGCCTTTGGCAGGATGGTCATTTTTACAATGTTGATTCTGCCAATCCAAGAACATGGGAGGTCTTTCCACCTTCTGGTGTCTTCTGCAATTTCTTTCTACAGGGTTTTAAAGTTTCCATTGCAAAGGTCCTTTACCTCCCTGGTTAGGTTTATACCAAGGTATTTCATTTTTTGGGGGGCTACAGTAAATGGGATTGTTTCTCTAAAGGCTTTTTCACTTATTTCATTCTGGGCATACAGGAAGGCCTCTGATTTTTGCACATTTATTTTGTATCCTGCCACCCTGCTGAACTTCTCAATTAGTTCCAGGAGCTTCCTGGTGGAGTTTTTGGGATCCCTCAGGTATAAGATCATGTCATCTGCAAATAGGGATAGCTTGACTTCTTCCTTGCCGATTTGAATCCCTCTTATGTCCCTTTCTTGTCTTATGGCTTCAGCTAAGACTTCAAGTACAATATTGAATAGAAGTGGTGAGAGTGCACAGCCTTGTCTAGTTCCTGATCGAAGTGAGAATGCTTCCAATTGTTCCCCATTGAGCATAATCCTTGCTGTGGGCTTGTTGTATACAGCTTTTATTATATTGATAAAGGTTCCTTCCATTCCTACTGTCTCTAGTGTTTTGATCATAAAAGGCTGTTGGATCTTGTCAAAGGCTTTTTCTGCATCTATCGAGAGTATCATGTGGTCTTGGACTTTGGACTGGTTTACATGATGAGTTACATTTATTGATTTTCGTATGTTGAACCAACCTTGTGTGCCGGGGATGAAGCCTACTTGGTCCCCGTGAATGATTTTTTTGATATGTTGTTGAATCCGATTTGCTAAGACTTTGTTGAGAATCTTTGCGTCTGTGTTCATCAGAGAGATCGGCCTATAGTTTTCTTTTTAAGTGAATCTTTATTGGGTTTTGGGATTAAGACAATATTAGCTTCATAGAAGGAATTTGGTAGTGTTCCTTCCTTTGCTATTTGATGGAACAGTTTAAGGAGTATTGGTGTTATTAACTCCTTAAATGTCTGGTAGAATTCTGTGCTGAATCCATCTGGTCCGGCACATTTTTTTGGTGGGAAGATGTGTAGATTCATTTTGTGCCCCAATATGTGATCTATTTTGGAGAAAGTTCCATGTGCTGCTGAGAAAAATATGTATTCTTTCGTGCATGGGTGAAAAGTTCGATAGAGATCTGTAAGGTCCATTTCTTTAAGGGTTTGATTAAGTTCCAGAGAGTCTTTCTTATTAGCCATAATCTCAGTGATTCTTAGCTGCATAATGTCTGGCCTTTCATTTGTGAAAACCTTCTGTATGACCTCTCTTTTCATTTGTGATCTAAGGTATGGTTGAGTATAAATGAAGCACATGTCCATCATCTAGTTTTGTGGAGTCACATAAGCTGAAGAATATACAACTAAAGAAGTACCTCAGTAAATCAAGTCAATGAGGAACATTATGAATAACACTTCCTCTACTTCTCTTATACCGAGTTCAACTTACTTATGTGAACACTAAGGAAAGGGGATTTCAAATGTGGCTTCTCACACTTCCTTAAGAAATGCTTTCATTAAAAAAAAAAAAAAAAAAAACCCTCGGAGGACACTTTCAGGAATCCAAGAGATCAGAAAGTATCGGTCAGGAACAAGCTGGGGGCCAACCTTCTTTACAACCTTGTTCCCATTCTTTATTATGATGAATATCCTGGCATGTCACTATCTTGGCACTTCATTACTCCAGCAAAATAAGATACAAGAGCTGCTGCCTTTAGCAGGCAATACTTGAAATAGAAGTTTTTACCTTCCATTTTTTAAGTTCTGGGAAACCTGAGTAATAGTCACTTTTCCAGAAAACTTAAAACTGTAACTGTGATTATTTTCATTTTAAAGGTGATAAAAGGTAATGGAAATGAAAGTTCAATATTCATAGCACTGAGGTTTTCCACCTTAGCTCTATGCATTGCATAAGATGAAAACCTTCTGTATGACCTCTCTATCAGATGGCCCATATTCAGGAAACATCTACTTGCATAGAATTTGAAAAACTGAATATTTTTTTGCATATGATAACATGAAAAAACTATAAATATTTTCTAAATATAGTACACATTCTATCTTGTGACTTTCTTTTCCTTTTTCGAGCTTTGACTTCAAAGTAATATTTCTTTCCTTGAGGTATGATAACTAGGGAATATTCTGAGATCCCAACAAACAGCTAGTTTATAGAACTACTAGAATAAGAATATCATTTCACATTCTTGTAATTCAGTGATGTTGGTAAATGGCATAAGTAGTTTGCAGAGAAAAGATTCAGTCTTCTTTGGTGAGCTTTGTTGTTCAACTGGAAATCATCAGCACGGCAGTTCTCTGATTTAGTATTTGGTACTCTGTTAGAATTCGTAATTCAGAATAACAGAAAGCAAATCTATTCAGAGCGTAGCGATTGGCTTTATGTACAGTTTTTTTAATAGAGAAAAATCAAAAGTCTATGTGCCTTAGAAATCACATAATGTATTTCTCATCATTCTTTTGTCTGATATAATTATAATTTCCTGTTGTTACTTTTCTAACATAGATACCAGGTTACTACTATAAAAAATCACTCCAAAAAACATGCCATTATCATGTGGATTACTCTAAATTTATCTCTTCTTCTTCCACACAGCTTATCACCAGCCTCTATGTATTTAGTCACTCATGGAAAATAAACTGTCATTCTGCTGTGAAACCAAGTGGCCCACTTCCTAAAACAATGATACAGAAATCATTGGAAATAGAGGAGAGATGGGAATGCAGAATGTATTTGATCTTACAGTTGGCACAGTGGTGTTCTGAATTTGGTCAGTGGATATATTTATCTCAGAAGGTTGTGAATCCATAGAAAATAGGGATTTCACATATATAGACTATTATGTCTTTTCATTCCTGACTCCTAGAACCTAACGATTGGCAAATTGACAAAGAATCTGAGTGTGCTTAATACAGTTCATTTGGCATAAAGTAGCACCTTTCTACCTGAGGAGACTACAAATAACAGTACATGATTATATTACATAATTATACTCTATATTATCCACAGCTAATGGGAACAGACACTGTTGCACTGAGACACATAATGTCTGAATGTGTAAATGCTGATAGAATGCAAGCTCTTTGTCCAGTTGCATATAAATTGAATTAAAGGACATGACATGTTTAGCCTGGACAGTGTTCTCAGTGTATGTAATACATAGATTAAGCATTTAAGTCATATTGAGAAAGACACTTTCTTCTTAAGGGATCTATAAACAATATCTATCACGTTCAAGGAAAGACTTCTCATTTGAGTTCTAGAAATAATCCCAGGGCACCGTTCACCCTTGCCAACTGTTGTCACAGTTTGACAGTGCGATGTATCAATGAGGCACCAATGCCTAATTGCCTTACCTTGTCAATTCAATATGGAATGACTTTGGTAATTGCTAGTCTGATTATGATAATACTCAAATAAAAGCAAATACAGAAGAAATAAATGATTGAACTAATTGTGTGTTAAATTGTTAAACAGTGGGAGAATTCGCTTAGAACTCGACTATCTTTATAATTCACCATTAACTTAATATTTAATATTAAACCTCACATGGTTATACTGTAAAAACATGAGGAGTGCAAATTTTGAAAAACTATGTGACACATAAACTTACACAATTATCCCTGAGAGTTTCCATTTCATAGAATGTTCATATTTTCATGTGTTTTCCATAGCAGAGAACATTGAAAGAACAACCTGAGATACTCCAGTGCCTAGTTTTAGAAAAAAAATCTTACAGGAAGCTCAGCAAATAAAGCCATAGCAAAAGAGAAGAGTGTTCATGTCCAGGTCTAACTCTTTTGATGTTTTTCAATAAAAAAATGAAGTAAGGTTAGGAAAGAAACCCTACTACTACCATATATGAAAGGGATTATGGGAAATAGTAGCCCAATTATCAGTCTATGAGGGGAAGGAGCTAAAGAGAGACCTCATTGGAATGTTTCAAAGATGCTTTTACTACACGAAGCAGTCAGGAAGTGATGAAGCCGTGGGGCATATACTTACAAAGTATCACATAGAGTGAAGAAAGAAGATATACTAATTCTATGGAACTGCTTGTATGCCTGGATTTGGGCTTGATGCCTTATGTGTATGTGAACTTCTTTAGTCTTTACAAGAGCACTATGAAAGTAAGGAAATACATGTCCTGAAATTATGTTGTGCCTCTAGACACATGCCAATAATAAAAACCTAGATGAAACTTAGTGGGACACGCACACAGAAAAGGATATGAAATAGGAGAGAGACTGGTGGAAAAGAAGGTTTGTAGTTGGAAAAAAGGAGATTTAGATTAGATAATAGGAAGTGAAAGTGTATAAATTCAGTGTATGCCTACAGGAAACACTAAAAAAATTGAATAAATTGTAAATCTTCCAAAAACAAATAAATTACCCTTTGTGCATTTCTGCCAGCTGTTTTCATGTACCATATCATATATGATGCCAACACTTTAAATTCAGGCATAGTTCCTGGACCATAAGTGGGAAAATTACTGAACATATGAACTTCAAGATGGCTAGAAGACTTTTCTTAGCCACTTTGAGCTTTTCCTCATGATCACTATACTTAAAGCATAGGAATTGCTGTTGTATAATTAGAAAATTGTTCTATATCTGTAATTTCTCTGAAAGTTTTTTGTTTTACTTTTATAATTTTATAACTGGTATTTGTCTAGCACCTTTTTTCTGTTTCTTGATCTTACCACATGTGGACATTGTTTATTATTCTTTCTGTAGTGCACATAAGCAGAGTTAGAGTGTAGCAAGATTGGGTGGTGGCGCGGTTGGGCTGCCCGAAGGACGTACGGAGCAGGTAGGCATTGTGCGTCATTGGATCCGGAAAACGGCGATTGGGGTGGTGACTAGGATGGTGAGTGGGGTGGGGTGGGGGGTCTAAGCAGGGGGTAAGGGGGGGGTGCCTGCTGGTTTGCTGTGTGGTGTGGGCGAGAGCAGGGGGCAGGAGAGGTTGGTAGGCGGATGGGGTGTGGCGTTAGGAGGGGGGGTAGGTGAGGATGTATGACGAAAGGGTGGGGTGAGCTGTTGTGTAAGACAGAGGCAGAGGTGGGGGGGGGTAGTGAAGATGGACGCTAGTGGGTGACAAAAGAAAAGGTAGTGGTGGTGAGTCACGGAGGGGGGGGTCGATACGAGGGTGTGGTGGGGGTTGGGGAAAGGGTGGGGTGGGGGGGTAGGCATGTGGTGTTGGTGGGTGTGGTTTCGGGGTGGGTTCTGAGGAGTTGGTGGGTTGGTTCGGGTATCTGGGGGGGGTGTGGGGGGTCACGGGGCTTGGGGAGCTAGGGGGGGTATGGGGTTCTTTGGTGAAGGAGCTTCGGGGTGAGTTTGTCTTGTCTTGCGGTTGTGTGTTATCGATTGTGTTTTCTGTATGGATGGTGTTGTTCCTTTTTCGGTGTGGTGTCTCGTTTTTGGTCTTCTTTTGTGTTGTTTCACGCTTTTTTGTCTTGTGTTTATTTCTTTTTTGTTCCTTTCTTTTTTCGGTTTTTGAGCGTTGCTCAGGTGTGTGGGGGGGTTGGGCTTGTCTTCTGTTTACTTTGATGTGTGGTGTGTGTTTTGGTATGTGTGGCGTTGGGGGTACGCGGTCATGATGGGCACGAATTGGGAGCGTGGATAGGGTGTGTGTCATTATGGATACATGGGGGAGTCGAGGGTTATTTATTGGGTAGAGGGTTTATTGTTGTGGTGCGATATTAGTTGGCATGGTTGGTTCCGTATTGTGAGGATTCGCCGTAGGGGGTAGTCATGACGACAGTAGGATCAGATCAATGGGGGCGCAGCGATTGATAGAAGGGGGGAAAAAGATGAAAAGATTAGCAAAGATTAGAAAATAGAATATTGTTTCGTGTGTGCGAGCAGTATGTATCGGAAGTGGGAAGAGCGCAGGCGGGTTACTGCATTAGGAGAGAGTGTGCGTGTCTTTCTGTTGGTAACGCGCGGCTGTCGTGTAAGGAGGGAAGGTGGAGGTAACTCATAGAGTGCGGAAAGGTTGAGAGAAGAGCCGGCAGGGAAAACGAATGAACAAGCAGTCAGTCAGAGGAATAAAGAAGGTATAAGACAGACAGAAGAAGTGCATCACAGTGATAGAGAGGATACAGGACTTGTGTTCTTTGTTGACAAAAGGTGAGGTCGAGAGCATTGTTCTTCTTTTGGTTTGGCCATCTCGTACAAATAAGGGCACGCTACAAAAGTAGAGAGGAGCATTCAGGGGTGTGGGTGGTATGGTTGGGTAGGGGGGTGCAAGGTGTAGAAGGCGAGCCTGAGGCATGTCAAGGAGTGCCGTAGATGAGTCCCTGTTTGTCGATAGTGGGGGAGAGAAGAAACAGAGGAAAAATAAAGACCGGTCCACGCACATTGTCGAGAGATGCATAGATGGGTTCACAAAGCAGAAGGATAGGAGAGGATGATTAAGAAGGGTTGGAGTTGAGTGTCTCACTTAGGGCGCCGGAAAAAAAGCCTGGAAGTGGTGAGGTTAGAGTGATGCGCAAGTACAGCGATGGGTGGTAGAGGAATAGGAGCCCACGGCGAAAAGGGTGTCTATGACCACGACACGCATCGGAGTTATATGGCGGCGCCATCCCGGGCGCGGAGGTCGCCTCGCTCTGGCTCGCCCTCGCCGCTCGTCATCGCTCGCCCGCTCAGAATACAAGAAAGACAGAAGAAAAAAAAAGGAGCACAGCAGAAACAGAATGAAAAAGAACACGAAAAGAACCGATAAAAAAAGAAAAACAAAACCGGAAAGAAGAAAAGACAAAGAACACAAAAAAGGGGGAACAACAGAAACAAAATGACAACACACATCAAGGGTGTGGTACAGAGTCAAAAAAGTCGTCTGAATAGGGAAGACTCAAACCGCGGGGGGGTTGGGTGGGGGGGTGGGGTTGGGGTGTGGAAACCTTTGTACCGTTGGGCCGCAAGGTCGATGAGAGGAAAACAGCAATAAAAGCTGGGAGTCCTGAAGGCCATAGGCAATAAGAAGCCGGAGGGTGCCCGGGGGACGGCGTAGACCGGAAAGAGAACTGGCCAAAAACAGCCAGGATTAAAAGGGGAGAAGTGCCACGTCGGCGTCTTTGGGCCCCAGACCGCCAGAAAGACAAAGAAAAAAGGAGTAAGTAGAGTGAGCACCAGGGGCAATGAGAATCGCAGACCGATTAAGAGCCGCGAGAAAAAAAAACAAAATCAAGTGCAAAGAGGCTGAACAGCTCGTCGCTGGGACGAGGACACGAGGGCGCCAAGAGGCAGGACACGCCGAGCGCTTTCGGAGAAGGTCAGACCTAAGCAGCACAGCCAGCGGGCGCACGGTGGGTGTTGGGGGCATTCCGTGATAAAAATGAGACAGTAATAAACGCTGGCCGAAAGGCTGTAGCCAAGGAACAACTTATAGAGAAACGGAAAGGTGGTGAGCCATGAGGGTATCAGGGAACGCTGAACAAGAAGAACAGCGCGGGGAACACGGGGCCAGCGGAAATAGAGTCGGGGAAACGAACCGCAGCGGGGAGGGAGAAAGTGAGAAATGAAAAAAATGGCAGATGGTGCAAACAGAAAGGCGGCCAACGAATGGAGTGGGAAAGTTCCCCACACTTATGTGGACAGAGTTTGCAACGAACGAGAGACAGGAGGGGAAACTTAAGGCAGGAATAAAAAGGCTAGAACAAAATAAGGGAAAATAGGTGATAAGCCATAACTCAAACCGGTGAAAGAGAAGGGTGGGGGGAAGGGCAATCCGAAAGAAGAAAACCGAAGAAGAAGAAGGAAGAGGCAAGAAAAGGGTCGAAAAATCAAAAGAATAAGGCAAAGCCCAATTCAGAAAGATTATAAGGGTGTAGGAGAGAAAACTAACCAAAAATGGAAAATGGAGAGAAAAGTGAAAAGGGGGGAAAAGGAACAGCGAAAAAAAAAACAGCATCCAATGATTAGAAAAAAAGGAGTACCGATTTTAACATGGATGTGTGAGTGAAAAATTGTATGTCAAAAGACAGAAGTGAACAACGACAAGCATGCAGAAAGGAAAGGGAACCAAGGATGCACAATCCTCGGCGGCATGAGGAAAAGGCAGCAAAGGTTTAGTTGGAAAAAATTCAAAAGACCATGGTCGGTAAACTCTGGAAAAAAGACGGACAAGACCAAGTGACAACCGTGAACAAGGAAGATGGAATAACTGGAAGACGGTGCGATAGAAGTGGACCCAACAAAAAGGACAAAAACCACAAATTAAATGATATAAGGGGGAAATGGGAGAAAAGAAAGGAAGAAGGAAAAAGGTCGCAAAATAGACAAAAAAAAAACCACGTGCCGGATGTGGAAGTAAGGGAAATAAAAGAAGGATGAAAAAAGTATAACACAGATAAATATGGAACACTGATTAACAAAGAAAATACGGAGGAAGAATTAGCACGAAACGGTAGGAGAAAGAAAAAAACAGGGTTAGAGGAAAAACAAGAATAACTATCAAACGTAAAGGTGATAGGAGCAGAAAACAACACGAAAGTGACAAATGACATAGAATGATACCAAATATAGCCAGAAAATGCAAACGAAAAAGGATGTCAGGGAGACAGAAAACAAGGGAAATGAGGGCAAACAAGAAAAAAGGCAAAAGAGATGTAGATAGATAAGAATCAAGTCACAGGAAAATAAAAAGATAGGAAGCGTCTGATACAAAAGAAAAAAAAAAAAGGAGGAACAAAAGAGTAGGAGTTTTGTGGGGCAAACAATGCAAAAAACAAAAAAAGGAAAAAGAGAGGAGAAAGGAAGTGGTACGCGGGCAATGGCGGAAAAGGAAGGAACAAACAGAAGACAAAGAGAAAAAGCGGAAAGACCCAGAGAGTTATAGGAAAGGGAGAGAACAAGGCAGAACCTAAAAGAGAACAGGCCAAGCGGACGAACTCGACATAAGCAGGAGGTTCACTGAGGAAAGAAAGAAGAGCGAAACCGAAAGGAGAAGGGAATAAATGGGTCAAAAAGAACAAATCCCCAGAGGCCTATAGCACAAAAAAGACAAAAGTAAAACAGAGGGGATTGAAAAAAGTGAATAAAGGAACACCAGAGAGGCAGACCATCATGGGTGAAGGTAAGAGGCCCGCCCACAGACCAGGGAGGAAGAGGAGCCCATGTGGGGGTTCAATAGTAAGGAACCGTTAGGAAACTAACTTGAACCGGCAAGAGGCGTTCCCTGCCAGCGCCAGATGAACGCGAGCCCGCGCTGAACCGAAGCACATAAAAACCTTGCGTCCTGAAGTGCGATGGTTCACACAACAAAAAGACGAACCATGCCTAAGGGAGAAACAAAGGGTCGTAAAAAGTCAGGCCGAAAGCAGTCCCGAGCACAAAAGCAGAAGGAAGCAAAGAAAGCTAACGGAAGGGGAGACAAACAAAAGAACAATGGAAGGAAAAAGGAAAAGATAAGAAAATGGAATAAAAGTTGAAGGATTGCAATGAAGAAATGGAAGTAAAGATATAAGGCCGCAGTGATCCGGGGCAAGCCAAAGACGATTACAGGGCAAAATTGGGAGGGGCAAAAAAAGACAAAATCTAAAAATGCGGTGACGCAACGTGCATGCGCCAGAGAATGAGCGAACCAGCAAATTCCTAACTACAAACAAGAGGGATGTGGTCAATTGTAACAGAATGCAGAGGGACTCGCCTGAAAACCGACGAGGATGCGGGGGCGCCGCTGGCGCGTTCGTTCGGTGCCTGGTTGTCGCGTCCTTCTTTCGTCCGCTTTCGGCGTGGCGCTGGCGGGCGGTCGTTCGTTCTTCTTCCTTTCTGCGTCTTTTAATTGGTTTTTCTTATTCGGTGCTGCTTCGTCCGGCGCTCCGGCCGGCCGGCCCAGGCCGGCCGCCTCCTTCCGGTCCTTCCGCCTTCCGCTGCCCCCCGCCGGCCTGCCGGCCGGTCCCTCCTTGCCCGCCTTCCCGGCCGGTCCGGCCGTGCCTACGGCGGTCTAGCCTGCCGTCCAGCTGGCCTTCCTTCGGCCTTCCTGCCTTCCGGCTTCCTCCTGATCTGGCCGGCCTCCGGCGCCTTTCCCTTCCGTCATTTTCTAGGGCGGGGCTATCCTTCCTTCTGTTCGTTCTTCGTGCTCTTTGTCGTCGTTCGGGCGGCGGCGCTTTCTTGTCATCCTCTGTCGGCCTGCTGGTGTCTTCGGCTGTCTTTTCTTTCTTTCCTGTTTCGCTTGGCCGGGCGTGTGGCTCTCTTGTCTTTCTGCGCTCGGCCTGGGGCGGTCGGCGGTCTTTGCTGCTGCGGGCGGTGCGTTCCGTTCGGCTTGCTGGCGTTTCTTTGCGCGTCGGCGGATGTGGGCGGGCGTCCTGGTCGGCTGGCCTGCTCGGTTCGCCGGCGTCCGCTTTCCTTTCGTGTCGGCCGCCGGGCTGCGGTCGGGCGGGCTGGCGTTTTCGTGCTGTCTTTCGGTCGTGCCGTGCCTGCTTTCATCTGTCGTGTCGGGGTCGGTCTGTTCTTTTCTTTCTCTTTCTTCGTTCGGTCCCTGCGGGCGGGCGAGTCTTGCTTGCGGCTTGCGTCGGGCTTTGCGTTGCGTTTCGGTTCGTTCGGTTCGTTTCGCGGCGGGCGCGCGGTTGCTTTCTTGTCGGCGGTCGGGTCGGCCGTCGTTCTTCGCGGCGGCTGTCGTATCGTTCGTTCGTCTGCCGGGCGTCGGGCGCGTCGTTCTTCTGGGTCTGTCCGCGCGGGCGGGGGCGTGCTTCGGGCCTTTCGGCGCCCGTGCTGGGCGGTCGTGCTTGCTGTCTGTCTTCTTCTTCGTGCTCGGTCTTCGGCCGGTCGGGCGGTCGGTGCGGGGCTGTCGTTCGTCGGTCGGTGCGCGGCTTCGGTCGGCTTTGTGCTTATGGCGCGGGGCTGGCCATTCGGGTCTGCGGGTCTTTCGTCGTTCGGGCTGGGGCTGTTGGCGTCCCCGTCGTTCTTCCGGCTTGGCGTTGGGCCGTGCTTGCTGGGCGTGGCGGTGCCTTGTCGGGCTCGGGGCTGTCGGCGTTCTGTCTTTCTCTTTCGTTGCTTGTCTGCCTGGCTGCGGGCTCCGTTCGGGTCCCCTGCTGTCGTGCCGCGCCGTGCGTCTTGTTTTCTTTTGCTTGCTTCCGTGCCCGGCTGACTCGCTTTCTCGGCCTTCGGGCGTTCGGGCGAGGTCGGTCGGCGGGCGGTCGTCTTGCTTCGTTCGGGCGTTCTTTCTGCGTGCTTCGCTTGTGCTGCCGTGCTGTTGCTTTGCGGGCGGGTGCGGCGTTCGTTCTCTTCAGTTCTTTCGGCAGGGCCAGGCCGCTTGCGGTCCGGCGCCGGGCTTCCTCTTTCGTTGTCCGTATCCTGGCGTGCGGTGCGTCGTCGGCTTTCGGTCTCCTGTCGTTCGTCTGCGGCTGTGCGCCTTGCGCGGTCTCGGTCGGCGGCTGGTTGTCTGTGGGTCGGCGGGCTTTCGCGCCGGGCGGTCGGTGCTGGCTTTTCCGTCGGGGGCCGCTTCGTGCGTGCGGTCTGGCGTCGGGCGTTCTTTCCTGCTTTTCGTCTTCTGCGGGCGGGCGGCGGGGCTGCGGCGTCTGTGCTCGGTTCCGTTCGGGCGGAGGTCGTGGCTGGCTTTCTGGCTTCTCGTTCTGCGGTCGTCTGCGGTCGGTCGGCGGGCGGGCTGGCCGTGCGGTCGGCGCGGGCGGGCGTGTGGCCGGGGCGGTCTCCGTTCTTGCGGGGCGTTCGGTCGTTCTCTCGGCGTTTTGCTCCGGTCGGGGGCTGGCGTTCTTCTTCTTCGGGTCTTTCTGGCGTGCCGTTTCGGTCTTCTTGCTTGCTGGCTTCTTTCGGTCTTGCTGTCGTTTCTTTCTGTTTCGTGCGGGTCTGGCGGGGCGTGTCTTGTCGATTCTTTTCTCTTTCGTTTCTTTGCGGTTTCCTCTTCGGCTCGGTCATTCTTTCTTTCGTTCGAGTGCTTTCGTTGCGCTCGTGCGGGGCGTGGCGGGGTCACGTTCCGGTTTCGTGCTGGGCTTGGCCTGCTCGGTCGTTGTCGGTCCATGCGGGTCGTTTCTCGGGCGTTCTGGCCTCTTTCTTGGCTCCTTCTTTCGTTCGTGGCTTTCTTTCTTCATTCGTGTCTGAGTCTGTCGTGTCTTGTCGGGGCGGTCTTTCGTTCGTGCGCGGGTCGTGCCTGTCGTTCGTTGCCCTCGTGCTGTTCGTGTCGTTCGGTCATGCTCTTTTTTCTCTGGCCTGCGTGTCCTGGTTCCTTTCATTTCTTGCGGGCGCGGGCGGTCGTTCGGCGCTTCTGTCTGGGGCTTCTGCTGACTGTCGGTCTTTCTTGCGGTCCTGTCGTGCTTTCGTTTGTCGGTCCTGCTGGCTGCGGTCTCTGGCTTCGGCGGGCGTCGTTCGTTCTGTCGGTCTTGCGGCGGAGGCGGTCGTTTCTCTTGTCGTGTTCTGCGGTCTATTCCGCTTGCTGCGTTTCTTTGCCGTTGCGGTCGGCCTTGTTCGTTCGTTTTTTCGGGGCGGTCGTGCTTTGCCGGGCGTCAGGGCGCATGCCTTTGCTCCGGTCTGCTCTTTTGTCTTCTTTCGCTGCCGGGCTTCGCTTTCTTGGCTCCTTTCGGGCTTCAGCTGTCCCGGGCTGGGGCGTTGCGGTTCGTGCTTGCCTTTCGGTGCTTCTTGCCGGCGCGTCCTGCGTGGCTCGGGCGTGGCGGCCGCTTGGCTGCTTCGTCGTTCGTCTTGCGGGCCTGGGGCGTTCGCTTTGCGTGCGGCGGGCTGCGTTCTTTCTGTCGACGGGCGTGGCTGTCGTCGGTATGTCCTTTCTGTCTCGTCGTTTCGGTCTCCGTTTCGGTGGTTCGCGTGGGCGTCTGTCTGTCGCTGGCGGGTCGCGTCTTTCTGTCCTCGTTCCCGTGCGGCGGTCTGGCTGGCTGCGTCTGGCTGTCGTCGGTTCTGCTCGGTGCGGTCTGCGGGCGCGGGCTGGTTCCGGTCGTTCGCTTGCGGGCGGGTGCGGTGGGCGTTTTTCTTACGGTCTTTTCCTTTCGTTTGCGGGAGCTTCGTTTCGTGCTTGCGTGCTGCTTGCGTTTCTTTCTGCCCGGCTGCGGGCTGCTGGGCGCGTGCGTTCTTGCGCTTTCGTCGCGCGGTCGGCGGTCCGGGCTTGCGGTGCTGCGGTCCGCTTTCCTTGCGGTTCGTGTCGGGCTTTCTGTCTCTCGTCCCTGCTTGTGCGGTGCGGTCTGGGCTTTCTTTCTTTTGCTGCGTGCCTCGGCTTTCCTCGTCGGTGCGGGTCAGTTGTCGGTCTTCGTTCCTGCTTCGGGGGCGGTTTTCTGTCCCGTCTGGCGGCGGGCGGCTGGGGCGTGCGTGCTGCTTTATTCGGCCTTGCTTCGGGGCGCTGGCTTGCGTCTTCTCGTCCTGCGTTCCTGGCGTCTGGCAGTTCCTGCTTCGTCTTGCTGTAGTTCGGTCGGGCGGTCGGGCGCGGCGTGCGTTCTCGTTCTGCTGTTCTGGCGTGCCTGCGGGGCGAGCTGTGCTGGTTTCCCGTCCTTTCTGTCGCTTCTTTCGTTCGGTTCTTTCTGCTGGCGCGGGCTGTTCGTTCTCGTTCTTCTGCGGGCTCGGTTGCGGGCTCCGTCTTGCGTGCTTTCGTTTGCTCGTTCTTGCGTTCGTCGGTCTGGCGCGCGTCGGGCGTTCCAGGTCTGCTTTCTGGCGTCTTTGCGGTCTTGCTCGTCGTGGCGTCTTGAGTCGTCTCTTGGTCGTTCGTTCGGGCGGTCCTGTCTCTTTGCTTGCGCTCGTGCTGTCGGTCTTGTCGTTCTCGGCGGGCCGTGGCTTTCTTCTCTGGCCTTCTGTCCTCTTGCGTTCGGGGCTTCTGCGGGTCTGCTTGGCCTGAGTCGTTCCTTGCTAGTCGGTGCGGTCTCTCGGCGGGGCTTTCGTTCTTCTTCCGGTCCGCTTTTCGCGTCGGGGCGGTCGGCGTGGCGGGCGGCTGTCGGTCTGTGTCTTTCGTCTTGCTGTCTGCGGGCTGGCTGGCGGGGCGTCGGCTTTCTTTTGCTTGCGGCGGCGGGTGTCTTTCCTGTCGTTCTTGCGGGCTGGCTTCTTGCGTTCGTCTTCGTTCGTTGGTCTGCTGGCGTGCCGGCCTTGGGCCTTGCCTGGCGTGTCGTTCTTGCCCCTCTTCGGTGGCTGTCTGTCCGTTCTTGTCTGGCGCCTGGTGCTTCCTGTCTGTGTCGGGCGTGCTCGGCGGGTCGTTCTTTCTCTGCTCCTTTCTTTTTCGTTCTTTCTTTCTTTGCGTTCGTGCCTGGTCTGTCGTCTCGTCTCGTCCTGTCTGGTCGCTCTTCCTTCTGGCTGCGGCG